>PPMH03000002.1:0-329794 GCA_003707945.3 Taiozyma bovis | reverse complement strand
CACGCTGCTCTTTTGCCCACAGCGAAGACTTTACTCCTTTTCAACAACCGTGTAAACAATCCTATCAACTACTCGGTCGGGCCGCAAGTTGCTGATAATCTCCAAGATCACTCTGGTTCACCGTTCCAAGACCAACTAAGATCCCCACCTCTATAACACTGGTTCCACACCTCGCTGCTCCATAATGGCTAGCACCACTTCCATAGCCGTCGGTTGTGCTGTCGGTATCCCTGTTTTCCTCTCCGTCCTCATAGCTGCCATCTTTTACTACAAGATGAGAAAGAGGCTGGAGAAAGAGGACATAGAGTTCCAAAGGGATGAGGCCTTCCAGGAGGACGCCCATGAGATCAGCTATGACAACATCGGTGAACTGAGAATACAACCGAAGGAGAAAGATATTGGCAACCTACAAACTTCCTCACCTTCAGAGACAAGCGATGATGGTCATGTTACCACTCCTGAAAAGACCCAAAATGGTAAACCAAAGCAACAGAGATACGTTCCGGCCTACAGAAAGAAGTTCAAGTCCTCGTTAACGAACCTGAACGGTTCTAGGAACTCATCATTCTCTAACTTGAACCAAGTCAATGCTGGTTCTGCCAGCTCAATCAACTCTGCCAACACCAACACTAACAACACTAACACCACTGATGCCTTTTATGATAACGTCCCAGTAATAGGAAGCGGACAAAATATCAACGACCCAGACTCTGGCAGAACGTCGCAAGACCTTGCAAGATCTCTTCAACAACCAACACCATCATATCAAAAGAAACCAAGCATGCACAGATCAGCCTCATCAATCTCATCAACTGCCAACACAGAGGATTATGACCTAAAGAACAACTATGACGTTGCCAATGAGCATGAAATCCAAGAGGAAGACCAGTACGAGAATGAGTTTACAAACTATTCTGAAAACAAAAGAGCCTATATCGAAAGCCTAAGGCCAAAACAGTATTGATTTTTTTTCAATCCATACAGTGGATCTTGCTAGATACTCTGACTTTGCATATTTAACGACTCTCCAGACTCATATTCGAAAAACGTCTTGACATTCCTCACTTTTTATTCATTTCAGACCACCACTTGAGTGTTTTTATTTATTTGGCTTTTGTCTTGCTGATTTGACACGATGGGATTAAGTATTCTGTTCCCGTTTAGCTTTTGTTTTATTAAATATTTGATACCCTGGAACAATGGTACAATTGGTCCTGTAAGCTACCGGTCTACTGGTCTACAGCAAATCTCAGAGTCATTACATATCATATATTTACAAGAACAAGCACCATCATCATAATTAGACAGCGAAATCCACGGTATCATCTTCCAACAAATCGTACTTTTTGTCGCCTACTTGTAGACTCCATTCATGGATCAAGAACTCACTTTGTCTGTTTTGTCTATCAGCAACCAATCTCACCTTACCGGTGTCTTTCTTTCCCTTAACTTCAAACTCGATATTCACAACACCTTTCACTTGGTTCAATTCACCAGAGATCCACGGAAACATCGAGCTGAAGTCGATTTCATCACCAAGGACCTCTCTAATAATGCTTGATCTTCTCAGGAAATGCAATGTGGTGGTGACGATAGGGGAGGTGGTCTTCTCGTAGTTGAACATCACAACGGCAGATATGCCCATCAGGATCCAGAACCCGACAAACTGTACACGCTTGGCTGTACGGTCTTTCAAGGGGTCAGGCAGCTCTCTATCAATGACCATTTGTCTTTGCCCAACCAGTGGTCTCTCGGCTTCTGTGGCCGTGGTTGATTGGAATCTCATCATTTTTGGCAGCAAGGAGGCAGCAGTGAAGCGTGGTCTCAGAAGAGCACGCGAGTAAAGGGGAAGAATCCTGGTTCTTAGCAGCATTTTGGTGAATTAACGAAGGGTTCAGTACCAGTGACTTGTTTTATGGCATTTGAAGGTTTTTCATTTTTGGTGAGGTTTTGCCAAAGGAAAGCCCGCGAATTGTTAGGCAGACGATAGGCGGGAGCTAGATCCGCTCTCACTAGACCTAGAAGGAAGTAGGCCTAATGACCTGGTTCACACACGCACAGAGCCTGTTTTTATAAAAATTAAGGGATCTAAAATGGCACAAGATCTAAACTAATTAAATCACACAGAACACACACACAATGGCTCTAGTGAGTTGCACAGTCTTTGGTGCCACAAAAACCACGTTCTATTACTAACACGCCGCAGATCGGGAAACTTATCCACTTCTCATTCGACCTGGTTCTTGTCTCCACAGCTCTGGCTGGGATCAAGAGAAACACAGGCTTGACACCAAAGACTGAGGTCCTAGGCAAGGAGTTCCAGCCATACTTCCAGAAATACCTGGACCTGGGTGAGACCACATATGACTCCACTGTTGGCGTATTGAACGCCTCTGGTTATTTTGTCAGAAAGTGATGCTTCCAATTGGTCAAGTTGTGTTTGAATATATTCTATGGGGTAGGTAGGCTATGGGTTTCTTTATAAAATTATACTGTCCTAGATTCTACAATTCAATAATGGAATGGAATGCTACGGTTATAGAAATTTATGTTTTTATCGTAAACTTCATTATGCTGTTATATTAAATTATTGTATGTATTGATCTGAATCACGAAGGATTGAATGGCAAGACACCCGCAAACCCACTTAGGTCTCTGAAATTCTCTTCCAATTCATCTGGATCCATATCGACATTCTCAGCCTGTTCTGTGGTGTAGTACAGCCCCATTTTCATCTTATCATGGGCATCATGTTGGTGACGATGGTGATGCTGTTGCTGATGGTGATGCTGTTGTTGCTGTTGATGATCTTGATGATGATGATCTTGTTGAGACTGGGAATTCGTGTTGGAAGTGGCGATGGCTGGAGCTGGGGTACCCGAGTTATTGAAATGTGACAGTGATCTCATGGTTTCCCAGAAATCCAGTTCATCTTCAAGTTCTTCGTAGTTCATATCATTGGACAACGCTCTCTTCTTTCGGCTTTTGCCACTTGAGTTGGACATTTTTCTTTTGCTATGACTTGAGGTATGAGATGCATGAGTAGGACCATTGACAGCAATACCATGGGAAGCAACAGCAGCGGAAGCAGCAGATGGATTCAGTAGTCTAGACAAGTCATGTTCATGAGCAGCCCGAAGGAAACTAGAAGAACCCAATTGTGGTTGAGCCATAGGTGGTAAATAGTTGAAATGTGAGTATCTATTAGGAGTGAAAGTCTCATCATTTGGATTACCAGAGACGTTACCTGATTGATTTGAAGATGAATCGCCTGGAGATGTGATTCTCCCAGAAGAGTGATGGTTTGAACTGTAATGATGATGAATATGTTGATGAATTGAAATCTTCAAATCGTACTTCTTTGCATTCTCGATCAGTTGTTTCGCTAGCTCAGTTGTGCTGATATTACCATTGGACAGAGTTAAACCTGAAGTGTCTTTCAAAGTGAATTTCCAATCCATTTCTGTGTTGATTGGAGGTCTTGGTCTTGAATCTGTCATTGGCATGTATGAGTTGTTATGATCATTAGAAACAGCTGGTTGATGAAAAGCGGTTTGCTGTTGTGAATGATGTACGTGTAGTTGTTGTTCGTGTGATGAAGGATAGACTGGAGCTGAGGATAAAGTTGGCAATTCTTTCAATGTTTCTGATCTCTCGGCTTCGAGTTCGTTCTTGACCTTCTTTCTGTCCTTTCGTTGCTTTCCAGTGGATTTCTTCTGTGATTGCAAAGTTTCACTGATCTCTTCGATCTTTGATAACCCACCTTCAAATGAGTCAATCTCTTTCTTAATTTCAGGATTGGCCTTACCGCGGACAACTTGAGTCACAATCTTTCTCCATCTATTACGACATGTCAAACTCGGACGACTCTTCATCTCCAGTGAGATTGTTCTCCATTTTGTGCCGTATGCCTTCACCTTTTTAATCAAACTCAGGTCTTCCTCCAGACTCCATGGCCTTAGCCTGTCCTTAGTACTTGGATCCAAAACTTCGATATATCTCTTTGCACATTGGTCATCGGTTCTACCTGGAATCTCCAGTGATATTTTCTGCCATGAAGAGCCGTGCTTTTGGAAAGATGCGATCAACTTATCATCTTCTTCTGGTGTCCACTTCCCCTTCTTCAAGCTTGGGTCAAGAGAGTTTGTCCATCTTTTCCGACAATCTTTGGCCTTTCTGGTCTGTAACAAATCACCAATATCATCCCAGTTCAGGTCTAGTATTATCTGTGAGGACTTTGTGTAATCAAAAACGTTTAACGATTTTATACCGTCTTTATAACCCAGTTGGATCAGCTTGTTGCTTACAAGCTCACTTAACTTTGCGTCTTCCTCTTTGGACCACGGCTTACGTGAGTCACGGCGGAATGTGGTGTAGCCTAGCGACTCTGTCACATCTAACGGGTTGAACTGGCCCAGTTTCTTCTTCTCAGACTTAACTTCCATCATTATATATTGATAAGGGCTAGAATAGGTCTATCAAGGCGCAAACAAAAAACGTATTGCAATTGGAAAAGGCCGCGAAGAAGTGTCCCTTGAGAGGCAATTTTGTGTTCTTAATGTCTAGCGAGCTTCCTGTGGCTAATGACCCAGGCCTTGATGGAGTTTACTAATTAGCGACTTGTGTGTATTTCTGTATTTCACAGTCATCTTTTGGCATAAAATTTTCCGCCTGTTAGGGGACACATAACAATAGTATAAGCCGTGTCAAGGCTGTTGATAATTATTTCCACTCACTATCACTCTGCTACCATTGATCACTGGTTTGGATTATCTTCTGTCAGCTTCTGTCAGCTTCTGCCAGCTTCGATGAGTGATCTTGTGACCACTCATTGTATTGGCAGGCTTTTTTTTACAGCAGATAAGCAAAGGCCGAGGAATGATCATACAATTGCAAACTGGATCATTCATATGTTTGAGTTTTACGAGGGAGCATATAGAGAACATGGGCAAAACATGTAATCCGCAAGTTACAAAAACGTCACCCTGAGAAGTCGTTCTAAGCTTCCTGATCAGATATTAACAGTTCATTATTCAAGAATATCCAATATAGATCTAGAAGATTTCGGGTCTCCAGCTCAAAAAGTCGGTGTAATTGTCACAATGGGAGCGAGCCCTTCTATCTTGAGCTTCACTCATCCATTTATGCATATTGGCGATTCTTCGCTCTGTGCCTGGATGTGTTGACAGGAACTCTGGGCCTGTTCTGAAGCCAACAGCCTTCTTTTCCCAGTTGGCCATACGCTCCCAAAGCTTGTATGATTCTTGTGGGTTGAAACATGCCTCTGACATAAGCATCAACCCGATATAGTCAGCTTCAGTCTCCATTTCTCTAGACGCAGGCATCTTGAACACAGCATTGACGATCAGGGAGTTCAGCAAATCGGCACCGGTGAGTGTGTAGAGCACAACACCAACCATTGTGTAGAATGGTGCCTTGGACAAGTTCTCAGCAGTGTGTCTGGCCAATTGATGGGCGAATTCATGCGATAGCACAGTTGCTAGACCGTCGTCATTCTGACAGATTGGTAGTATTGAGCTGAAGACAAAGACTTTACCACCAGGAAGCACGAAGGCATTTGGAGGAGCGGTTGGATCATGGATGATGTGGATTTTCCAATCCAACTCCTTAGCGTTACCAGGGCTAACAGCAATGATCTTCTTGAACACATTAGCAACTTTGATCGACAAGGGATCATGCGGTGATAGAATCTTACCACGGTTCTCCTGTAACAGTTGACCATAGGTGTAATCACCAATTTTTCTCTCCAAACCTTTGCTCACCCATAGGAATCTCTTACGACCAGACACTGGAGCATCGTCCAAGTTGGAAACGTAGAAAATACCAGTCAAAGCAACAAGACCACCAATCCATTTTCTAGACTTTGGATCCTGAAGTAGGTTTGTGCTTGTTACCTGATTGTTGAAGCGTTTGTATGTGGCATAGGCTCTAATTGGTGTTCGAACCTTTGAGAAGTTTAAAGGAGATCGGAAAAGGGAGCGTAAGCTACTCATTGTGGAAATGAAAGCAGAAGTAGGAATGGATAATGGATATCAGTGGATATCAGTGGATGGAAGTAAGACCTTGCGTGTCTTTCAGTGGTTTATTTGTGTTATGTTAACAGTAATTGAAATTAATCGAGATTTCGGGTCATATAGCTGACTAAGCCAATTTCATATAGAAAATCTTTTAGCCTAAGTAAAGACACATAACACTGAAAAGCTCTCATACAAAAAGTTCTCCACTAAAGTTCCCAATCTCAACACAATGGCGAAGGCAGAATTCGGCACCCCGAAACATTTGGCGAATCAGATGAAGGCCCGTGGTCTTCAGAAACTGAAATGGTATTGTCAAGTTTGTGAGAAACAATGTCGAGATGACAATGGGTTCAAATCTCACATACGATCAGAATCACACATTAAAAAGATTAAATCAGTCACTTCTTCGGACATCGAGACCTATTCCCAGCAATTCAAGTCATACTTCATCTCAAATCTAAGGAATTTCCATGGTGAGAAGGCCATCAATGCCAACCGGTTTTACAATCAACTCATTCAACAGAAAGATCACATCCATTTAAACTCTACGAAATGGTCATCGTTGTCTCAGTTCATCAAGCAACTGGCCCAAGAAGGTACCATTAATGCTAAAGTCACTGGTGACGACGAAAGTTTGAACAGTGTGGATATCTCATACATCAACAACTCTGGTGATGAAATTATGAGAAAATCACTTCTAAAGAAACATGAAAGTGCTGAGAAGACTGATGAACAGCTGGGTATGAAACTGCTACAGGACCAGATCAAGCGTGGCCAGCGTGAATCCAAAAGGACTGTCGATGAAGAACTTGAGAAGGATGAGGAGACAAAGAAGCCAGAGGGTCCAATAAAGATCCAATTGAATAGTATCAAGGAACCAAAAAATGATACTAAGAAGCCGCTAAAGATGAACGCCTTCAAGGTCTCCAAGCCTATGTCAAAACCAAACCCTTTGAAAAGGAACCCACTTAAGTCGACGAAATGATTAATGTTAATGAATGTATGTAAAATTATGCAAAATGCAAAATGCTCTAAATAAGTGGGTCGTAACTCGTAACACCATACTCCTTCCAACTCTGTTTGTCTATTTTTGACTCAATTCTCCCAACAAACCCTCTCTCCATGAATTTGATTGTGGCTGGTGGCACATCAATACCATGCAGCAACAACAGCTGGAGAGGTCTCAGTTTCACTAGCTCAATCAATTTGTACCCAGACAACCCATAATTGAAGGACAAATCAATGACTTTCAAACTATGCATTGTATCGTGGGTTCTGATAGCTTCGATCATTTCGTTTAGCGAATAATCACAAAAGTTGGTCGACTGATTCAAGTATAGCACTTCTAAGACAGGGCACCATCTCACCAGGTCGTGAAACTCAAAGAAGCCACCAGGTGGTAATTGACGAAATGGTCCGGTTCTGAAGTTGATGTTCGAACAAAACCCAATAGATAACTGTTTCAGACTATGTCCACAGATCTTCAAAATCTTGGATAGACCTAGGAATGAGATACAGGAACCTGTCAAATCCAGTATGTGGAGCTGTGAAAAGATGTTTTCCAAATAGACTTCATCATAGATCTGCAAGCCTTCGACGTATTTAATCTCCCTCTCTCTCATCGCGAACTTCCTTAGGTTTGGAAAGCTCAAGGAGTCATGGCTTTTGAGGATAGTTCTGAAAGTCAAGGAGTTGTTATTCTCAAAGATCAATGATTGCAATTTTGGAAACTTTTGGAGGAAGTTGTAGATACCATTCGTGTTATTCAACTTTTCAAAATCACACCCGACAATTGTTAATGATGTCAGATTTGGTAACCGCTCAGAACCAGCTAGGAACATATTATGGAAAGGTATTGATGGATATTTCTTTTTCAAGTCACCAACGATATATAACCTTTTCAAGGTGGCGAGTGATTGGCTTGGTGGTGTGTAATTTGGTGGGATTGATAATTTAGCGTGATCAAAAGAAGGAATGATGGTCAGGGATTCTAGGCTGGGCAACAATGTCAATAAAACCTCTTCACAGGTTGGTGAGTAAATACATCTCAGCCTTAAATGCTTCAAATGTTTCAATGCTCTTCTTGATTGGGCATTGTTCTTGATCAAGTCCACTAGTTGCTGCATGGAAATGTCAGCAAAACTCAGATCTAAACTTTCTAAGATCATAACGTTTGATTTGAAGATAATATAAGTAGCAATGGATTTCTCATCAGTACGACGCATTGAGCTGATCTGCAACGAACTGATGTATTTCTTAACAAGATGAGACTTGGACCTGTGAATCAATCGAAAGCAACTTTGCACATCTTTCGTTCCGATCATCCGTGTCATCTTGACATTGTTGTATAGAGGCATCTGTGAAATGGTTTTAAACCATTGTTTGCTCACTCTGAAGCACTTGGTTATTTCCTTTAGTGATAAGTTTCTCATGACTTTCTCCACAATCTCAACTGGTAACAATCTGACAATATCCAATGGCTTCTCAGAGATTTTAATCCTCTTCTTCAAAGGTCCGTCAATGCTAGGAATTGGTATCAGTTTAGACTTTTTAACGTCTTGTTTGGCCCTTTGGTCACCTTGAGATTTCTGTTTCAATTCATCTTTCAAATGTCTTAGAATTCCCATAGTTCTCTCATTGACCTTCAACTTGTATTCTTTGACACCATGTTCGATCTTCTTGATACCATAGCTAGCCCATTCCAGTGCCTTCTTGTCATTCTTCATTATCTGGTACAGCCTCGTGCATCGTATATAACCCTTAGCGTTATATGGTTCTATCTTAACCTCCTCCTTAGCGTCAACCAATGCCTCTGTGAACTTCTTCAATTTTTCCAAAGTGGCAGCTCTTGAATCCAGTAAGATCGCCAGTTTCGGGTGATGCAATTGTTCATCTGGCTTCAAATATGATGGCCTGTCACTCAATTTGTAGCTAAGTCGCAGCTTTCTTAAACTCTTCTGGTCAAATGATTGTGCATATTCAATAGCACGCGTAAACAGCTTGTGACACTCAGCATACATTTGGCGCTGGAACTGAGTATTCGCGAGTTTCATCACTTGAACTACCACGTCATCAACTTGAGGATCCACCTGTGCTCTATTCTTACTCATTGTGATTGCCTTTTCTGACACTAATTTGTCTTGTTTAAATAGTATACAAACTGGTGATAGATGTCAGATCTATGTGACTTTTTCGTGGTTTTCGCGTTTTTTTTCGCAATAACTGATTTCACATCCTATTTAGGACAACTGGCGTAGAACGGCGAAAAAGGACTTTCTATACAAAAAAAACAGACATCTAACAATGAATAAACTGCTTTTCAACGTGTTAAAAGTGGCCTTTTCTCTCCGTTGTGGCTCTTACTTTCAGATTGAGCTGCTCTGCTGCTAGTGAGGATCTATTCCCATACCTTCTCCCCTTCTCCCCTTCTCCCTTCTCCCCTTCTTTACCATATTTTATTCTCACCATTGTACGCCAACTCTTCGCACATCACCTCAGCTTCACACAAACCGTTGAACCTATTATCTGACACACTCCAACATCTATGAGTCTTCCAAACATTTCAAAGCCAAACTCACCCACGAGTCCCACGAGGCTTCAAAACAAGCTTCTAAACATATTCACCCTCATTGGTCTTTCCACTCTACTGATAATACTGGCAGTGTCATCCATACCACTGGGAGGCTCTGACACTCCGGAATGTCGTGCTATCTACATGTATCCTTCCTATGCCAAGATCATAGGATTTGATGAGAGTCACACGAAGTTCGCTTCCAAATATGACTTATACCTATATCGTGAACAAGGTAAAGACAAAATACCTGGTGAAAATGGTAATTATGATATTCTTGATGGGATCCCTGTCCTGTTTATCCCCGGTAATGCAGGTAGTTACAGACAAGTGAGGTCTATTGCCGCAGAGGCAGCCATGATTTTCCATTATCATAGAGAAAACCCTGAGTATTCAAGCAAGAATTTTGATTTCTTTGCTGGTGACTTCAACGAAGACTTTACTGCTTTCCACGGTAGAACGATGCTAGACCAAGCCGAGTACCTGAACGATGCCATCAAGTTCATTTTGTCCCTTTATGCCGATAAACCAAATCCACCAACATCAGTCATTGTCATTGGTCATTCTATGGGAGGTGTTGTGAGTCGTGTCATGATGACCCTTCCAAACTACGTCGAAGGCTCTATCAACACCATTATCACATTGGCAGCCCCTCATGCCGCAGCTCCTGCCACATTTGATGGTGATATCATGAAAATCTATTCCTCAGCTGATTCATTCTGGAGAGCTGGGTTCTCTGGGAAAGATGAAGCTTCAACAGCCAAATTCAGGTTCAAAGACGTTTCACTAATCTCAATAACTGGTGGTGCAGAAGATAGTATCTTGCCTGCGGACTATACTACTTTAACCGGCCTGGTACCTCCAAGTAATGGGTTTACAGTCTATACCACCGGTATACCAGATATTTGGACTCCTATTGATCATTTGGCCATTGTTTGGTGCGATCAGTTGAGAAAAGTGGTTGCTTCTGTGCTGTATGATATAGCTGATCCAAAAGTCGCCACAAAGACTCTTCCATTGAAGCAAAGAATGACCAAATTCAGAAGAAAGTTGTTGACAGGGTTTGAAGATTATTCTGTCCAAGATTTCGCAGCAGTCAATGAGAAGAAGTCTATTGAAGTTGAAATTACTGAAGATAACCATGTGAAAGGAGAGCTTTCCGTTATCAATGAAGCTACTGCTGGTAAGTATCATATCGTTGAACTATCGGGCATTGATGATCCTGTTTTCACCATTCTATCGAGCTCCAAACCGGCATCTGAGTACAAGAATACTTCCGAATCCCTAAGTGTATTACTCTGTTTTGAGAAATCTGCTTACAAGTTTGAATGCTCTGATGTTTCAAGCGACCTCTACAAAGTCCCGAACTCATTAAAAGGAGTTAAAACTCTAAGCGATTCCTCAATTGGCGGTGATAAGGCTCCATTTTATGCTGGTCAATTCCCAGTGTCAGCTTTGAATACTTCCACTCATATCATCGTGAAGGCTCAGGCTGACTTCGATGCTGACGATTTCACACAGTTTGGTCTATTCTACTCTCCATCTCAAAAGATCAAAGTCAAAGCTGGAATCTTCCACTTATTATTTGGTTCAACAATCACTGTCCCTAAAAATCGTGGGTTGACATATGATATTGAATACCATAATTTCTGGAGTTCTGTTGTAAGCTTGAAGCTTCATGTCAATTCTCCTTTTCAAGATTCCAAATTCCAACCTTTTGTTAGACAATGGGTTGAGGACCCCTTTGAGACTAAATGGCATTTGAACCTGGATGAATCCAAACATGTTTCCATCCACGGGATTGCTCCATTCACCCCAGTCTCAAAGAGATCAAATCCATTGCACATTGAACTATTCTCAGCTAAGAACTCACAGGACGCCAATATTTCACTACGTGTTGACGTTTTCCAAAGTTTGAGATTGTTGGTTTTACGTTACAGATTAGCCCTTGCTTCAATTCCCATCTTTGTCATCACATTGGTTTTGCTTTTCCAGTTCAGTATCTATTTTGATTCTGGTATCTTCCCATCATTCCAAACTGGACTAATATTATTGGCTGGTAAATCTCCATACATCATGG
This sequence comes from Taiozyma bovis, assembly GCA_003707945.3. Lineage (NCBI taxonomy): Eukaryota > Fungi > Ascomycota > Saccharomycetes > Phaffomycetales > Wickerhamomycetaceae > Taiozyma > Taiozyma bovis. The sequence goes on along the minus strand of PPMH03000002.1, from coordinate 318,105 downwards.
CTTCTTTGTCTATTCTATCCCCATTATCAGCCACCTCATTGTTCCATTCGCTCTTCTACATCCTTGACCCGGTTGCACATACAGACCCTCAAGAGTTAGGTAGCACTGTCCACGTCAATCCATACTTCCTCGGTCTAGAAGAGACATACTTATTCCTTCTTGGTCCGTTGTTCTATTTGATTGCTCTCGCATTAGTCCATGGTCTAAACTTTATCATCAACATATTGATACGTGGGATTCCATCAGCCATCTCACTTCATAGGAAAATCTTTAAAGTCCCAGTGACGTACAATGTTGATAAAATAACGACTGTGAGGCACAGAAAGAGGACAGCCGCCTCTGTTATACTTTTGGGTCTTATTCTGTTTTACGTTCCATACCAGCTTGGCTTCATCATCTGTGCTGTTGTTCAAATTGTGGCCACTATCATTTCCCATATTGATCAATTAGAGTCCTCAAAGGACAATACAGAAAAAACGAGGAAAAGTGTCGCTAATTACAACACATCATTATTGATCTTATTCATCTGGATCATCCCTGTGAATGTACCAGTGCTGATTGTGTTTTTTCATAACTTGACAGTTAAATGGAAGACTCCTTTCACATCACATCATAACATCTTGGCCATTTTGCCAATTTTGCTCCTTGTTGGAAAGAACTTACAAGGTGAGATCACCATATCTGCAGGAAACTTTTTACAGAAGAGGCTAACTGTTGGTATATTATTATACTTTGCTTTCTTCTCGTTGATATACGGTATCAGACATTTATACTGGCTGCATTACTTATTGAACTTCTTTTCATCTTGGCTATTCGTCCTGTCATTCTGGGAATAAGGTTGACGACTCTATCTACGGTAAGTATCTAACAAAACATAATAAAAACTGCATTAGACGATAATAATTAAAGACAAATATATAAAAAAAGGTTTAAAAATTTCTAAGAGATTAGTGACTGTCTTTTGAGGAGGTACCTGAAGTGATTTGATGAGTTGTCTTGCTGAAGAAACCAACATCTTCCTCTTGGTCATCTTCATCGTCTTCTTCGCCATGACCATACCAGTATCTCTTAGCTTCTTCCTCTGCAGCGGCGGATGGGGTGAATAAGTTGGTCTCTTGTGGTGTTTCAACTTTCTTTTCAATGTCAAAGTCATGAGCAGAAGCGTCACCCTTGATAGTGGTGCGATTACCTGAGTAAAAGCTAGTGGCCCTATTACTGGATGGAGTGTATAAATGGGAGCCTGATGAAGTTGGAGTTGGGGCATTGTTAGCGCTAGCGGCCCACATTGATGATAACGGTAATGATAGAGCCACTAATAAAGTAGCAATGGAGATGATTGACACTGAAGTCCAGGCGTCAATAGCATAAGACAAAATCACGACGATGGAAGGAATGACCAAAGATTGGGAAGTCATGATCAATAGGACGTGAAATCCATCGAATTGCTTCAATCCCAAATATCTTCTTGATCTGATAGCAATGATCAGTTTAGTCATCAAGATCACAGACATCAAGTTGATGGAACTGGCAAATAAGATAGGTTGGGCCTTCAACGCACTCGAGCTGTAAAAAGCGGTCTTATCATCAAAGATCACAATAGCAGACTTGATGAAGTTGTATAAGTAAAGGGCAAAAGTTGCCATCCCAATGGCGAAAGCAAGACCAGTGATGGCATATCCAACTCTCTGATGATTCGGACCTTGGAACATAGTTTTGACTTGAAATACTAAAGAGGCCTCTATGACAGCAATTAGACAAACATGGAAGAAGTTGGTGGCAATATTAACATTTTGGTCCAGCTGGGTGATAACTTCAGGAGAACCAGTGGATTGGAAAGTCAAAGAGGCATAGTCTCCAAATAGGTAGGCTAGGTAGAATGCAGAATGGATAATGACGAAAAGTAAGGAAAGTTGATTCAGGATAAACACAGGGGTGTTTCGCTTCTTGGAGAACATGAATAGTGCAATGAGGGCTAGACCAGCAGCACCGATTCTGGCACCAAAGATGATGGAGTTTCGTTGTTGTAGTCTGAAGATATAATCAAGATCATCGAAGGCGATTTCCATAGGCCCCCACACGGATGTAATGTTGAACACTTGGTCTCTCGGGTCGAAGTTCGTGATGTCAAAGGATGTGTCGCTCATAATGTAATAGATCCAAAGCTTTCAAGAGGTTAGCAGAGTGAAACAAGTTTTCTTCAGGCGAATCTGAACCTTTATAAGAATGTAAAACACTTGTCAAGTACCTCAGAAGTAGTAGCAGAAGGCATAAAAGTTTCCTCATTGAGAAGGTACAATGGATTCTGTGAACTTTTTGAGGCAAGTAATGTGACATAAAAAGTTTGAAGATGAGTATGAAATTATTTCCTGATTGGGACAAGACAATGGGCATCTTGCATACGCTGAGCAAAATTTAGATATTTTGGCCTTGAGAGGTGAGATAAAGCATGTAATAAGCAAGATATGACATTGACCATTACAGCCGTGTTGCGGTATTGTTCTATCAGAAGTATAGTGTTCTTGTGGAAGGATTTATCTGTAGACCTTGTTTTCAATCCAGGAAAATATCGTTATATTGAAAAGGACAGAGGGACAAGTCCGAGTAAGGGTTCATGCCCTGTTCAAGTGAGGTCCATTGAAACCAACTCTAGCAGCATGTGTTGACCTTCCAAGTCTGCTCACGTCTGTCCTGATCATCTGGCCAAATGTGCTTTAAAACTATACAAGAAAAATTTTAAAATAGTACGTAGTGTGGCGCAGTTTCAAGGGTTTTTTTTTTGAATTCAACGACAAGCTGCTGGTTTGATCTCCTTAAGTATCAATTAGGTGGTCAAGACGAACATGGGTATATGGCAGTAATGAAAATAGTAACGGAAAGAGAACGGACTGATTTTTCAACAGTAAGCTACGTAGTAATAATAATAATAGCTCTCGTTAAACGTTTCAATTAGGTGGCCAAGAAGGCATATGGGGTATATGATGTACAGTAATGAACTTCCCATCTTTATGACGACAAACTTTTAAAGCCTTAAACATCACAGTCTGATAGCGCCTTCAGTTCTGAGAAATCTGTTGGCAATGAAGATCATACCAACAATGGACAAGGCGGCAATCCAGATGTAATCTATGACGACTGTGCGGTTGACAACAGCTTCCAGACCAACGAAAGCTTCTGACATAGATGGTGGTGTCAATGCAGTCGACATTAGGATCTCTTTGAATAAATGGTTCAGGGATAGTAGGAAGAATAAACTAGCAGACTTGCAAAACAAGTCTAGAACATGGAACTCAATGAAGGCCCAAGAGTCCAACTCGATATCAATTGGCTTGCATGAGATTTGTACCACTCTGTAAATGAATAATATAAGTGAACCAGCGGCTAGGAGTCTAGTCACTAATGGGACGATTAAATGCAATGTATTGATTGTTTTGATTTGGGATTCTGACAAGTTTTTCAAGTCAAGCTCCCATTTAACAACAAACATAGCTAATGATTGAAACAAGATAAATAGAGAGAGCAGCAAAATTAGGAAATTGAGCATTCTTGATTCAATCTGACGAGAATGGTTTCTTTGCAACAGTTGATTCATCAGATTTCTTTCTTCTGAGGTTTTTAGGGCGTGTTTTTCGGAAACAAATATTAGGGCTTCTTCATCTTCATCAGGAGAATTAACAGCCTTACGTGAAACAGCATTGACACTGGCATGAAGCATGCTCTCGCAATAATCTGACATTGAGACACTGTCTTGACCTCTGACCACTGTGTAGCAATAGAAGAGAAAAAGAGACAAAAGTGTTTGGGGAAATTGAGAGGTTTATAAAATAGAAAAATGGTGAGTCCAAAAGTGAACAAAGGCCAGGCCACGTTCCCTCTGCGGTCAGCTGCATCTATATGCATCTATCTGCAGCCATCGCTAGACGAAGCTACGCCTCCGAAAAGTTTTGCAGATAGTAGTATCATTTCTATGGCAACTGCGCCAAAACTCGTTTTTTAGCTCAATGCGATGCAACTTTCTGCACAGTTGCTCCAGATTTCGCGCTTTCAGTTTCTGGAAGCGACAAAGCCTCCAAGTTTCTTGGCAACAGAACACTGCACACTTTGAGACAAGAGAAGGACTCAAAGAAGTTTGTTTGAGGGTCTCATATCTATTAGGAGAAACAAGTTATCTCTGCGCTCTTTTTTTTTTTACCACTTTCAAAGAGCTCTCTCAACTGGTAATTAGCAACACTCTTTCATGTCTCCTATTAATAGCATACTAGCTAAAAATAGGCTACGTCGGCCCTAATTTCCACGAAATCATGTGCATTAAAAAAAATTTGCGCTCTTGTTGATTTTTAGCTAAGCTGACATTCATGATGAATTAGTTTAATTTCCAAGCACCTGTTTTAAAAGCTGTTCACAATAGTAAGACTGACTATCAATCACAAGGTGTGTCACTGTAAAAGCTTCTCACATAATCCACGAGACTCAGAGTTTCTTGACTACTTTTGTGTTCTCGGTTGATCCTATATATGCACCAGAGGTTGATACCTTCGGAGAAAGTGGAGGTAACACTGCCTAGATACATTTGAGCCGTTGAACTCCTGTCATCGTATTTAGGCCGGTCCGGCTGGGGGCTGCAGTGGTTCACATAACTCCGAGAAACCATTGCCCAAAAACAATTCCAATAACCGAAAAAAAAGCCACCCTTTGAATCTCTTTCAAATCCGTGCTTGTATTCCGCTTTGTGACAGACATCAGTAATAACAGTTTGCCAATTGTCCATTGCCAATTTCCGGACATTCTGATATTTATCCAGAACTCCCCAGAAACGGTGAGTTAGGTTTAACTCAGCTGTCAATAGGAAGTTAAGCCCGTCCAAAAGCTTACCTGGAACGCTGTCGATCGAAGTGTAGATTTTAAGACGCACGATTTAGATGAGGCATCATGAAAACACTTCTCCCTCGGACTCTGGGGAAGTTGAAAATTTATGAATTCTGAGGTGACTTGGGCTGTTATTCGAGGGGAGAGAGGCTTTATCTCGCTTAGTGTCTCATAGATAATATTGAGATTCTGCAGCATTGCCAAAAAAACAAGCCTGCTAAACCTTGTAAAGTTGGATATCAGGCATGAGAAAAAATGGGGCAAGTAAATATAAGTCTGGAACTAAGTTGAATAATTAGCAATATTTGGTTGGGATTAAGCTTTAAAGGGTTTGTGTCTCAACCACCCCCGAACACTGACAACTGACGTTGCTAAAGTCCTCAGTGTCTCAAGGAGGCGATGCCTGGCCTTTACGAGGTCTAGCAGTGCAGTACCTGTATCCTGCACTACCAGTTTGCCGAATGGGTTGTGGATCTTGGTTTCATAAATGGCACTAGACATGATCAAGACATGAAAAGATACAAACTCATCCTCATCCAATTAGAACCTTCACAGGTCAGATAAAGCAGGGGTTTCTCCGGCTGTGTATCCTTCTTGAGTACTATAGACCGAGCGGGGCCTACATGAATATTATATTTTTATGGTTATTTATTTATTTTTAGTGCCACTGCGAGATGCGTTAGTATGAATACTGGACAAGTTGGCTGCATGGTTTTTGACTAGGTCCATTGGTTGGATACTATTATTCATTGGACAAATACAATCAGGGAAGTATACACTTTCAATCTACACGTTAAAACTCACAAAAATATTGTCATAGAAAAAATCTCGTACATCGTACATCATAAACATTTCATTCCAGTGGATTTCATCACTTTGAAGTATCCAAAACGTATCTTCCAAAGATTTCACCTTTCTCCATCAATTTGAAAACTTCAGGAGCTTGACTCAACCCAACAACTTTGATATTGGAATCAATCAAACCATCTTTGAAGAATTCCAAGGCTTCTCTAGTGTCTGCTCTGTTACCAACACAAGAGCCCTTGATATTGATACAACGCAAAGCATGACTAACGATATGACTTTCAATCTTAGAATTCTTCCCAGCTGGTAAACCAACAACCAACACAGTACCTCTTGGTCTAACATAGGTGGTGGCGTCATTGTAGGCTTGGACAGAATTAGAAACGTTCAACACAGCATGAGAACCACCTTTAGTCAATTCCAAGATATGTTGAGGAACATTTTCAACCTCGTCAAAAGCAACAAACTCAGTGGCACCTTTCTCCAAGGCAAAATCTCTCTTCTTTGAAGAATCAACAGCGATAATCTTGAACCCCAATGCCTTAGCATATTGGACAGCCAAGGAGCCCAAACCACCACCTGCACCAATAATAGTGATCCATTCACCAGCACGAATGTTGGCTTCCTTAAGGGCCTTGTACACTGTGACACCGGCACATAACAATGGGGCAACTTTAGCCATATCAACGCCTTCAGGGATTCTGGCAGCTTGGACCGCATCAGCAATGGCATATTGTTGATAAGTACCTTGTGCACTGAAACCCGAATTGGTCTGGGTTGGACAGTTAGATTCATGACCGTTTTCACAGAATTCACAAGTCTTACAATTGGTGTTCAACCACTTGATACCAGCCCTGTCACCAATCTCAAAGTTTGTAACATCAGGTCCCTTAGCAACAACAATACCGGCACCTTCATGTCCCAAGATCAATGGCATCAAGCCTTCAAACCCCCAGTCACCTTTCCACAAGTGTAAATCAGAGTTACAAACCCCTGTGTACTTCACATTGACCAGGATTTCACCAGCCTTTGGTTTTGGCACTGGAATGTCCTTGTATTGTAACTCACCACCGTGTTTGTCAATGACAATGGCCTTTTGAGTCTCTGGAATAGTAATGGATGCCAGAGTTCTGGAAAAGGTAGGGAAAGTTTTAGTAATAGTTGAAGGTCTTGATAAGTAGCGAAGCATGATTGAAGCGATGTGTGAATTAGACTCAATTGAATGGAAAAAGGAGCAGTTTATGAGACTCTTATGTACCCATGAAACCATTGATATCTTGGGAAGTCATCTGCGGCTATTACTGAAATGGACAATTACCTCCCATAAGTGGATGGAGCATTTTCTTAGGCTTGCAGTAAGCTGACACATGGACGTTGAGAAGATGAGACACTTTGAAGATCGAGACGCGGAGAGAATTAAAATTTTAATAGATGTGACATAAAAGGGGAAAGGGACGTGATTGGTTGGTTATTGTCGGAGTAGTTCCTTGGGTGTTAATTCATGCAGGATTGAAACCCTCTGTTTACGAAAAAAGACTGAGTTACTGAGAAGAGGAACAAAGAAAATCAGGGTCCAATTGAACGGCTCAAAAAGCTTTAACCTTTCCTGCAACGGACAAACAGCAATAGTGAGTTGACAACCAGCAACGTTCACAAATCTGGCTCAACCACTATATTTGTCACCAATTATATGCGGCGGAAATTATTTGGCTTCTCCACATATTTTTTTTTAATTCCTCAAGTGTCACCAACTGGAAGATTCTCGGATAGTTCTCAATGAAGCTCCTGCATCAACATAAGCCGTGCCAAATGACAAGATTAGTCCCATTACAGAACCCTCTCAGCTACAACAACTTCAAGAAATATAACTCAATACCACTGTTATAAGATCACTAAATAAATAATACCGAAAGACAATGGTCAACGCTCTTTCCTATAGCCCCCATTAATACATAAATTCAAACTCAAACAAAACTTTACCCCGATTAAAAACCATTAGCCTTTTCAACTTCCTCAACTGTCTTGACAATTATCTTAACCAATTCTTCAGCTTCAGATTTACTTAATGAGAAAGCTGGCGAGAAAAGGGCATGCTCACCTAATGTCCCATCAATAGTCCCCGTACCTGGTAAAGTGAAGGCACCATTAGAGTACAGTTTCTTGGTGAATTGTTTGGAGTAGCCCACAGATGGGTCAAATGGCTCCTTTGTTTCCTTATCCTTGACGAATTCAATGGCCCAGAAACCACCACGGCCTCTCACATCACCAACGGTCGCTGATGAAGCCAATTTGGTGGTTAGTAGCTTCCCAAAGTAATTACCAACATCAGCAATGTTTTGAATCAAACCATCGCGTTTAACTTTCTTTTGAACTTCTAGGGCAATTTGACAATTGAAGGCATTTGAATGGTAAGTTTGAGCACCAGAGATTTGAGCGTTATTCTTCTTAAAAACGTTCATAACCTTTGGTGAGATCAAGATAGAAGCGATGGTGGAGTAACCTGAACCTAAAGTCTTACCGTTGGTTTGAATATCTGGACCTGGACCTTCTAAGAATTGTTCCCAAGCGTGGAAGGTACCCATTCTACCAATACCACACATGACTTCATCCAAGTAGAACAAGGCACCATACTTGTGGCAAATGTCACGAACACCATCTAGGTAGCCTGGAATTGGTAATGAACAACCGAAAGTGGACCCAGTCACGGTTTCAGCAATAAAAGCAGCAATGGTTTCAGGGCCTTCAGCAATGAAAGTGTCTTCAACTTCTTTTAGTAAACGATCTTTATATTGCTCTAAGGTTTCACCTTTTCCTAACAATCTGTATGGGAAGCATTGGGAAACTTTTGGAGTGATAGAGGATGGTAGTAGGATGTCCTCGTATTCAAACTTTCTGATGTTATCGGAAATGGATAGAGCACCAATAGTGAAACCGTGATATGATTGCTTTCTAGAGATGAACTTTACTCTTTGTAAATCGCCGTTTTCAATATGGTACTTTCTAACAATCTTCATGGCATTTTCGTTGGCTTCTGAACCAGAGCCTGTGAAAGTGGCAGTTTCGAAGGCACCCGGTGGTGAGTTGTCCACTAAGAATCTGGCTAACTCTTCAGAAGGTTTGTTACCAGTTAATAATGGGAAGTTGTATGTCAAAGTGGTTTTGACAGCTTCAATGATCTTCTCCTTGATCTCATCGTCGTCGTGGCCAATGGCACAGACAGCAGCACCTGAGTTACCATCTAATAAGGTCTTGACCTCACCAGTGAGAGGATCCTCAATGGTGACGTAGACACCCTTCCCACCAACAACTAATGGCAGAGGGGCAATGGCGGTTTGGAACACGGTGGATTCAGCTTTGACGGTCATCTTGTGGTTGATGGTCTTTATCGGTTCCTATTTCTCAACGGCTCTCTTCTGACTGAGGAATTGGCCTCTTTATATACTTTTGCCAGATCTGGGGACAGATCTGGGCGCTAGCCGCCCAATTGAGCGTCACAAGCGTTGTTTGTGCTATCTGAAGACGGGTTTCCTGAGCCGTGAAAGGGAAAAGATGAACTCACTGTCGGAGCTCGATGTCCGCTCTCCGCAAAATTGACAGGAAAATGGCAAGACGCGTTTGGCGGATCACGGGGTAGGTGCTCTTTCCGGTGGTTACTTGCGCGTTTAGGATCCTTTATCAGTTACAGCGGCTTTGTCGATCAAAGTAGCTTTATGACCCCTGCGCCAGCAACATTCTTTTCTGCCTGTGTCTCAAAACTGTTTATTGTTGTTGTCTTATCAGTTCTTATCAAAAAAAAAAAAAAAATAAAATAAAAAATAAAAAATAAACAGAAGGCGGCTAAATCAAAAAAAAAACAATCTTTTGGGAAAAATTTTAATCATGTGACAAAGCATGTGACTCTCACGTGACTATCACTTTTCGCGAACTTGCTGACACCTTTGATCTAGAGATGCATGAAAAGGCACAAGTTTTGACGTGTTCATTCCGAGTTTACGTCAGTAGTTGATACGGACCAGGAGAAATGAGGCATCCATTTGCTTTAGTGGTTCTCCCTTTGCTGCTCTCAGTACAGGCATTAACACCACATGAGTTTAGTGAAGGGATAGAGAAGATCGATGGCGTTTTGGCTCAGTCAGGTCCATCTTTAGATCTTTTGAACCAGTATGATTCCTTGTTGAGTGGGTCCAAAGACCTTCCGACTGACTCTGCTTTGCTATCTAAGGTTTACCATAAGAAAGGTATTATTGGACTATCGTTGGGGAAAGAGACACAAGCTGTTGAAGATTTCATTAAATCGTTAGAGTTGAATCCACAGAATTTGAGTGTCAAGAAGACGTTACTAGATTTGTTCGTTAAGTACGGTGACGAAGAGAGATTTAAGGCCATTGTAAATTGGTATGCTGCTGATGACCCGGATGTCGTGGCGACAAACGCACAATTTGAAGAAGTTGATGCCTTGATCAAGAAAGATGATTTGGAAAGTATAACTGAAGCCATCAACATCTCTCCTTTTGATACCAGTTTAAGATCCAAGAGAATCGAAAAGACCATAAAGCTAATCAAGACAGCTGATACAAACGAAAGGACTGTCCAATTCTCAAACTTGGTTGATGACTATTCCAAATTGGTCAAGAGTACAACTTCATTCACCTCATTGACATCAAATTATAAGAAACTTTCAGATATTTATTTGTTTGGTCTTACTGAGTTCACTGGCTCTCTGAGTGCTAATAAAAAATGTCTTCATTATGACCTTGATGATACTGAGTGCAAAAAGAGTTCTAAAATCCTTAACAAATATAATAAGATTCTAACGTCCTTGACCACCTTTAACAAGCTATTTGAAAGTTGGGAAAACACCAATGAGGAAGATATTATGCTTGAAGAAGAAGAGATAAAGGAAATAGCCAAACTTCTTACTGATCCGGAATCGTTCCTAAAGATAAGAAGAGTCAATGATGATGGGAAATATAAGACAAACGGAGCGTTTTTGAGATCACTGGCTGTCGATTTCAACAAGGAATTCAACCTACCAACTTCACAATTAGAGTCAACAATCTTGAAGACTTTGGTGGTTGATGCATTTTTGAGAAAGGATTCAAAGAATTTCAAGGCCTATTCACAACAGCTCTTAAACAGTGATCATTCACAAAAGGAGAAGTTCTTGCCATTCATCCTTACGAACCTTGACCATGCGTTTAACCAAAAGAACTATCACAAAGTTCAAGAGCTACTACAATCGTGCACCAAGAACCAGAAGAAGACATCATTCTATCAAGAACGTTCAGAAAAGTTTGAGCGCTTTCAACGGCAACAGCAACAACGTCAACAGCATCACCAACAACGTCAACAGCAGCATCGTCAGAAATCAGAACCAAAGAACGACTACTACAAAATTCTAGAAGTCCCTAAAGATGCTGACCAGTCTCAAATCAAGAAGGCTTATCGTGAAAAGACCAAACTTTTCCATCCAGATAAGTACAAAGGTGAATTATCTCAGGCGGAGATCGAACACAAGATGACCACCATCAATCACGCTTATGAGGTCCTATCCAATGAAGATACGAGAAGGGCATATGATCAAAGCGGTGAGGACCCTAATGATCCGGAGTCTCAGAGAGGCGGTGGCCAACCGGGGAGTCCATTCGGTGGTCGTCCAGGTGGATTCAACTTCCATGGTAGTCCATTTGGCGGTGCAGGCGGGAGCTTCCAGTTCAATGGTGGCTCCTTCAAGTTTACTGGGATGAAGGGGAAAAAGAAGAGAAGAAACTAGACTGTAGATAGATTTAGACTTTTACATCATTCAGACAATTGATCCTGGTTTGTTTGTAGAGAGCAAATATTGTATGCTCTTTCATGAGCTCATATATATACAACCAGCTCATGATGGTTGAAAGGGTCAAATATATTAAGACAATACGATATGAGTAGTCTGCTATGATTCATTTTTCAGTGATAATGATAAAATGATATCTCTAATCTCCTCCCGCTCACTTTCCCAAATAGGCAGTCTACCTTCCAAATTTCGAAATTTTATGACACGAAAAGGAAAACATCAAGTACAAAAACACTGCAACTCAACTTCTCCAGATCACCTTCACAAAACGATGTCTGCCTCCGATTCCAACAGTCGTATTGTATCCGAGCCTTCCGTGGCAAGCTCGCTGTCGGCTACTCTTGGAAGCGACGAAACAGCCTCTCAAGTGCCGTTAAGTCAATCACCAGCATCACAAGCCCAGGAACCTATTTACCAGGAACCTATCTACCATGAACCTGTCTCCCAGAAGCCTGAAGAGATAAAGATCATCCCCAAATCATCTCCCGACTTACTAATAGAGGAGAAGATCATCAAGATCCTCAACTCTGATAACGTCATTGAACAATTGCTGGCTAGACTAAAGAAGAGTATACATACCTGTGATGAATTTGGTAAGTACATCAGAAAGAAGGCGGTTTTGGAACAAGATCACGAAGAGCACCAGAAAAAGATCAGCAAGTCTACACAAGAGATTTTGAAAAACTCCACTACTTTGAAAGGTGATTCCTTTATTCAAAACTTTGATAGAATTGTCAAAATTGATGAAAGACTAGCTCAACACACCTCAACATATTCTAAACAGCTCTTCACTATGCATGATGAGTTGGCGGCTCTTGGTGCTGCCATTTCGAGAAAGAGAAAAGCTACAAAGGACAACTTTAAGAGAAAGGAGAAAGAGGTCATTGATTCCATCAACGGTGCCGAAAAGGCCAAGTCCAAGTACGACTCATTATGTCTTGAACTTGAAAGAGTAAGAACTACTGACCCATCCAAGAAGACATTCACTTTGAAAGGTTCGAAGACCACTACAGAACAAGAAGAAATCTTACAAAGAAAAATAGAAGCTGCAGATGCTGAATATAGACAGAGAGTTTCAACATCTACCGGGCTAAGAAGTGTATTCCTGAATACATTTAGACCTAACACTGCTAGAGAATTGAAGGATCTGGTCATAGAGATTGATATTGCTATGTGTGCTCAGCTGCAAAAGTATGCTGTGAAATCTGAAGAAATGGTGCTACAAAAGGGTTTAACCATCAACCCTCTGGATGGTTCAGGTTTGCCATCTCTGAAAGTTATTGCTTCCTCCATTGACAACGAGCGTGATTTATACCAATATTTGATCAAGAATGTCACACTAGCCACTAACAAGTCACTAATTCCAGTTGAATACAGACAACATCCTTCAATTGCTCCTTCAGCAAGCTCCTCCATTGGGAAACCAATTAACAGGAACATCCTACTCAACAACTCTTTACCCCCATCACGTAAAGTTTCGGGTAATGAATCACCATTTACATCATCATCACCATCCACACTTAACCCTGCAACGTCCTCATTCTCACCTTCAAACAATTCCATAAACACCAGATTTGTTGATAGTAATAACACAGGCTTATCAAATGCTTCTTACCAAGAGTCAACCGGCAGTACAATTAATGGTCCAAGACCAATGTCTGTGATCAATAACGATAATGTTCCACTCCCTCCAGGCACTTCTTCAGGTTTTAAGACCTTTGGTACTCCAATTGACAAGTTGATCGAATTTGAAGGTGAGATGGTTCCATCTATTGTTCGTCAATGTATTTACGTTGTTGATAAGTATGGTTTAGAATTGGAAGGGATCTACAGAACCAGTGGTAATCAAGCTACTGTGAACCAATTCAAAGAGCTAATCGACAAAGACCCAAGTAATATCAAACTGATATTACCTAATCCAAATTCCATCACCGACAGCGATATTTATGCTGTTGCCTCATTGCTGAAAAGCTATTTCAGCTCGCTACCAGAAGCCTTGTTAACTAATGGATCCAGTCATTTATTTTTAGAATATGCCAAAATCCCGGAGCCTGATGTCAGACTAAAGAAAATCCATCAAGTTATCTACGAACTTCCTGATGGTTCCTACTGGACTCTAAGAAGTTTAATCTTTCATTTATCAAAAGTTTCTTCTAAGCAAGATATCAATTTAATGAACTCCAGGAATTTGGGTATTATTTGGGGTCCTACTTTATTTCCTAAGGAGAATTTCAATGCTTCAGATATGACTTATCAAGGTAAGGTTATTGAAGAGCTGATCATTCACGCCAACGATATCTTTGAAGCTGAATGATTTCTTTAATCAATATAATTAGAGAAAAACAAGGACCATCTGCCGAAGTTGTTGAGTGACGTACCAAAATCTGAGACCAATGCCGCTACTTTTTTTTATGTAATACTACGTTTAACAATCATGAATTTTGTTTTGCTTGAACGTTGTAAACATCATAGTTATTAGTTTTGTATTATGTTTCATGGGATGTATCTGTATCTATTTGGACCATCTTTCGCAATATATTCTGTCTTGATCAAATTCTCAATATTTTCAAACACTTGACTCTTTTCCACGATGAATTTTTCTTGAACTCTTTCGACTAATACATCATTCTCAATGGTCTTTGAATCTTTCATGACCCTGACGATAAAGGAGGTCAATGCCTCTTCAATTCTTGGTCTCACTGCTTCGAATTGATCATCATCATCTTCCACTTCACCGTTCTTCAATTTCATCTGTACTTGTTTGATCTTGATCACGTTACGACGTTCATTAAATTCATCATTCACTTTGTAATACGTCTCTGAACCTCTTTTGAATTTTACAAGGACCTTATATTTCCCTCCAGTGAGCGAATGCAAGACACTAGTCAAATTCCTCGTGTCAAGTTGTAATGACTTGGTTAATTGTTGGAATGTGACTTCGTCATAATCATTGAACTGTAATAGGACCAACCCTTGAAATGTGTTCACCTGTAATTCTCGTTCACCACATCTTGGAAACACAGCAGCAACAGACATAGATCCCAGTGATGGACACCATTGTAGACTCTTTCTACCATTCTTCGACAAGTAATAACTTTGGAATTCTGTCAATTTCGAAGCAAGGTCGGTAGGGAAGTTGACACTAGCACGAGGTTTTGGCCATGCTTGGGAAGTTAACACAAATGCCTTGAATTCGTATGATAATCTGTCTATATCATCTCTTGAGTTGAAATCTTCCATCATGGTATGATTTTTTAAGGTGTCGTCAATCATCACTGATAACGCTCTCATTTCATCAGAGTCAACCTCGGTCTCAAGAAGGGAAAGCAGTTTCTTTTCATCATTGATACTCTTTGTTGTTGAGTTGATCAGTCTCTTGGAGAGGTCACGCTGATAGCAAGAAATGAATTCTTCTTTGGATCTAATGGATTTGAAGATCAAAAAAATATCATTTATGATGGCTTCATCATCCTCAGGGGCCTCGATTGTCTTGAAATATGAATCAATGTGTTTCAATAATCGGGTATTAATGATCTTACCACCACGTTGCGACGCCTCCATTGCGGATTGAAAGGCATCTATGAGCTTGTAATTCACCCCGGAATCTGATTCAAAAAACTGTGTAACCATTTTACAAAGGTTTTTCTTTGCTTTAATAAGCTTCTCCACAATGTGGTCTGATTCATCATTCGTCAATGTGGTTATATATTCGATGATGTACTCACTCCAGACCGTCATAAAGAGTTTTGTAATCTCTTCAGTTTTGGCACCAATGATGAATTTGAACAGATTGTGTAAATCCTGGAACTTTTTGTTGGTAAATAACGGCTTGATGTAAATTGGACCATGCTGTTCGAAATTGAGGAAGAGTAAATTGGAAACTGTGGTAAATTTCAAGTTCCTTAGGAATTTGGAACGAGTTTCAATCTCATCCCATAGAGAGAATTCTCGGAGTATGAGCTCGTAGTATTGTGGGAATATGAGTGTTTTGTCCTCTGATTGGAGTATCTCTGAGTGTAATTGAATATAGCACTCCTCGGTAGCTTGTATAACGAGTGCTTCCAGATCATTGATGTTTCTATTGGAGACTAACAGGAGTTTGTTTAATAGGGATGTAACTAGCGGCTTCAGTTCAACGTGGGCTTTTCTGTAGTCATTCAGGGTGGAAATGGAGGCGTTCATCAATGCTTCAGCCAGTAAGGAATCCTCAGCTTCGAAGATCTTAACGCAAATAACATCTAAAAATTGACTTTCTATCGTTTTCTTCGTCGGATGATTCAGCAAGTATGTTCTATCAAGGTATAGAAAGACCCTTGAAAGTGCATTTGCCCTCGTTTGCAAATCCTCAACCATCTTGATGAACTGTTGAAGAAGTCCCAAGTCCGTACCATCCAACATCGCGTCCTTCAGTTGTTCAATCCGAGCAGCTATCAAGCGATCGATCTTAATGTAAAGCATAGTGGTCAGTCTGGACTGTTGTTTCTCACGACAAATGAATTCGACATGTTTGTAGAGTTTGGCATAACTAGACTTTGACTCGATTATGTTTGAGAAGAGCAAATGATCAACTTCTTTCTCCAGATTGGAACAGATCTCTAGTAACAGCGGCGGAATAGGCCTCTTCTGGTTCTTCGGAGGCTTTGAGATCCTCATTGACATAGCGGATGAGTACAGCTGCGGTTGTTAAGTAGTGAAAGTTGATATAATTAAAATGGGAGAAAAAAGAAGAACAGCGAAGAGAGAACACCAATACAGTCAACAAGTACACTAAAAAAAGAGCCATGTCTGATCCGAAGAGTCTGAGCATCCTGTACAAGAGAAAGGGTTACTTTGACCAGAAACGTGATGAAAACCTGAAAAGATTCCAAAGCTCTGGTATGAATGAACAGTTGTTGGCAAAGATCAAAGAGATTGTGAACAAGATCGTGGAGACACAGCCTGAGCTTCTGCTGAAGAACAAGGGCCAGCTTGCTGCCCTGATTGAAGGGGTAATCAGCAAGACCACTGCCAGCAGTACGCTGGTCAGTGACGCAGAGATCGGTCGCTATCTGGACGAGCAAAATGTGCTGGAACTGTTTGACGAAGAGGTGAAGAAGCTGACGATTGGTTCGCCAGAGCTGAAGCAATCCATCAGGGAAACGCTGGACGGGCTACGTACGTGATGTTGAACCTCTGTGGAATCATAGATACGCCTTGAGACATGCTTTGGCTGCTATCTTTTAGATCCTTGATATCCCTAAGGTATCTTTAAATGCTGTTCTTGTTGGGATGATTGCATTGTGTCAGGGCACCAGTAACACCGGTGGCACCAGGGGATCATTTAGTTACTCGAGATCCAGGACTTGCCATACTCGACCAATCAACATTGATCTAGTTTTGTACTTCTGAACTAGAGAGCTGTATGCTATACTTAAGCGCCATCAAGACTCACTCACTTGAGAAGTCTACGGGACATTCTGGGTACACAGTTTTCTTGCACCGCTCTGAAGGAAATGATGTTTTAATAATTACGGTCTAATATAGATCATTTGAGGAGGACGTATAGCGTATAGTAGTAGTAATGTACGATTCGTTTGTTAATAATGATTGGTCTCTGTCTCTCTCTATGGAGATACAGTGGACAAGTATAGCTTATTAAGATGTTATAAATCCTGGCTCCAACAAAATAAACTATATAAGGGGGGCAAATCCCTGAAACTTTTTCTCTTCTTTTAGATATGGAAACCTATTGGAACCACCCGCAACTATCTTGAGGTGGTGGAGCATAACTAAGTTATTTTGATATAAAACCCTTGACATTAAATACGAATATGTGTTTCTTACCTACAGGATAAGGATGTGTTTCTTGCCTTCTGGATAGGGACCAGTAAAGACTGCTGAAAATCTCTTTGTTCATGTTTGACTTCTGTGTGTTTAGTTCAGTGTGAGATGTGATTTCAGGACCCTTACTCTCTATTTGTCACTTTTGTAATCATATTAGTTGAGGAGTTCAATAGCGCTAACGTCTGCATTTAATTCTTTGTTTCTTCGAGATTGTGAGGATGCTTGTCAGCTGTGTTAATAGTAGCAGCCAAATTCATGTTTGGGTAAGAAAGCCCAAGGATGTTCAAACCTGGCAATCAAACAGATTTCCTTCTTGACCATATTTGGGATATAAAACTTCATCAACAAACAAAAGCCGAGAGTGTTGAAGAGGACAAAGTGATATTACTTCGAATGATGACTTACACGCGTATTCTTATATTAGTCTTAGTTGTTGCAAACTTCCATTAGATTCATTAAGTATGCTCAACCATGTTCAGTCTCTTCATAGTTTTCCATTTCTCTTTATCATACTCACCAATAACCTCAGAAGGGAAGACACTATCGCTATTCTTTGATCCACTTGACCAATTGGAGTCTGGAGTCTTTTGAGTCTCTTGAATTTTCAAAACATCCAAGGTAGAGTTTGTCTTGGTGGGTGTTGAGTTCCGTTGCACGTCACTATTGGAATAATGATGCATGTTATCAACGCTAGCTCTTTTCTTTGATGGTGATGTTTGGAGTTCATGAACATAGCTGAAGTTGGGTATCTCGTCGTCTTCATCTTTGAAGACTATGCTAGAGAGTGACAAGTTTTTGAAACCACGTTTCTTGGGAGAAAGACGAACTGATTTCTTTCTTGGTGATGTTGGCACAGATTGCGTCTTGAAGCTGAATGAGCTGATCGATGACTTGGTACTGTGTCCCTTAAAGATCGACTTATGCGGAGAATGGGATTTGGTCTTTTGCATACTTATTTGAGTAAGCTCAAGGTCTTCCAAATGTAGTGTGGATTGTGTTAGATCTATTGCAGATTTTAGTAAATAATCATGATTTGTCATAGATTGTTCCTGAGCACCTTCAACAATTTTCAGTGCTTGTTCAGTAGAATCTTCAGCAATTTCCTCTTGTTCTGGCGATCCTGGTACCGGAGTGGATTGTCTATCAGTGGTGATCATAGAAATTATAGAGTCTTCATCTGTAATTGGATGCTGTAGAGTCTCATGTGATTGTTGGGCTAACTGTGGAAATGGAGAAGGTGGTTCTTCGAAGTTTTCAAAGATTGGTGGTTGCGCTTGGTGAAATGGCCTATATGAATCACTGACACCTCTAACCTGATAATTTTTAAACTTTAGTTGATTCTGCTCCCATTCTTCAAGGGAAATAGTTCTTATTCCTTGTGCTTTCTCATGCATGATGGGCCACATGTCTTGCAAAGTAGCTGCTCTTGGGATTTGTTGGATGAATTCCTCCTTAATAGTTTCAGAGTTCAAATTGTCCTGTGACTTTGATTTAAGGACCATATCCTGTTGAGCCATTGATGATGGCCTGAATTGAAATGGGGACTTCAAACTGGATTGTTGTGGTTGTTCAGTACCATGATAACAATCAGTCTCATCTGTAAAATCTGGTTCATGAAAGACTCGTAAATGAGGTGGAAGTAAGACTGTTGGTATTCTCTTGATTGCATCTCTTTCTAACTTCACATTCTTGTTTGGTTGAGAAGTCCTTATTAGCGTTGGTGTACCATTGAGGTGTTCAGGGAATGACGATCGCTTGGAGAGACTCATTGATGACGTTGATTGGTTGATCATAGATAGTTTCTTAACATTGTAGATATTGTGGCTTTGTGATTGTTGATTGTTATTGTTCTTAGGTCTGTTTATGACTGTGCTGGTCGTATTATCCGAGATTTGACTCTGATAGGTGAGTACCGGATCATCTGATCTTTGACTTCCCCTTTCCACTAATGTCTGAGCTGAGGCTTTCAAGCTGACAAACTTATCTTTCAATCTCTCTTGTGCTGATGTTTTATATTCTTGAACGTCACCCAAATCCATCATTGATTCTTGATCAGTAATGTGGTCTTCATAGACGTTTGGTTGCAAATTCTGGCCCAGTAGTATACCCAACGCCAATAGTGATGCTAGAAATAGACAAACGAATGATTTGAAGATCTTTGGGCTAGCCAAAGTGATGCCAGATGAGATCTGGTCCATGAATGTGATGAAATAAGAGAGACCAGCTCCCAGTGATGCTAATGATGATATGGTGACGATGATGGAGGTGACGATGCTGACAGCAGGATTCTCATTCAAGACACAGAGAGGCAGCAGGAGCACAGTGACCAGTTCAGCCGTGACAGTGGCAAGTAAAGAGGCCCTATGTGTAAGGTCTTCCTTGATGTATACCAGGACTCCCAGCACACCCGTGGAGAGGCAGATGAACATGATGGGTATGAGAGTCCAAGAACTGATGCCCATGAGTCGATTGTGACCCATTGTGGAATGGGAGTTGTTTCAGGATAAGAAATAGCGGTATTGATCACTGTGTTTGTTTTGATAGTGCTTGGTTTAATTTTTTTCTTTCCATTCGCATTTAGCTTGGACTTGATGAGAATGAAATTGGAAGTCGATGTAAGATCTGAAGTGTAAACAACCCGAACAACACTGAGACTTGCCTTTTAAAATTGGGAAAAATCCTGGAGGATACTCTTGGAATCGGTTTAGCGTACTGTTCAACTATGATATGATATGATCCCTTACACACCAGGATCTGAGTTGTTTCCTTACACAGTTAATTGGCCATCGTTTATAACAAAAGTTTTCTTTGTTTACATTTATCCCGATCCGGAAAAGGCTTCAAAACAACCGTTTGACCGTATTGTTTTGGCAGATTAAATGGTTAACCCGAATTGGTCAGATCAAACAGATCAAACACAGAGACGATAATATCTCAGTTTACATAGGAATAG
This sequence comes from Taiozyma bovis, assembly GCA_003707945.3. Lineage (NCBI taxonomy): Eukaryota > Fungi > Ascomycota > Saccharomycetes > Phaffomycetales > Wickerhamomycetaceae > Taiozyma > Taiozyma bovis. Next base: position 297,826 of record PPMH03000002.1, on the reverse strand, counting down.
AGGTTTTAGAGGATGAGAACTTTGAGAGTAACTTATTTCTGTTTACATACTTTGAACTAGAGAGTTGTAGCTGGCTCTTTGACCGTTTCGGCAACCTTTAACTGTAATCACCACGGGACAAAATCAACCATGTGTGGATTTTTGATAACGATCATGATGTAAGCTGCTGTTCTTACTGCTACTGCTGCTGCTTAAGCTATTATGATCAAGTCCAGTATAATTGGAGCTCACCAAGTGTTACTGTATCATTTTCTTCTCTTTTTCGCGATAGAATAAACTTCAGCTTCGGAGTTGCGTCATTCTTTAGTTCCGCATCGTTCTCTCCTAAACGTCGTTGTTTTGCAGTGATGAGCTCAAATGACATCCAACGTCCAAGTAATGGCCTCAAGGGCCTTTTGAGTAAGTTTAAAACGGACCGGGGAAGACCCGTAGCGAGTAAAGAGTCACAATCCTCGATCATAAGGAGAAGAACAGACTCCAGTGCAAATTCAGCTCACTCTACTGCTTCTGTATCATCAATTTCATCGCTGAGATCAGTTGCTGAGCCTAAATATGGAAAGAAGGTCGGTTTATTAGGCTCTGGTATTGCAGGGAAGGTTGAACTCTATCACAAAAAGTCCACTAAGGAGTTCTTCGCTGTCAAAACGTTCCATAATAAAGAGTCCTACGAATCGAAAGAAGAGTTTAAGAAACGCTGCTTTAAAGAGTATGAAATTGTCCAAGGTTTCCAAAATGAACATATACTACGTGCCTACAAATTCATGTCAGTATTTCAAAGTTACCAGATCGTGTTGGAATATGCCCCATATTTGTTATTGAAGGTTGTTCAGATATCCAAACCTCAAGAACAAGAAGTGCTCTGTTTTTTCAGACAGGTCTGCGAAGGTGTGAATTTCCTACATTTGAACTTCGTTGCTCATCGTGATCTAAAAATGGAAAACTTGGTCATGGATGAAACTGGGACAGTGAAGATTATAGACTTTGGGACAGCATTTGTATTTGGTCCATCAAGGGATCAGGCGATGGGCATTGTGGGAACTGAAAGCTTGATGTCTCCAGAAGCTTACAAAAATCTTAAATATGATAGTGAGGCTAACGATGTTTGGTCTCTTGGGATCCTTTTGTTTAGCATGTTTAACTTGAAGTTCCCATGGAAGGCAGCCAAAGAATCGGACCCGGATTACAAGTCACTCTTGAATGGCGAGATGGATTTGAAGAATGACTACCCAGAGGTGATTCAAGAGACAATTGATCGCATCTTGACAATCGAACCCAGCGATAGAATCAAAATGAAAGATCTAATGGAGGAGTTATCTGACAAGGTTCCTCACCATATTAATTGTCCAGAGAAAGTTCATGCTCGCACTCTCCGCATATGTGAGAAAAGGTTGAAAGTCGCTCTTTGAGTATAGAGCAAGTTAATGATGTTATGATTGAATATTTAATTACAATTCTTCGTAGTTCCTCATCACCCTGTTGGCCATATCAAAAGGTAAACATAAACAGTACGCGAAATAAAAAGGTACCATTCTATATACAAACCTAGCAACGTTACACCATCGAAGCGGTCCTTTGAAAAGACCGCAAGATTACCCCATGAATGAGCCACTTATAGAAAGAATCCTCATTGGATTGAACGACACACAGAGAAAAGCTGTGATGATGCCACCCACAGGCCAATTACAAGTAATTGCAGGTCCAGGCACAGGAAAGACCAAGGTTCTAACTTCCAGGGTGGCATACCTTTTATTACACTGCAGAATGGTACCAGAAGACATCATCGTCACCACATTCACAAAGAAGGCAGCCAATGAGATGAGACTGAGATTGCAGAAGATGCTTGAAGGGTCTGAGATTAGGATTGAGAGATTGTTAATGGGGACTTTCCATTCGATATGCGTGAGGATCTTGAGAAGGTATGGTCACTTGATTGGCCTAAAGGCCTTCAAAATCGCTGCTGAGAGGGACTCAGTGGGTGTGTTGAAAAGTGTCATTGTCGCTTCGGAGGCTGAACTGAAGGAAATCAGAAGAGTTGCTGAAGCTGCTGGTCAGAAACCCGATTCTCTGAGTGATAAAGAGACGAACAAGGTCGCTGAACCAAAGTATATAAGGGCCAGGATATCCAGTTTGAAATCGAAAGGGCTAAGTCCATCTGAATACAAAGCTGATCCAAAACATTCAAAATCTATATTGCTGCTATATGAGCGTTATCAGGAGAAATTAGAACTACTCAATATGCTTGATTTTGACGATCTGTTGTTGATCACTAACAACCTCTTGAAAGAACACAAGGTGCTCATGTCTATTCAATACGTCCTGGTTGATGAATTTCAGGATACAAACACTCTTCAGCTTGATCTAATGCGCTCCTTTGGTCGTCAGAACGTTCGTAATCCAGACAATATCACCGTTGTTGGTGATCCAGATCAAAGTATTTATGGTTTTCGTGATGCAGTGTCACAGAATTTCCAAATCATGAGGGAAGTTTACAGACAATGTGACATTATTGTGCTTGATGAGAACTATAGATCCACGAAAGATGTCCTGGATTTCAGTGAATCCTTTATGCGCCAACAAGAAGGAAGGAAATTGAAGAATTTGAGATCACAGCATAAGGGAAGTTTCCCACCTGTTTATCTTTCCTGCCGTTCGAATTTTGAAGAGGCAGATCAAATCGTCAATGAAGTTCGACAGTTGAAAGGTCTTCCTGATTTGTACAAATACTCAGATTTCGCCATCTTGGTTAGAGCTGCACACCTCTCAAGAGTCATTGAAACTGCATTGGTGAAGAAGAAGATACCATACACAGTAGTAAAAGGTCGTGCCTTCTGGGAGAGGAAAGAAGTATCGTTGATGGTTGACTTCCTTCGGGTTGTTGCAAATAGAAATGATATCACTGCCCTGATGAGAGCTCTGAGTGAATCAACGGTTGGTATTGGTGCTAAAGGTATTCAAACGTTGACAACTATTCTGGAGAGAGAAATCAAATCAGGTGTTCAACCGTTAGAAGCGCTAAGAAGAGTCGCTGATGGGTCAATTCAAGCTCCAAGAGTGTCCAAAGATAAACTGGGTGGGTTCTTGAGGGTCCTGACTTCAATATGTCTGGTCTATGATGTGAATCCTGAGGATAAAAATGTTATCATGGAAGTATTTGATAAGATTAAGGAGTTGCCTGTCTTTGATGACTTCTTGAAAGATGATAATGGGAAGGAGAAGACAGAGAATATTGCCGAAATTAGATTACAACTTGAAGAATTCAATCCAGATGATGAACAGGAGTTATACGTTGAGAATGACGATATTGAAGATGTTTCGAAAGTCCAAACTGAGGAATCCTACTTGCAAAAATTCATCATCTCAGTGGACTTATATCTAACCCAGGACAACGAGCGAAAAGAAGAAGACGCCCAAGGTAAAGTCTCCATCTCCACTATTCATGCTGCCAAGGGTCTTGAATGGCCTGTTGTATTTGTTCCTGGCTTGCTGGATGGTACTTTACCGTTAGTACACGCAGATAAAGAAGATGCTGATCAAGAGAAAGACTATGATGCACTGGAAGAAGAGAGAAGAGTGTTTTATGTGTCCACCACTAGAGCCAAACATCTGTTATACCTGTCCTCGGGACCACGAATGAACAGTGAGCAGACTGAATCAAGATTTCTGAGCGGGAAAACAAGAAATGTCCTTGTGGCGAAACAGAAGGCTTTGAAGAACTGTGATGAATTGTCAAAACTCTATGGGATTGTTGCTGTTCCAATGCCTGCCAGAGATGTCCTTGATGTTTACTGTCAAGCGTACCAACGTTATCATACACAGAAATACTTACCAAGGGGTCGAGAATATGGGGGAAAGAAAGAAGATGGTAGTTTGAGACGTCCAAGAGGAAATGTATTCGGTATGAAGAGAGGTATAGTTGGTAATATGCCAAATATACCTACCCATGGAATCCATTACTCCAATGAACGGTACGCCAATGCACCAGCGTATATACCGTACAAGTACAGAAAAACCGAGAGAGAAGATTGTGGTAAAGCATTGAATGTTCTGGAGAATATATCCATTCCTAAGAAGCATGTCGAACCATTAGGAATAAGACCATTGACAAGAGATGACAAAGATGGATCTGGTCCTCGGGCTTTAGGGAATCTAGCCTGGAATCTGGCACCAACCAGAAAAAGGACTCTCGGAGTGAGACGAAGACGGGCTTGAACATGTTAGAGGGTAAGTTAAAGTAATCTGCCAATTGACCGATAATCGTGTAGATTGTTTGTTCATTCTATATAAATAAGATTAGATATTATTATTTGGGTAGATTACAACATTGAGGAGAAAATAAAACAAGTATGAAACCCACTTGCAAAAACACACCAGCAAGACGCAAGACTCCTGTAAAACACGTGCTCAGACAACCTTCAGAATGCACAGTCCCAGAGCCTCCACAGACACAGCACAGGCCAGGCTGCGGCATGCACCCCAGAAGGACGCACTCCAGAGCGAGAAACAGCCCCGAAAGAAGCTCTCACAACACTATGCCGACATCCCACAACTGACACTCAACGTGGACAAGTCCAAGATCACAGAGCTCAACGTCGAGGAGGGCTCTGCACTGTTTGCCGTTTGGTTTGTCGCCTCCACTTACCTGCCCATTCTCACTGCTTGCCTGTGCCCCATGGCCAACATGGTGTCCATCGCAGCCCTCATCACCAAATGGCGAAGTGAGCCTGGCACAGGCAAAGTCATCAAGGAATCCAAAGACGTCCTTATCCTGAACATCTTTTCGCTAGCAATGGGTTCCCTGGGCAACGTAAGCATCATCCTCAACTTTGGGAAACGGGTGGGCTACAAGGTATGCCAGACAGTATCCATCTTTGGCTTCTTCAGTGCCAGTACTTTCCTCCTAACAGCCGTCCTACTCGCAAATCAGGAGTACTTTGTCTCTGGAGACTATGAAAAGACAGAGGGCTTCTGGTTTGCCGTCATAACCATCGTGTTATATTCTGGATGCTGCGGTCTTTGTATCATAAACTTCTCAGGGTACTTACTAGGCAGATACCCACCGGACTTCAATCTGACACGGGCCGAAAGAGGGTTGATTGTTTACGCATTTGTGTTGGCTGTTTGGTTTGTCTGGGGTGCTGCGCTGTTCTCAGGGCTGTTGGACAACTCATACGGGTCGGCTCTGTATTACTGCGTAGTCTCACTACTGACTATTGGCTTTGGTGACATCACGCCGAAAACAAACGTTGCTAGGGCCCTTTCCCTGCTCTATTCTGTGACCGGTGTTATAGTCCTGGGCTTAATCATTGCCATGATTAGATCAATGATATCCTCTAAAGCTCGCCCGGTTCTATTCTGGAACCAAGTTGAGATCCACAGGAAACAAGTGTTAAAAAAGATTCAAGATCAAGGACTGAAAGTCTCACAAGAGGACTCCTTTGACCTCATGAGATCAATTAGAAGACAAGCCAGATTAAGACAGAATAGATACTACTCCATCTTGACCCTTCTTATTTTCATTGGGTTTTGGTTGATTGGAGCTCTGATATTCCACTGGACAGAAGATGACTGGAGCTATTTTGATGCTGTATATTTCTGTTTCTTGTGTCTATTGACCATTGGATATGGTGATTTTGCTCCCAAATCGAACGCTGGGAGAGCAATCTTCATAATCTGGGCCCTTGGTGCCGTTCCATTAATGACTGCCCTGATTTCAAGCGTTGGTGACACGCTTTATAGCATTGCCATGTCCGGGATGTCACTAAAGATAGTCATGAAGATATTCAACAGAAATGGTCCCGGTCCAGAGGCCGATAATGAGGCGTACTTGCAAGGTCTAAGTGAGGAGGAGATCGACATGGATGAGGAGAGGACCGTTGATGAAATTATGTCTACAGTTTCAAGAAAGGTGAAAAACGTGTACACCAGAAAGCAAGTGTTGAAAGGCATGAAGAAACTGATTATTGAAGCCAAAGACTTGCCCTATAAGAAATATGGATACAGACAGTGGAATACAGTCGTGCAATTGCTGGAGATTGAAGATGATGAGGCCGATCAATTGGGGATGAATAATGATTTGTTCTGGCTAAGCGATGAATCCCCTTTGAGATACCCAATTAGTGAACCTAACTACTTGTTGTTCTTACTGTTCAGTAAGATGGAGTCCTTAGTCACAGAAGAAATCGAAAGAGTAGAAGATGAGAATAAGAACAGAACAGATGTTAATAAATCTAGGGATCATTCAAGCGATGACGGTTCGCTCAATATGGCACGTTCTGAACAATGAGTTTGTGTATATAAAAAAAGTCATGATTTCTAATCTACATGTTAATATCATAAAAAGGGTATCAATATAAACGTCTATTTCGTATCACATTTGCATCTTCTTCATATTTGCTCTAATGGATTGGCTCAATTTCGTCATTGAGAAATCAAACCATGGATCAACATGACAGAAAGGGTCACCACATAGCCTTTGCGCAGTTGGTCTTTGATTTGGATCAGTGATGAAACACTCATCAAGGAAATGACGACCTTCATGAGATACAAATGGTAATGTATCTTCAGGGATTGGGGGAGCGGCTTTTGATTTCCCAATCTTTAACATCGCTGGAATAGCTTCCAAATTTGACCAAGGCCTTCTCCCAGCAAACATCTCCAGCACCACACATCCAAGGGACCAAATGTCAACTTTGGCAGAGTAGCCTGCACCACGACTATCAACGACCTCTGGTGCCATCCAGAAAATGGTACCTTGCATTGACATACCTGCATCATTTTCATAAATGTCATTGGATTTCTTGGAAATACCAAAATCTGAAATTTTGCAAACTCCATCCAAGTCCAGTAGTAAGTTATCAGCCTTCATATCACGATGTAGAATCCCTCTTGAATGTAAATATGACAGACCTGAGATCACCTGTGAAGTGAGTGACTTGATCAATGGTTCTTCAAAACGACCATAGAGTCTCAGACAGGAAGCAACAGAGCCACCGGCAACATATTCCAAGAATAAATTATATTCTCTCTCAGTCTTTTCAAATCCCAAGTATTGTACAATGTTCAAATGATCCAGATCTTTTAAAGTGTCCACTTCGGATCTTAGGGCATCAATCACATCAAAGACCCTCGGATTCTCATGTCCCTTAACCGATGGTATAGTAACCTGTTTCACAGCAATCATTTCACCAGTGGTAACATTCAAAGCAATATGGACATTGCCAAAAGTCCCCTTCCCGATTAGTTCACCTTTGATCCATGAGAACTCTTTGATATCATCATTCTTGTCTTTTCTCAATTTGCTGATGTATTGCTTATGGCCAGGCTTCACTTCAACAGCCTTATGCCCCCACATTTTGGTGCTCTGTCTCCTCACTAATGATTGACCAGCGTTGGAAGTACGTTTGATGGAGTCTCTTTTTCTAGCTTCACCAGCTTCTTTAGCCACAGCACGAATGGTTTTCATTCTCTGTGGTTTGTTCAGTTTCTCCATGGTTTCACTAGAGCTACTAACCACTCTTCTCACTCTTGGTGGTTGTTCTGTGTCTTGTTGCTTCTTCTGTTGTTGGATTATCTTATCGTTCAATGGTGAAGTCGGCGGTGTGCAGATATCAATTACCGGACGATCCAAATCTGCATCTGGGAAGAACTTCTCCAAGTTTTCATACAACACTTCAGGTGCTGGTCTGACTACCATCTCAGACATCGTGGAGGAGCCATTGCTCTTTATGTCTGTCGGAGCCTTGGCCCAGAACCCATCATCAGAATCATCATCTTCGGATTCATCATCCAGAGAAGGAGCATCATCAAATGAAATGAAATTCTCCTTGAAAGTATCACTTCTCTTGACCGAGTTGGTTGAGTAAGTCCTAGATATTGATAGAGATCTCTGTGCAGTCCTATCATCAATAATGGATTCAAAAGTCTTTCTGGAAGCAGGTGACACGGAACCACCACCTTTGTAAGGTTCAGGAATCAATGTGTTACTTGAGCCAGGGGTGTAAGGTGAGATGTAGGTCCCTTCGCTGCTCACAGATTCCTTAACAGGTTCCAAATTGGGGATTGAGGCCAATCTCGAATCGATTCTGATGTTTGGAGGTCTTGGACCATCAACTTTCTTAGGCGGAGGTGGAGCGGATCTCTTAGCAACAAAACTTGGTTTATTCGAATACGGTGATTCTCTTCTTTTATCAAAATTGATCTCGCCTTTCTCTGTTGGTCTGATAACCCTGAATGTACTTGTCTCTGATGGTTTCTTTCTTGTTAAGGACGACAATGAGGGTCTCGTCAACAAGGATGGTGCGGTAGATGCGGAAGAAGTTGGTGCTGTCGAGTGTGTGTTACTCGAGCCAGCCGACTGTAGATCACTTGAGTTTGTGTCGGAGGTACCAGTCAGGGGAATTTCTTGTTGGCTGTATTGCTTAAAGTTCAAGTAATCGACCTGTGGAGATTTCACAATTGAGGATTCATAGAAGTGTTGCGGCGTGTTTGGATAGAACTTGTCCTCTTTGCTACCCATGGATTGTAAATCTGAAGTTGATGCTAAAGAGGAGCACATAGTGGAAACTGGTGCATCTGGGGAGTGGATTAGGAACTTAGCATTAATACCGTTGAACTTATGGCTAACTATTTGTTCCAAAGTGAAATCATCCAGGGCCTCTCCAACAGTTGTACCAAAGTCAGTCAAATAGATGTTCAAATTGGTCAAGTTTGGGAAAAACTGATCCATCAATGATTTCTTGAAAGCTGAAACACTATTGCATTGACCAATGTTCAGAGGTCTGAAGTAGACGTTGTCAGTGGTGATTAGGATGTACTTATCACAATTCTTGTTGTGTGGGACTGGTTGGAATTTGCGATCAATTAACAATGGTAGTTCATGGACAATTGGTGAAGAAATGGAACTTCGGTAGGTATCAACAGACAGTCTTGATTCTGATTTCTCATGTCGATGGAATGAACGCTCAGGAATAGATGATACAGGACTGATTGGAGATGGTATCTCCTTGCTGCCATTTTTGACCTTATCATTTCTCTTTCTGAACTTTGAAAGAATCCCCTTAGATTCATGTATAGACTGCCTCTTTTCTTCCTGCGATTGTGGTAAATGAGATGAACTCGATGTGAACAAGGAAGTGATGAACGAGGACTCAGATGAGTTTGAAGGGTTATGCTGTCTTCTGAAGAAGCCATGGCTAACAGATGGCGATGCAGGTGGGATGTTCCATGTACCTCTGGTGGTCTCAATACTAGACATTGGTCTTCTTTTCGAGGTTCTTCTTCTGATTTGCGTGGTTGGATTTGCACCAGATGGGGTATCATCAGTCTTATCTAAAGCTGGTCCAGAAAGAGTGGTGATTAGCTTCTCTGTTTTTGGGCCCGTCTCTGAGGTGGACCTTGTTCTTGTCTTGATCTCATCAGAGAGATTTGGACTTGGATCAGCACTGCCGTCGAATGAAGACACACTGTCGGCAGCAGAAGTAACACTAATAGTGGTGATTGACGAAGAACGACCCAGTGTTTTCCTCAACAAATGAATGAAACGTGATTGAGTGGAATCGTTGATCGTAGAGAGTTCCTTCTTGTAGTGCTTCAAGTTTTGATAATTGGTCAAGTTCAGGAATCTCTCACCCGATAAATCATGCTTCTTAAAAGTGTTGATCCAACTTTCATTGAACTGATATAGCTCTAGCCAGAAAACCACACGCTCAATAGTCCACTCATCAGGAACCTGGACCTGCCATGAGATCGATGAGTCTCGACTATGTGGTGAACTTCTCTGGAACTTCTCAATGGGATGCTTACTTGATACCAGGGGAGACTCGGCATGGAAGCCACTGGAGTTCAAGAAACTAAAGCTGTGTTTCTTGCTGGAGCTCTCTGGAGAAATATCTAGTTCGTCATTGGTCTTGTTGGGCGTCGATGTTTCCAGGGTCAGTGGAATCTTTGGTGATGGATTGTTGGTGGTGAGCTTCGACGGCGTACGACTGTTCTGAGAGCGGAAGCTTTCTGAATTGGCCGTGTGGAAGGAGAAGTCATCCACGCTGGTGCTGTTGTACTCGGATGTTAACAATGAGAGGTTCTGGGAGCTCTGGATGGGTTGTGTGTGAGTTGGCTGTGGTTGATCATCGACAGGGCTCTGCTCAGGCTCAAAGCTGAAGCGGGAAGACTTGCTGTCCACGGAGGTGTTGGCCCTGTGGTTGGCGCTGACCTTGGAGCGGTTGCTGTTGGGCGTGTCGTCTGAGCAGGTGTCGGTGCTGATGTTGGCCTGGCGCAGCTGTTTGGCTGGTGTGTATGGGCTCTCAGGCCCGTCTCTGCTGGCGTTGAGGTGGGCCGTCTGACCGTAAAAGGGGACCTGTCCGCTCAGAAACTCGGGCAGCTCGTCCTCCTCGCTGGGCGCGTGGTGGTGGCTAGTCCTGAACATTGGCGAGTTTGCGGCGTCTTTGTAGTGAAGTGAAGTTTGTTTGTTGATACAGTTTGTTGATCTTTTTTTCACTTCTCTATAAAGACAGGTTGAAAGCGCCAGCATAAGTTTATATAAATCGAAGCGAGGAAGACACAACAAACAGGCGATCAACACGGGCTTCTTTCTCTTCTTGCAGATAACAACCATCTGCTTCACCTTTCACTTGCGATCTCTCTTTCCTTCAAGTCGAAATCTACCAACAAATCACCCAACTACTGAGACATGATCCCTAAATACATGATATTGGCAAATTATATACACAGACTCATTTCAACTCTATCTTGGTGATTCTCAAGATGGTTCTATCAGGCTTGGAGATGGCGTGACGCACTTTTCTTTGTCTTCTCTTTGTGATTTCTTTAACTCTCATAGGCAATTTCGTCTTTTCCAACACAACAGCCTTGATCTCATACAGGGAAGGATCAATCAGCTCATCGGTATATGTGTAGTTACGACTACCAATTGTGGTCACGTTGTGGAAGTTTAAGACATCACCAACTTGGGCATGTTTCAGTTTGTATGGCAGGATGACTTTGTCACCTTCAGTGACTAAGAATGGATTGTTGTGTACTTTGATGATGGCGTACAGGTCACCTTCGAGTTTCAGAGGGCTTAGATCAGGGCTTTGTGAGGATGTTGATGGTGTATTAGATTCGGTTTCTATTTGCTTTTGGTGCTTGATGGTGGAGACACTGAAAGGACGAATAGTGGAAGCCAATGAGGGTCCTATCACGGCCGTTTGGCGCATAACGTGGGGTGTGATTGGAGCTCTGACAGCCCTTAGAGATTGGGATGCTAGACGGAGAAAGTTCATCGTGAATTAGGAAGGAACAGTGCGTGTTTCTTGACCTTCTTCAAGCGTTGATGTTTCCAACACATATACTAATTTTCGGCTGGAAAAAAAAAACTTGGTAAAAATCCGCCTGGGCTCGAAACCCTTCCGAAAGGGGATATATAAAGGTGAAGCTTGGACAAGCTACGAATTCAGTAGGAGATAACCGCTTATTTATTCTGCCTTTAGAGACTTCATCACCTTGGATCTTTGCTTGACCATGTGTGTGAATAAAGTGTAGAATCCAGGGACGTAGATACCGAAAACAACGATAAATAACCATTTGTACCAGGAACCAACAACTTTCTCAGCTTCATCAAGAGACAAGTACACCAGAGTCAATTCAGAAGCAACACCAGCAGGGTAAAGAACAAAGAACAGATTGTATCTCAACCAGGTCAAGCCTGCAGATGGTTGACCTTCGGTGATGATGTTTTGGGCGTAGTAGAAATAACGAACAACCTCTGTAATGGACCAGGCAAGACATACGGTGATGTACGCCCAATGTTTGTTAGCCGGAGAGTCTGGCAGGACCTGAAAGACACCGTAGACAATCAATAGTCTGGAAGCAACCTGAGAAACGGTGGTCAGCACAGGAGACTTGACAATTCCAGCCAGCGAGTTGTAGATCTCGACGATGGCCAACGTTTGCACACCAGTCACGATCAGGTTGGTATTACCGAACATCTCTGGTTGGCCATTGGTGTAGGCCTGAAGAACGGTGTTTAGCAGCACAAGCCCCCACAGCATCCCGGAAAACTGGTTGTAGGAGATCAGGTAGCGTGCCCATTCATTGGCACGAGGAGCTTCTTTCTTGGTGGCCATTTTTCTTTGATGATGGTGATAATGGCGATAATGTTGGGTTTAATGCTATTTTTTCGCCTTTTTTCTCAATTTATGTTTACAGGTCGTATTTCAATCACATGAGTGTCCAAGCGAACTATAGGTGTTGAATAATCATATTCGAAGAATACTAGGGATTTGCCGAATCATGTATTTTGAGCTGACTCCTTTGGTATATACATTGTCAATGCCTTTGACAATATTCATACTAAAAGTCTCTCACCACAAAAACAATCATCGTAGGCAAACTCAAATGCAAAGGGAAATCGTTATTTCTCAACCATAAATTTGATCCCCTGAAAGACAATCGAGTTCGAAGAAGACTGGCATCTGATCAGAACACACGGTGAAGTCTCATTATATCTGGCTCTAAGCCGTTATACTACGGATGTTCATGAGATCACTCATCCAAATACCCATTCTTCGTTTGCTTGTTGTTTTGCAGAATCTTGTACAAAACGTAAGAACACAGGTTCATGTGTTCATGAGGTTTGTTTTCAGAAAATGCTACTAATAAGTGGTAAAGGAGTAATAGAATGACATGTATGTAAAAGAGGAAAAAATGTAAAGACAAATAAAACTGTTCTTCTTTCATAAATCGTATCAAGATAACATTAACTGTGTGTACGTGGGTGCTTTCATTTTTGGTTATAGACACCATCATTATTCATTATCAAGGGAATGACTCTTGATGTAGTTGCTCATGTTCATGATTCGTTGCTGTTCTTCTTCATCCCAGTTCAATTCCGTGTTGCTTTTGCTTCTGGTCAAACCTGTACCATCTGTATTCTCATCTTCACCATCGGAATACTCTTCGTCATCCTCATCATCATCTTCAACGTATTCAGATCTATCTTCCACTGGGGTCATCAAGTTGCTGTACAGCGGATGATCTTTCCTCGTGTACGATTGGCCATCGTCATTTGGATCAACGTAGTCGTCTTCATCATCATTCATGACATGATAATGACTTTGATGCGAAGGTTGATGGAATTGATTACCATAGTTACCTTGAGTCCAACCAACCAAATCATCCTCATCATCATCTTCATCTGATGACCCAAACTTATCAGGAAGATCATTAGTCAATTGTTGAGACATATATCTTGAGAATTGGTCATCGCCATCATCTTCACCTTCCCTTTTGTCTTCATAACCAGCACCAGCAATGTCATGGTCAACATTCGGATCCAGAACAAGCTTTTGGCCTTCTCCAGAGTCTTCGGCACCTTCATCTTGACCTTCTGATTGGCCCTTAACTTCAACGCCACCACCTAACAATGCATTGTACTTCTCTCTAGTTTCCACTAGAGTTTCAGTGACATAGATGGTCCATTCTTGGGTAGAAACAGCATCCAGAACAATCTTGTGAATGGAGCTTGGTGGGTATAATGCAGTGAATTTGACAACTTCTTCCGCAATCAAAGTCAAATGACCCATGTAACCTAGTCTCAAACCTGTTTCAATTTCATAATCTTCACACTTCTTCTGACCATCAATGATCAGCTTGGTGATATTACCACGACCAAAGATATCAATAGCCAAGTACTTGTTGTAACCAACCTCCATGGAACCATTCAAGATTTGTTGAACAATGTCAAAGACAACATTATGTAGGAAATTGTTCCATGGAAAATGGAAGAACATCTTTAGGATGGTTAAGATAACAGAATTGTCAGCAAGGGCAATTTTCAACTGATCACCAACAATACGTTCTTTTCTCATTTCCAGTTCATTCTCATCGTACGGTAATTCAGAAGTTGCATCGATGTCATCTGAATCAGGTTCTGATTCTAAAATAGGTTTCTGTTCAATTTCAGCTGCTGTCTCTTTATCTTTCTTTTCTGTAGTGGTTTCAGATTCAGATTCAGATTCAACCTCAGTCTCGGTCTCAGTCTCAGCCTCATTTCCCAAAAGATTCTCAGTACTAATATTTTCTTTATCTTCATCATTCTCATCAAAAGTCTCATCCGCATCATTGGATTTGACGGAGGGTGAAGAAACACGTAGGGCTTGGATATCTCTTGAAGCTTCATTATCAATATCATCCTCGAACTCGCTGTTATCGGCATTAGTCTGTTTCTCCAATAAGATGATCCTGATTCTTTCCAAATCACGCTCCCGGACAATTTCTTCACCTGAAGCGTCATTTAAAAGACCCATATTGGAACAATGAAGGAGTTCAGCAATCAATTCACAAATCTTGAATCTTTCAAAACCCAAGGGCTCAATGGTACCAAATGGTGTTTGTAGATCAAGTAATTTGGAGTCTCTCATCATTTTGGCGAATTTGGAAATCTTTTTGGAAAATACTTTGATTAGGTGGCCTAAATAGATAGGATCTCTAGATGTAGGTGGGTGAGATTCAATTGTGATGAACAACACTTGGATGAAATCGTAATCTGAATTGTTCTTTCTGATAATCTCAATGATAATGGCAACACCGTTAGATAATGAAGTACCGCCGTGCAACATGAAATCAGATAGTTTCTCCATAATTGGCTCAGAAACCAGTTCTCTAGTCATTTCATTTGGACCAATCGTGGAAATGTCAGTGTTGGAATTGGCACTAATGGCGACAAAGGCCTTGATGAAATCAGCAGCTGCACTCTGAGTCCCCGGTGACACATTTGGATCTAGGAATGAAACCAACTTGGAAATCAAGTCTTGCTCTTTCAATTGGTCAATGATCCCAGAAGGACTATCTGGTTTATCTGTACTTATCACTTTCAATAAAAAGTCCATTAATGGTGGGTTATCAATATGCTTCAAAAATCTATCAACAATTCTAGTCTGTGTGAGCAAGAAACCTAGCATCTCGTCAATCTTCATATCTAACAAGTGTTCATTGATCTTCATGAAATAAGTGGAAAGAGTCATAGACAACGGACTTTCTTTGTCCAAGATACTCCAAAGTTTACTCAACAAGTCTTGATTGTCCATAAATGAGTCCGTCAAAGACCAAGTATCGACACTTAGAATTTCAGCAGCGACTTGAGCTCTTCTAGCATGTGCTTCTTGTGGAGTTTCCTTTTCATCTTCTTCAAACTGTTGGGAGTCATCAAAGTCAGAATCAGAACTATCACTATCATGATTCGATGGAGTCTCATTTTCATTTTCATTTTCATTCTCATTCTCATTAGCATTATTAATCTCTTCTTCAGCAGTAATGATGTAGTCAATCAACTTGTCCAACACTTCACGATGTCTCAAGTACTGAATCAATTTGATGTTCGAATTGGATAATTCTTCCAATAAACTTTGTTCATCTAGTAGTTTCCCCAAGATTTCAATGTTAGGGCTGACATTTGGCTCTTCATCATCATCATCAATGGTATCATCATCGATTTTGTATTGTGAATCATCCGAATCTGATGATGATACAGAGGCTTGCCTTTGCTGGCTGGAGTTTTGAATCTTCTCTAGAAACCCATCCTCAAGCAGTGTGTTTATACTTGACACCTCGTTGTAGCCATTTCCAAATCCCCAAAAGGATCCAGACATGTTTGTAAATTAATTTTCTAAAAGGAGACAAAAATGATTAATCATCCAATTGAAATGGGAAGGTGTGGGAGGGGGGATATGCAGATGTGAATGAAAGTAATGGGGTCGATGCAAATGCAAGAAATCAGTAAATAACAATCGATGGAACCTTGTTTAAAATCAATCAGATTCTGATTAAAACAATGGAAATGTCGTGAAAAAAAAAGATGGAGAAGTGGGTCAAAATTGAAGGTGTTTAACTCCTAATCTTTATGGAAGATATATTTCAATGCACTGGAGAATAATCAAAGGTCAACGGGTTGAAAGCTCAATTCTCACAATAAACTTATAAAGTTGTAATGAAGGCAAATGCTGGAATTGAAGGGCAACAATTACTGTCTTCTCTAGAATGTCAAAGCAAAAGGGTAAATACTAGAAAAACACAGAAAATCCACGATCAAAAGGGTCAATTCCTTGTCTAAATCTCACTGAAATGAAGTTTATGGAAACTAGCTGACAGTGACAGACAAGCAACAGTAATAACGGGATTCAATCAAAGAAATATTGGTGTAAAATTAGTATTTCAAGTTGTTCAATCCTTTTTTCTAATTTCGTCAAAGGCGACAAAAAGAGAAAAATTTGCTGTGTGGCCCGAACCAGTTTCTTAATCGGTAGGGCCACTGCTAAAGATCAGATGGTTGCAAAGAGAGATTATGATGTATTTCATGTATTTCATGTATTTCATGTATTTCATTTGAATGTGTCAACTAACAACACAAGCTTATCGAACGGTGGGATCACACCGGAGTTCTTGTGGTCTTTATTATCATTTTCAAACAGAACCTGGATTTTGTTCTTAATGTAGTCAGTATCGAATCTTGACAATAGTTTCTTTAGGAAATCCAGCACCTCTAGTTGGAACTCATTGTAAAACCTAATGTTGTAACTGACAACTTGTCCGATAATTTCTAATAGCTGATCAAGCGTGATGTCAAAATCGCCGTTCTTGTTGTATCTGTTGAACACTTGAAATTCCTTATCGAAGAATCTATCACTCCATAGCTTCAATAACATGATGGCAGACACAATATCAAATCTAGCACTTAATGTAGTCCTTAATGATGCAACAGCATTTCTGCAGCGGCCACTTCTGTATGCAGTCAAACCGATTAATTCCCATTCCAATGCACTGTGTTTCAACTGCTGTTGGCCATTTAATTCGTTCTCAACAATCAGAACAACTCTAAGATCCTCATACAGAATCAGGAATAAGTCATCTAACCATTTCTCACACATTCTTTTCTTTTTGAAATCTTGGTTTTGTGGTTGTGAGTTCAATGTCAAGGTTGATGAGTTTTTATACTCCTCATCCATGATGAAGACATCGGATCTGTACTTCAATAACCCATCCCAACCAATTCGATTAATGATCAAGATTAGTAAATCATAAGCTTTCTTGTGAGTACCTCTCAAAGGTTGTCTATTCACTCTTAGCAAAGCTGGATCAACTGCCTGCACTTCATATCGTGGGACAAAGTTGACCAAGTTGTCAGAATCAAACCCCACAACCTCAATCAGTAAATTATCCCATAAAAATTTCACTTTACCTTCAGTTGGTAATGGTCTATCAATATTATCTTTGGAGTTAATACCGAAGTAATCTTTTGGTCTGCCATTGTACATTGGCACGGAGTTCAACGAAACCAAGGCACCACTGATGTCATCATTCAAGATCTGCGATTTGACAAGATAATACCAGTTTTGGAAGCTGATGGGATTGGACTCAACGGCTTTTAAAGCGGTGTGGTATGCTAATGTAGCCTTTTCCCTGGATAGAAGGAACTTCACTTGTTCCGTCAATAAGAGTGAGTCTCTTGGATTGCTTTTGACAGCGTTATACAACAATCTGATAGCATCAATTTCTCTATCTTGCTTCAACAACAACTTGGCAAGTACAAGATCGTTGTTGCTATTCTTTTTCTTGATCAGATCAATGGTGTAGTCATACAATCCACACAAATCAACAACCTTATATAAGGCATCAACTAAGTAATTCTCTCTGTTACTTGGTCTTTGCACAAGTGCATCCGCACCAAACAGGAAACCTCTGTCCAAGTAACCAACAAGTTTTGAGATAATCAATTTAGCTTGATTCTTGGTTTGGAACAAAGTCTTCTCAGTCAAACCTGGAACTTTTCTCTCACGATCTTGGTTGATAATGACAGATCTGACAATGGCACTGACAAACACTTCTTCCCAGATCTTTGGAGTAATCTCGTTCAGCATTTTGCTCTTTCTGTCACTTGGGATCAACTGGAATTGAAGGGCATTGGTATTCTCATTAGGAAACTCTAATCTGATTCGAACATCACACCTGGAAATGACGTTGTATGAGCAGTAAGTGAAGATTGTTGGGTGTTTCAGGGTTGCAGATGGTTGGTTCAAATTCAAAGTGGTGATATACCCAACCGGAGCAACCTCAGATGAGACATCAACACCGGTAATGAAATGGTATTCGCCTTCTTCTTTTTGTGATTGTCTGTTATATTTGGAGATGTGTACAAGGTCTGGAGGACCAATTTCCTTGAATGAGGGCAGAGCAGCAGTTCTAGCACCAATGACACTACCAAACACAGACTCCTTCACAGTTGGAACAATCACAATGGGCCTTTCATATGCCGAGTTTCTGTCTCTCTTATTCTTCTTAGATGGTGACATTGAAATGCCTGAGATGGTTCTGTTTGTGGACTGAGAGCTGTCGCGTCTCTCATTGGCGTTCAAGTCTGACATTGTCGGAGGATTGATGCGTCCGAGAGTGGGCAATATCGGGAAAATTGGCACTGACGATTCCGATACAGAGTCCTTTTTCAGTTTTATTCAATCTCAGATCTGGACCCTCGAGTTTTGAATTTAGGAGTGTTTATAATGTGTGAACCCGCGAATTTGAAAGATCGCAAAAAAAGAAAAAAATGCGAGATAAAATTTGGTAAATAGAAGTTTCTGGCCTTTAACTTATAAAGGCGGCGGCTAGCCCAGTTGACAACGCTTTGACACCTTCTCGTATATAGTTTGTTTATTTTTCTGCGCTCTGCAGATTTTGATACCCTTGTTTCCCTGTTTAACCTTTTTTTTGCATCTCATTTCCTCTCCTTTGTGGCATTTTTGGACTTGTGTTGGTATCATTTGAAGATGAGTTCGACCGCCACCACAGGCCTTGCAGAGTTGGAGCTGAAGAGAAAGGCGGTGCTTGAGTCTTTGAAGAGGAGCCGCTCGCGGTCGCAGTCGCCACTGGTGGCGAATTCCACCGTTGGAGATGTCCGTTCTGATGCTCCCACCAATGATGACTTGTATGAGGCCATTTTAGACCTCAGAAGTTTAGGTTACTCATTTGAAGAGATAGCGGACCAGTCCGGTGTCAAGCGTGAGTTTCTCCTTGGCTGCTACCGCAAGTGGGACTTTGCTGTGCCGCCTGTCGCTGTCACTCCAATAGTCCACCAAATCCCACCTCCATCCCTGCCGCCAAATAGGACCCTGGCTGCTCCACTGCCCCAGAGCTTCAAGGCAAGACCAACATTCCAGCATAAAGTTTACAAAAGAGAGATTGAGAGTCCGTCCTGGTTGAAGAACTTGGTGATAGACTTGGAAAGCTCAGATGAAGATGAGTCTGAAGAGGAGTCTGAAGATGAGAGCGACAGTGAATGTGAAAAAGTCGACGAGAAGCAACCAGACAATGAATCATCATCTGTTTCGGCTGATATCGAGAACATAACCCCCAAAAATGATGTTGCCAACTCTTCTAATAAGAGGAAGTTAGAAGTTTCCACTTTGGAAGATGTTAGGTCAAGAAAACAGCATTTGAAAGAAAAAATAGACTCATTGAGTAAAGAATTGACTGAATCAGACAAATTGGCAAAGAACATTGATAGAGAGATTGAAAGAAGAGAGCGGAACATAAAGATAAACGAACAAAAGTTGAAAATTCTGTTAGAACAAGTTGAAGAATTGAGAGAAACCACGGGGAGTGGTTTACAAGTCATCAATGACTTGAGAACAAAACGCACCAAACACCATAAGTTAAAAGATTCTTTGGCTGACTTACTTATAGAACTTGAGAGCGTTGAAAAGGAAGAGCTATCCTACCTCGAGACGGAGTCCAAGAAGAAAATGTTGAGGGAGAAGCTTTTGAGCCAAATGAGGAACAAGAAACAGAAGAAACAGGAAGCACCCAATACTCAGTCTGAGGATGAGACTTCTGAGGCACATGATGACGACGAATTCGTATCCATGGATACGATACATAAGATTCCAAAGGTAATTATCATTTGAAAAAATCCCATCCTTTTTTTTTTAATTTATCCTCGAGTGATATGAATAGATACTAACATAGCAATTCAAGACTCAGAAATCCACTTTCACACCTTATCAGTCATTTGAGTTTACAAAGAAGCAACCTGCAAAAGTTATAGATGATAAGACACTATGTCCGATTGAACTATTGAATGGTTCATGTACAGAAAAACATTGTGAATTCCAGCATTTGAACTAACAAAAAAAAAAGTTCCACATAAAAATCAATAAAAAGAATCATTGACCTTCTACGTAGTATCTCAAAGAAATAAAATATAATTCTCATGCACTGCATACATATAAACATCTAAAGTCTCGACTACTTGAGGTCACCTGGAACTGGGTATTGACTAACCCATTGTGAAACTTCATCGCCTAAAGCTTTGACTTCAGAAGATTCATCAGCTAATTTTTTGAAATCAACTAGTAGAGCTCTAGCATCGGCACCTTGGGCCTTAGCTTTTAGATCCGCAGCGATTTTAACAGCGCTTTCAATGTATTCAACAACTTGGTCGAATTCTTGTTGTCTAAAGCCTCGAGTGGTCATGGCTGGAGTACCAACTCTTAAACCTGATGGGAATAAGGCAGATTTGTCACCTGGAATTGTGTTCTTGTTAGCAGCAATGTTGATTCTTTCCAAGACCGCTTCTAGTCTGGCACCATCGATATCCTTAGAGCGCAGATCGATCAAGATCAAGTGGGTATCAGTACCACCTGAGACTAATTTGTAACCTTTAGAATGAAGGGAATCAGCAAAGTAAGCGGCGTTCTCCACAACTTTCTGTTGATACTGTTTGTATTCTGGAGTTTGGGCTTGCTTTAGAGCAACGGCAAGAGCGGAAATGGTATGGTTATGTGGACCACCTTGATGAGCTGGGAACACGGAAAAGTTGATCTTCTTTTCTAAATCGTAGTAGATTTCCTTACCTTTCTTAGTGGTTTTTCTAAGACCTTTTCTGAAAAAGATCATGGCACCTCTTGGACCTCTTAACGATTTGTGAGTTGTAGTGGTGACGATGTCAGAGTATGGGAATGGTGATGGAGTGACACCAGCGGAGACCAACCCAGAAATGTGAGCCATATCAGAAAGAACATAAGCGTTGATCTTATCAGCGATCTTTCTGATTCTAGCATAGTCAATGATTCTTGAGTAAGCAGAGGCACCAGCAACGATGATCTTTGGTCTGTATAATTCAGCGTTCTTTTCCAAAGCATCGTAATCGATCAAACCAGTTTCTTCATTCAATCTGTATGGCAAAGTTTCAAAGTATTTGGAGATGAAGGAAATCTTTGTAGTAGGAGTCTGGTAACCGTGGGACAAATGACCACCATGTGGTAAGTCCAACCCCATTAATCTATCATGGGTGTTCAAGATGGCAGAATAAGCGTATAGGTTAGCTGGGGCACCTGATAATGATTGGACATTGACCCCCCATTTTTCAGCATCTAAACCAAAGGCCTCCAAGGCTCTCTTTTGACACAATGATTCAGCTTGATCAATGAATTCATTACCACCATAGTAACGTTCACCTGGGTAACCTTCTGAATATTTGTTTTGCATTTCTGAACCCAAGAGATCCATGACAGCCTTAGAAGTAAAGTTTTCAGATGGAATCAAAGTAATGGAGGATTTCTGTCTGTTACGTTCCTTGCTCAAGATTTCAGCCATTTCTGGATCAACCTCAGAGACGGGCTTGGAAAGAAGTTCTTGAGCTTTAGTGGAGACATCATAAGATCTCTATTGAAACATGAGTTAGTACTTTAGCTCATCGTTGTCAAAGTCAAAGTAAACTCACGCTAAAAGATCTAGAGACTGCTCTGGCAGTAATAGTTAAGCGTAATTGAGAGCGTAGCATCGCGATAATATCCAAAACTAGATGTTAAAACAAGTCAAAGAATCAGCAATCTCTCCTGGTTTTGTGTCTTTTCCTCTTATTCCACTATTGTCTACCACCCAAAAAAAAATATTTCGTAGACTCGGAATCGGTAAAGGACACAGAATAGAAGTTCTACAGGAGGAGTCAAAATAAAGAGTCAACCTTCATATTCTGACTCGGGTCTCTCAGATCTTGATAAAGATATTTCTATGATAGAGCACAGCACCAACAGTGGCAATCCAGACAGAATAACCAATGAGAACAGTCATAGAGGTGGCAGTATTGGCGTCCAGTGTGTTGATGGCCATGTTGATCAGCCCAGTGGAGATATTGGCTAATAAGAACAGGATCATACCGTTGGAATTGATGGAATCTAGACTGGTTGGGACCCTTTCTTCGTACTGTTCTGAATCTGGTGGACCAAACACTTTCTCTATGATGGCATATAGTAACAATGCACCAGTGTTGTAAGTACAGACCCATAGGACATATGGAAAGTTGGCAAATCTTCTTGAACAAGTGTAGTCATGTTCAATCTCAACCAAGGTGAAGAAAAGGAAATATGTCACAAACCAGATGAAAAGACCTTGGATTGGGGACAATGTAAAAAGATTGTCTAGAGTGGACCATTTATCTGTTCGTTGTTTGATAATTTGCTCTTTAGTGGATAAGCTGAAAAGGTTCTTCTTCGTTGGAATCGAAGGAAGTAAATAGTAACCGGTGGATTGTCCAGCTAAGAATATGGCTAGATAACCTATCAGCGAGAAAATACCTTCTCTGTTGGCACTAATAAAGTCTTCTCTTGGAGCCAGGAGCAAATATCTCAAAAATCCCTCTTTGTCAACAATATTGTATTCATATATCAAGGAAATAGCGATTGAAACAAGGAATCTTGGGAACACATAGAACAATGGTTCTAATATGATGGATAATGGACCAACAAGCACCAAAGTGACAAAGAAGTTCCAATGAACACCATATTCACTAACATGTTCTTGATAATCAAGGCTCTTCACGAAGAACACTCTCAAGAGACCCAAAGCTAATGGAGTTAATGATCCTGTAGCACTTTTCCATAATCTAACAAAATAGTTAGTCTTCTTGTTTCTGAATTTGTCAATCATGGTACTTCTGATTGATACGATACCCATTGAGAACACAAACGAACCAACACCTAGATCCATAAGTGAAGTACCCCATGTTTCAACCTTTGCAAATCTTCTTGGAAAGACATGGAAGTCAACAGCTAAGATCGCTAGCGCAGTGACTATTAGCATCCCACCTCTATATGCTGTAATAAATGGTTTCTTTGGGAGGTATGTCTTCTCTGTCAACTGTTGTTGTTTCTTCTTTGTTTCCTTCTTGATGTCTGTCTTTGGTGTCTTCTTCTCACGGTATAATAGCACTATGGAAAGGATTGGGATGATAATGGCTGCCATCAGGGTATAGCTCTTATCGGCATACAGTGTAATGGACAGCAGAAGGCCCAGCCAGTTCAGGATGAAATCTAAGATCAAACTAGACCAATTCCATTTATTATCTTTCTTGAACAGAACAGTGTGTGTGTTGATCAAATTCCATGATAAGTACCCAACAACGGCCAATGAAGTGACAATGTTGATCTCGTTGATTTCACCACCGGATAAATTTGACACAAAGGCCTCTTTACGCTCTTTTAGGGATAGGGACATGTGCTTGTTGTAGTGATTTGGCAAAGATTTGGGCTGGTTACTGCAATTGAATACGTGTAATTTTTTCACTCTTGATTTTTGGCTGGGGGCCATAGTTAATAGAGAGCAAACATCCAAGTGAAGACATGTTTCATTTTGGAACTATAAGGATAAGTAAAGCTTGTACTCCGAACTTGCTGAATACACTATTTTAACAATTTGCTTTAAACTCATCTTTCAAATCTGGTGCCCACCTTCTTTCATTTACCCGAGAGCATGAGCAATTATCCGAATTAACAGGGCATGGGATCTCAGTCTTTCCTGTAACTGGCTCATGTGTCATACTTTGACAATACAGGAATCACCCTTCATAGTTTCTTTACTCGTGAACTAAGTTTCTTATATGCATCAACAGTGATTTCTAATTCATACTAATTACTGCAGATATTTGTATTATAAACACAATGTAGATTGCACATACAGAGAGTACCGTTTAAGCTGCTCCATCAAAGATTCTAACGCTAGGTGTTGATGAGTCACCGTTGATGATTCTTGAATACTCACTTCTTACTGCAGGTCTCCAAATATTCAGCTCATCATCGCTCAGGTTATTCAGATTCGCCAGTGTGTCTCTTCTTAAAGAATAACTTTCCGTTTCGATTATCCCTTCACCTTTCAAAAGTTTATTCATCACTTGTGGGAGCTCACGGAGTAAGAACCGGGCACTGTAGTCATGACGACTGAACTCGATTAAGATCGCAATGAATTCCAGGTATGGGAGTCTTATCAGCTGTGATGAAGTGATTCTTGAAGCAATGGCAAGTTGGAATGATTCTGGATTACCTGTTAGATGTCTGATTAATGGGACGTTGTCTGCAGTTATTGCGATCTCTTGAATGGTTTGTTTGTGGAATTGAGCAAGGTATGAGGGATTCACTGTAGCTAACAGATCAAAGTCTTTGTTGCTTATCTTGATGTAATTGACATCTAGCTCATGGAAGAACTCAAGAGAGTAGTTGGAAAGTTTGGCAAAAAGTTGGAAAATTGACCCCAAAGCAAAGAACTCAATGTCCATGTACTGACTTCTCTTGGAGTACAACTCAGCAAGTAGTTCCAATTGTGGTTTAATCTTTTCAAATAGCCATTCTTTCCGAAGATTAGCATCAACGACTGTAATCAAATCTTGATAATACTTTATCAAGTTCAACGTATAGAGGGGATCATCATTGATGAAGTCACTGAACAGGTAAAGCCTGTCAGATACTTCGTGTTCTTGTACAAAGGGCAGTAGCTGTACCACAAAGTTCAAAAGCCTGGTCTTGATGAGGGTATCTTTGAAAGTGCTCATCTTTGTTAGAACAGAAGTCACGTACTCACTCTGAACCCTTCTTCTAATCAATTGATTTCTTAAGAAAGTGTCCATGGACTTCTCAATCTCACTGATAACGTTAATATTGGTGGATCTGTAACTTAGCAGTTCAACTAGTCTTGGAATGATCTCGGTATTGGCAACAATGTCTAACGGTTGGGCCTTGATACACACTTTCAGCGAGAGTATTTGCAAGTTCTCATTCTCAGAGTTCAAAGCTTCGATAAGAAGGCCAAATGGGAGAATATGGGTGATCACATCAAAGTCCAATGAGTCCAAAACGGCTTCCAACACTAACAAGATACCCTCATATGATTCAATTTGCAGTGTGTCACTGTATAGAATCGCCACTATCTCTTTCAAGATCAAGGCAATTTCCTCGCCATTCTCAGCAACAAGAGCCTTATCAATTGAGATTCTATCTGCAACTTTTCTCAGCTGACCACTATCCACAGCGGATCCGGCATTTACTTGCTTCAGGTGTATCAGGACGTCTTCGAATTCGCCCATTTTTGATGATGTTATGGTAAAAGTGTCAAGTGGCGTATGGCAGAAAAAAAAAAAAAAAAAAAAAAAACATCTAAATCATAACATTATACCTATCACCAACGAAAGAAACCAATACCATGGCAAACTTACGGGATGTTGTGCTGAGCCACCCATTGTTCACAAAATCAAGGCTCGTGTCGCTCTACTCAGACTTCACCCCTTTGAAAGAAGCCAACCCGGATGGATTCGAGGCGAATCTTGTTGCCTGGAATTCCCTGATCGATGATCTGTTCAGAAGGGAACTGTTGAGCCATTCCTTCGTGCTGGAAACGGATGGGTTGCTAGATACCTTGGTAGTACCTGGCCAGGGAAAGCCTCAGGCATTGTCATTCGTCCTTGAACAGCAGATCAAAAGTGGCGACTTGATTCCGTACAGTCAGTTCGTTGATAGACAAGATAGCATATATACCTCCAAATGGGTGAGGCCGTTGTTGAGCTGGACGGTAAATAAGTACTTGTGGGATACTAGCTATAAGCTAAGTGATAGAAAGACACTCTTAAGGTCTGATAAGTTGATCTCAAGGAAAAAGCTAGAAGCATTCACTACCCAGTTGACACAAAAGCTAAGACCCAATAATGATGGTGTTTCGAAGCTAGTGTTCACCACTGATCAGTTCAAGAACTACTTAAGGACAGAGAAAATTAAATTGGATGGGTACGATATTAGAATTTCTGATCTTGATTTCAGTGTGCTATTGAAATACCTAGAGAGAGATGCTGCTAAGATCAAGAGAAAGGAAGATGTCATCAAATTTGGTTCCGACGAAGTCACTGAAGAAGATGTTGGCATTGCTCAATTGAAGGCGACTGTGGAGATGATCACAAGGAAGAATGAGGAAATAACTCAAAAAGTTGAGTCTGTACAGAGTAAGCTAAGGGACTCTTTGAAACGTGGCAACAAAGAGCTATCCAAGAACTTGCTAAGGTCAAAGAAGATTGCAGAACACGCATTAAACCAACAACTTACATCATTGAATCAACTTGAATCTGTTATTTTCAAAATTGACCAGTCATCTACGAATCTCCAATTGGTTGCTGCCTTGGAGAAAGGTACTTCTGTCCTAAAGGACTTCAATACTCAGATTGGTGGTGTTGATAGAGTTGAACGTATCATGGATGAGCTAGAAGAGGAAAAGACGAAAACTGATGAAATCTCAGAGGAGTTGTTCCGTTCCAATGGTGATACAATTGACGAATCAGAGATTGACGATGAATTTGAAGCCATTTTGAGAGAAGAGCAGAACAGGGTCATGAAACAAGGGTCATCAACTCAAGATCTTACTGAGAAGTTTGGAAAGCTAGGTATTGCACCCGGTAAGATTGAAGAACCTAGTTCCCAGGAAGAAGATAAACAAGCAATTACCAACTGATAATGCGGTTTTTTCTCTACGTTTTTAGAATCATTGGATATATATGATATCAGCTATGCATTTGCTTCTATGTGTAATCTTTCATCAAGAATTGAGGCATATCCAACAGCCAAACTGCTTCCAACAAAAAAATCCCACATTCCAGGCTTTTGCAAAACTGCAGGATCATCATAAATGGTCAGCCATCCTAGTTTTTGATCATTTGGTGAATCATCTGCAGGGTTCTCGGGTTTTATACCATCTCCAGCTGTATAGAATTGTTCAACATCATTCATTTTTGTCTCGCTTTTCTTCAAGAATGAGTATATACTCGTTGGTCTAGTAGATCGATTCATTTTCTTCAATATTTTCTTCTTGGCTCTTGATTCGTGTGGTCTAAATAGAGCCATCATTCTATTATTTGGATTGGTGAAAAACACGAACCTTTTGTTTTTCAGTTTGTTTGTTCGAAGCTTGTAACGGGGGATTGAACCAATATGGTACGTACAGTCTTTCATCACCTCATATCGGAGAAGTTGAGCTGTGGTTTGTTCACAATGCATTCTTTGGAATTCTTTGATTGGGATGGATTTGGCCACGATGTTTTGACCTTCTGGACAAGAGGATTCGACGATTTCGCCTTTCTCCCTATGAAAGATCCCCAAGGATTGAATATTAATCTCATCAGATCTGTTTGTAACTTTCCTCGTCACTGTCATGAACACGCAATCATTTGTTGGGTCTTTGAAAACTAATTGAAAGCCACGGTTTGCTTGAAGAGATTTTGTATGGGTTCTTCTAATCTCAACGTGGATACCAGGAGCATTTCGACAATATAGGTGCTTGGAATCAGGATTCGTTGTCAGATATAGGAACTTCTCACCAACCTCTAAGATATGAAACTTCCAGAACTTCTGCTCTTGAATTGAGGCCTTGCTAGGGATGCTAGAGAGTGCATTCACCGACAGCAGCTTCTTCATATCTTGGAAAGACCCTAATGAATGGTGCACTTGATGTTCTGGAGAGGAAGGCGGAGGTGAGATGTACACTTGATCAACAGACTTGCATCCCCAATTGTCAACTTCTCTCCTTTGGATATTGGATAGAGGCTGCAGGTTTGGGTTTGATAGTCTGAATGCTTGTATTACAGGTGAACTGACCATGTCTTGATGAGATTTTGTACCTTCTTTGACATATTCACTTGAGAATTGTGCCACATTGGGAGAATTGGGAGGAAACTGGTAATGCTCCTTTGGAGGCTTTCTGAGGAAAGAAGTTGATCTGTTCACACTCATGGTTATCTCATTTGTACCCTCTACAGACTTATCTCTCGCTGAATTTGACTGCCTTGAATGTTCTAAGATCGTGAAAAGAGACTCAATCTGGTTAATTCTTAGCTTATGTGGAGAATGTGGTGTCTGGATGTTTCAGTCACCAGGGCAACGAGCTTTTACCGAGGGTTTAAATTAAACGAAAGGTAAACAAACATCGAATGTGACAAAAAGATTCCTAATTTCACTTTTTTTAAGGCCCTGGATACGCTGATAGTGGATAGTGCAAGCAACAATGTCCTTCAGACTCTCCCAGCTGGATCCTCTGCCTAAGATCAAAGGTGTCAGAATTGGGCAGACGATTGGCCAGGGTGCATTTGCTATGGTGAAGGTTGCCTGTTTCGAGAACAACCCATCACAATTGTTTGCTGTCAAGTATATCCACCGTGTGATCTGTCAGAAGAATGGCCAATCAGACGATGATATTGGGAAGGAGGTCATCATTCACAAGGAGTGCTCAGGCCATCCAAACATCATCCGTTTCATATTTGCCGGTAGTCATCCGACTTGGATGTATATTGCTCTGGAACTCGCCACAGGTGGTGATCTCTTCGATAAGATAGAACCCGATGTAGGGCTGGATGAAGACCTTGCTCATTTCTACTTCAAGCAGCTGATCAATGCCGTTGATTTCATTCACTCCAAAGGTGTCGCCCACAGAGACATTAAGCCTGAGAATATTCTGCTGGATAATAAAGGGAACTTGAAGGTTGCAGATTTCGGTCTTGCCACCGTTTTTAAGAGAACTCAGGGCCAGAAAAGACTTTGCAGAACACCATGTGGATCCCCTCCTTACGTGGCTCCTGAAATCGTAAATCCAAAGGGTTATGACCCTGAGCTTGCAGATATTTGGTCTTGTGGGGTGGTGTTGTTTGTGATTGCATGTGGTATGATCCCATGGGAGGAACCCACTCTGCAAGATGATGATTTCAAAAACTTCTTTCAATATGATGGTAAGGTCACTAGCGATGGCTGGAACAGGCTACCCTTCCAACTGTTGGCCTTCCTGCGATTCCTTTTGAAAACTGATGTAAAGAAAAGACCATCGGTTCAAAAGATAAGAACGCATGTTTGGCTGAATAGGTCCAACAGTTTATCAACAGAAGACGGTCTGTGTAAAGATAGTGCCCAATTGACTGCAAGATTACTCGGAAAGTTGCATATTGGTTTATCTGACAAAGAGTACGAAGATGATCAAAGTTCACAGCTCAGATATGATACCATCCACGACCATTTCACTACTTCTCAACCCGTTGATGATATTGCCGCGATGATTAATGATGATGATGACATGTTGAGACAAATACCAGCTACACAACAAGTATTCACAGAACACAATAGATACCTACTTGATGAACAAATTCGCTCAGAAAGGGACACCATCATTGAAATCATCTCCAAAGATCCGGCTGCTCTACAATTCTCCAAGAACAAAGACATCACAGATATAAACGGTCTAGACTTCAAGATTGCTGGGAGATTGACCCGTTTCTTCTCCATATTACCTATTGAATCACTGATCCCAGTCATCACTACCGCATTAAACGGTGTGGGGGTATCCACGGCCAACTTTGATGGGGGAAGCATCACTGAGCACAGCTTATCCAAACATCCTGTGCATATAAGCGTGCACACCAATGACAAAAGAAAGATGGTACTACGAGGTGAAATCAAGATCTCCCGTGTCAACAACCTGAAGTTGAAGACTGTGGACTTTATCAAGACCAGAGGTGATCCACTGGAGTGGAGACGTTTCTTCAAGAGAATCACCATCTTGAGCAGAGGGGCCGTGTATATCGAAGAGTAATGAAATGATAAATCTTTTTACCTACCACGGTGTTTATACAGTTCATTCTTTGAAGGGCAATTTTCGCGAATCAGAAAGTTGCAAGCAATTTAATAACATTAGAGATGTTTTGAGACAATGGAAACTTGTAGAAGCTTGTAGAAGCTCAAAATCAGCGTGAAAGTACTTCAGACCTGGCAGAACCCCTGTTTCACTAAATCCTTGAGATCCAACACCATGGTTGATATCACTTCTGTCTTCATCAGCTCCGTCGAGCGAGCTGTGGGCGACTCTGTGGGGCAGAACAAGCCTTTGATCGTTTACATCACTAGTGAAGAGACAGAAGACGAATGGCTCCAAAAGTTACTGACAGAGGCTACCCTGCAGACCATCAGAGATAAATCGATTGCCTTGAAGTTGTTTAAGGGCTCCAACGAGTGCCAGATGTTTGAGCAGATCTTTCCAAATGTTATCGCCCCAAGTGTATTCTGTGTCAGAGTTTCCTCGGTGCTTGATGTTATTCATGGTGAAATCACATCTGAGGAGTTCACCACCAGACTGGAGAAGGTATTGAATGCTATTGCTGTCTCTCCCCCACCTGCCGCTACTCCAGTGTCTGCGCCAGTGACTGGTCAACAGTCGTCTGATGTGCACCAGGTTCCGAGTCAACCTCTTCCACAAGCTCAACCACAAACCACATCAGCGCCCCAACATAATACAACTTCCCCGATCTCAGCCCCTTCCCAAACTCCAAACATATCCAGAGAAGCTAGCACACCAATACCAGATACAACCAGACCTGCGTCTGCGTCACCTGCGCCATCGTCTTCTTCCAAAAGAGACTACAAGTCATTGAAAGAACAAGCTGCTGAATTAAATGCTAAAAGATATAAAGAAGAGCAAATACGTAAGGCACAACAAGCGAGAGAAGACAGGGATAGAATCAGAAGATTGTTGAAGGCTGATGAAGAAGAACGCCGCATCAAACGTGAGCAAGCCTTGAAAGAGAGGGAAAGAAGGTTGTCTAATGAACATGAGAAATTTGACGATGAGCATAGAATTGATGAGATAATCCGTGAACATGAAACAACCTTGAGAGAAAACATCCGTAACAGACTCCCTTCTTCAAGCGGTGATTTATGCTCTTTGTCTATCAGGTTATTAAGTGGTTATTCCCTCACACACACTTTCAGAGTCACAGATACATTGAATGATGTCAGACAGTGGATCGATGAGAATAGAACTGATGGCGATGACCCTTATTGCTTCCACAGAACCATCCCTAGAGTAACCTTTGGTGTCACTGATGAGGAGAGAACGTTGGAATCTTTGGAACTAGTCCCAAGATCTGCATTGATCTTGAAACCTTTTGCCTCCTACACAAGTGCCTATGGTGGGAAAGGTGCTTCTACTAGTCAGTCAAATGGTTTCTTCTCTAGGATTGTCGGTGGACTTACATCGTTATGGTCTGGTGCTACTAATGATGATATTGACTCTAGTAGCACATCATTGTCTGGCCCATCTACTCCTATCTATCATTCCCGTGAGGGGCGATATGAGGCCCCAGTGACCTCAACACAATCATCTCAGTATGTTTCCCCTGCTCATTCACCTGCTTTCAGCAATAATGGCCCTCTGAACCTTGCACATCCATCTGCATTGAACTTGAACCTGAATACTGAACCACCGAGACCACTTACTCCAAACCAATTATCAGGCGCACAAATCTCAAGATCTGGCTCCCCTGCTGTTCTCCCTCCTCTCCCAAGAACGGACTCAAACATCAGAACTCTGAGTGATAGTGCTCCAAGCGATGACAGAACAACATACAACGGGAATACGATCAACTTGGAAGACGATAAGAAGAAGTCGAAGTCTGGTTGATTTTGTGGGTGACTTAAACGTACATATGACGTCATTGCTGGTTCGTTCATTTTGTTAGCTTTATTGAACATTCTGTTAATTCTCAAAACGGATGAAATGTCTGTGTAGCTCCGTCAGCTGATCTTGCTTCTTTGGGAAAGACCAGGTTTTACGCCGTTTGCCTTCAGCAAATATATTGAGGGTCACTGGAGTACGAAAAAGGTAACTTCGACATTTAGATTTCTACAAAACTTAGCAATCGAAATGTATTAGGCAATGTCTATTGATATAGGCGTGTCATTTTCACTGTATTCATTTACCAATGACTAAAAGACCAATTTACTACCTCTGTATTGGAAAATATCAACATTTTTGGCTTCAGCATCTTCACCTTTGACTTCTCTTTCTGGGAAATCTTCTAATGAGTTAGCATAGGTGGCAACTGAATGAGCAATCAATTTGGTGTTGATCAAGAAGGCATCCCAAGCAATGTTACTCAGATCGTCACATAACAAATGGTAGCATTGATCCAAGACTTTACCGTTTTGTGAGTTTAAACCTTCAGCACCAGCCGCAATACCACCACCTGGAATACCATTCTCAATGAAGCCAACATAGTCAGAACGACCATCAAATGGAATTAAAGTCCAGTTTAGACCCTTGGATTCATAGTAGTCAATGTATAAGTCTTTGATTTCGGCAGAACCTTTTGGATTCACTTCGTCAGAACCATTATAAACTTGGTATTCATAGTTTGGTGACGCCATCATATCGTAATCCATAAATAATCTGATCTTGGAGTTTTCCTCTGGCGTTAAACTTTCAGCATAGTAGTTTGAACCTAATAAACCTTCTTCCTCAGCGGCCCACCAAGCAAAACGGACTGCATTGTTAACCTTGAACTTGGTCAAGTGTTCAGCAACGGTTAATAGTGAAATACTACCACTACCATCATCGTTGATACCTGGACCAGCTTCAACGGAGTCTGAGTGTGCGCCTAAAAAGACAACATTGTTATGGTCACCACCGATAGTCTCCGCGATAACGTTCTTCGTCTTGATGTAACCAATGTAAGAGTCAATGAATAAATCAATCGAGATAGGCTCATGTTTGTCAACTTTGGCAATCAAAGCTTTAGCATCTGAACGTTTGATACCAAAAGTACCAACTTCATATTTAGCTGGTTCCCCTAAAGTACCAGAAATAATATCTTCAGAGCCCTCATCATAGATAAGAACAGCCTTGGCACCAGCCTTACCAGCAACAGTAGCCTTTTGACCAAATGGGCAGATACCTCTCTTCACTAGAGCAACCGAGTTCCAGGTTTCACCTAAACCAGCGTAGTCAGAAAGTTCACAGCCAACGTTGTCAGCAACAAAGACACCAGCACCATAAACATGAGCAGGAGGAGTTAAGGAAAATGGTTTGGCCTCGAGTTTTTCATCATTGACAGTAATTGATGAGTTGAAGATCTTACCGTCTAAAGCTTTAAATTCTTGAGTGTAGAAGGTGTAGTAGTCGTCCCATTTTTGTAAATGGTCCAAAATCCAGCCGATAGTGGCCCAGTGTCCAGCAGAACCGATGACCCTGGTTGGATGTCCGTATTGATCGACTGACTTCTGTGCAATCTCAAATAGTTCAATGGCAGATGAGTTTAGTTGATCCAAAGTGATCAATTCTTGCAAAGCTTCAGTTTCAACCAGTGGGAATTCGGCAGGAGAAGAGAGCTTGATAGGGGATTGCAGGTCTTCAAACAGGTCCAAAGAAGGAATGACCCAGGCAGAGGCGACATGCAGGTAGGAAGTGATGGCCACGATGGAGGCAGCAGAGAACTTCATGGCTGATGTCAATTGCTGCGTTTCGTAGTCGACGTTGTTGTGGTTGGAAGGTGGGAAGGTTGGAAGATTTGTGCATTACAAGATTTGTGGTTCGAAAAAGTCCGGAATCTTCAGCCATATCGGACTTGGCCAGCTTCTGGTTCGGCCACTAGATCTGACGGGCCTCAGCCCATGGAAGTTGCCATGACAACGGGGAAAGAAATTATTTCAATCTGACACAATTTTTAGTCGTAACTTATAGTCACGTGAGCTGATCATGAAAGAAGGAAAGACCCATGAGGTTGAGTTAGCCCGCGCAAAGGAGGTTATGGAGACCGTCGTATTGAAGGTTATATCCCCTTTATATTGGTGGTCTGCAAATTCCGCGATGGCCTGTTCAGTTGCTATGATGGTAGTGCTATGGGATTTCTGTCGTGAGAAGATGATTAATGGGATTCATATGATGTCTAAGTCCCACATTTTTGGAGACGTCAAACGAATGGAGTGTTTGTCGGTTGAGTGCAGGTATCATGAATAAAAAATTCGTCATCACAAGGTGACCCACAAATGGCTAATTTTTTGATAAGTGTGGTCTGCAATTGTGGATTTTGGTGAAGCAAAGGGACCTTGAACAAATGAAAATTTCCATAATAAAAATAAATTAAAAATTGAACATGATGAGCTAATGAATGATAGAGCTTAGCCTCGAAGGTTCCTTATAATTGTTGCTAGTTTCACTCAAGATGACGCTTAATATTTATGGAACACTTTCTGTGCTAGTATTCTCGCAATATTCGAAGGCAAAGCTTCAAGGATCTAAAACACTGGTCCTGCTACTACTTCAGAGCTGCCATTTTCAACAGTATTTCTCTCGGACTTATCCACTCGTTAGTGGCCCATATGCGGGTGTAAACCCAATATGATCAAGTAGTGGGCTTTTTTATATTCAAGACAAGCCTTCCCCCACGGAATGCTATCCTGTCCGGTTTGAGTGTGAAAAAGACTCATAACCCATCAGAAATTGACAAGAGAATATCTTATAGGCTCTCGACCTCAGATTAGACTGGCAATCAAGCGAGAATTTTCCAAAGCTGGAGGATAATACAGAGCTCGAGCTCAACCAAGGAAATTGTGGAAATGCCTAACAACTAAGGTCGATTGCTACACTCATCGGTGCCTTTTAGCAATTAGTGATTCTCTTCTGACTTTGACACCGCAAAGGCAGTGCGCCTTAGGGAGTTTCTGGTCTGTGTGGTGATGCATTTGTTTTTTGTTACCATTATATTATTACCACTAATACCTAACACTATCACTAGTTAAAAAGTTCCTTACCAGTTCTCATTACCTGTTGGACTACAAATCAGTTGATTCCCACTCGTGGCCTGTTAGTCAAATGAAGATCAGTCCCAACCACTCATCTAATGTTAATGATTTAATGGTTACATGGTAGTGGCCCTGCCTGGTTTCTTGAAAAATCGCGAGTGGACAAAAAAAGGCCAACGAAGGCGACTACTTACCGCCTGAGCACCACCACCAGCAGTCTCAAAACACGCTGAAATGGTTCGAGAACTTGTCCAGAACAGCGCTGTGAAGTCTTCGCAGCTCTTGAAGCCGCGTCTGCTGACCCAGCGCCCCTACGTGTTCCCGTTCATTGCCCTGTACCCGACCTTCTTTCAAATCTACTTCACACAGTATGATACCTATATCAAAGGTTCTGAATGGACTTTTGTCTACTTGGGCTCCATCATCTCTCTCCAGGCCCTGCTTCTGCTGATGCCAAACTGGAACGTTGGCATTGACGCTCTGTTCAACTACGTCAAGACCGACAATCTAAGTGAAGCATCTCACATCTTGATTCACACTGCTCCAAATAATGGTGCTGACGCTATTGTCGAGATTAATCGTGACCAATACGTCGACGAGAAACAAACGTCCTTTTTGTTCCAAAAGAGACGTTTCATCTTCCACAATGATACTCAATTGTTTACTCCACCTCAATTTGTCATCGATGAACAACCAAAACTCTCCTTCTTCCAAAACTCAAAGGGTATCACTGGTGATTTATCAAAACTTCAGCGTCTATATGGTAAGAACTTCTTTGACATCCCAGTTCCAACATTCTGGGAATTGTTCAAGGAACATGCCACTGCCCCATTCTTTGTTTTCCAGATCTTCTGTGTTGGTTTGTGGTTAATGGACGAATTTTGGTACTACTCTTTGTTCACGTTGTTCATGTTGATTACTTTCGAATGTACCACTGTCTTTCAACGTCGTTCCACTATGAATGAGTTCAGAACCATGGGTGTCAAACCATTCAAAATTTTTGTCTACAGAGATAACACCTGGAGTCAGGTTGAAACCACCGAATTACTACCTGGTGATTTGGTCTCAGTTACTCGTACTGATGAAGACTCTGCCGTTCCATGTGATTTGCTATTGGTTGACGGTTCAGCTATTGTTAATGAAGCTATGCTTTCTGGTGAATCCACCCCATTGTTGAAAGAATCCATTAAGTTACGTCCAGGTCATGAAAACTTGGATATTGATGGTTTAGATAAGAACTCTGTCTTACACGGTGGTACTAAGGCTCTTCAAGTCACTGCTCCAACTGATTCAATCGTTCCTCCAGCTCCAGATAATGGTGCTTTGGCTATTGTTTCCAAGACCGGCTTTGAAACCTCTCAAGGCTCTCTGGTTCGTGTCATGATCTTCTCCGCTGAACGTATTTCCGTTGGTAACTATGAATCATTTTTCTTCATCTTGTTCTTATTGGTCTTCGCTATTGCTGCTTCTTGGTACGTTTGGGTTGAAGGTACCAAGATGGGTCGTATCCAAAATAAGCTAATCTTGGATTGTATTTTGATTATTACCTCTGTTGTTCCACCTGAATTACCAATGGAGTTGACGATGGCTGTTAACACATCATTGGCTTCCTTGGGTAAATTCTACATATACTGTACCGAACCGTTCAGAATCCCATTGGCCGGTAGAATTGATGTTTGTTGCTTTGACAAAACTGGTACGTTAACTGGTGAGGATTTAGTCTTTGAAGGTCTTGCTGGGTTTGGGGATAATATCCGTCACTTGTCGAAACCGAGCGAAGCACCTGCTATCACTTCCCATGTTTTAGGTTCTGCCCATGCTTTGGTTAAATTGGATGATGGTGAAGTTGTTGGTGACCCAATGGAAAAGGCCACTTTAGATGCTGTTGGCTGGACCGTTGGTGACAAGGACACGGTTCAAAGAGAAGTCGATGGTAAGAAAGAAAAGATCAGAATTTTACGTCGTTTCCAATTCTCCTCTGCTTTGAAGAGATCCTCTACCATCTCCGCGCTTGGTGCTAAGACTTTGGTCTCTGTTAAAGGTGCTCCAGAAACTATCCGTCACAGATTAACTGAGATTCCAAAAAATTATGAAGAAATCTACAAGTCTTTCACCCGTTCTGGTTCCCGTGTCTTGGGTCTAGCTTACAAGACTTTAGAAGACAACATATCCCCTGCTAAAGTCAACAAATTGGAACGTGAACATGTCGAAAAGGACCTGATCTTTGCCGGCTTCATTGTTTTCCACTGCCCATTGAAAGAAGATGCCATTGAAACCATTGAAATGTTGAATGATTCATCCCATCGTTCCATTATGATCACTGGTGATAACCCATTGACCGCTGTCCATGTTGCTAAAGAAGTCAAAATTGTTGAACGTGAAGTCTTGATCTTAGATGCTCCAGAAGAACATCATGGTGACCATGAATTGATCTGGAGAAACGTTGAAGAAACCAAAATCATCCCATTCAGCTCATCTGATAAGATTGATGAAGGTCTATTCAAAACTAACGATGTTGCAATTACTGGTTACGCTTTGGCTAAACTTGTTGAACACCCGCAATTACACGCTTTGGTCAAACACACCTGGGTCTATGCTCGTGTCTCTCCCTCACAAAAGGAATTCATCTTGACCACTTTGAAACATTTGGGTTATAACACTCTGATGTGTGGTGATGGTACCAATGATGTTGGTGCTTTGAAACAAGCCCATGTTGGTGTTGCTTTATTGAACGGTACTGAAGAAGGTATGAAAAAGATCCAGGAGCAAAGAAAAATTGATGCTCAGCAAAAGATCTATGACAAGCAATGTGAACTATTTGAAAGATGGGGTAAACCATATCCTCCTGTTCCGCTACCAATTGCTCACTTGTATCCACCAGGGAAGTCTAATCCAAACTATATCAAAGCTTTAGAAAAGCAAGGTATTGAAGTTACTGATGAAATTAGAGCTCTAGCTAAGCAAACCGAAGAAATCCCAGTGGTCAATGCTAATGGACAAGTTGCTAACAGTGCTCAATCTGAATTATCTGATAGGTTATTAGGTGCCATGAACCAAATGGAAGAAGAGAATGAAGCTCCAACCTTGAAATTAGGTGATGCTTCCGTCGCTGCTCCATTCACTTCTAAATTAGCAAACGTTTCTACTGTTACCAACATCATTCGTCAAGGTCGTTGTGCTTTGGTCTCCACTATTCAAATGTACAAGATCTTAGCATTGAACTGTTTGATTTCTGCTTACTCCTTGTCTGTTATCTACTTGGCTGGTGTCAAATTTGGTGATGGTCAAGCCACTGTTTCCGGTTTGTTAATCTCAGTTTGTTTCCTAAGTATTTCCAAGGGTACTCCAATTCAAAAGCTATCCAAGGAAAGACCACAACCAGGTATCTTCAACATCTACATTATGGGTTCCATCTTGGGTCAGTTTGCCGTTCACATTGTCACTTTGGTCTATATCACTACTGAAATCTATAAATTGGAACCAAGAGAACCAAAACCTGATTTGGAAAAGGAATTTGCTCCATCTTTGCTAAACACTGGTATCTTCTTGATACAATTGGCTCAACAAGTCTCTACTTTTGCTGTCAATTATCAAGGAAAACCGTTCAAGGAAAGTATCTCGGACAACAAAGGTATGTACTACGGTCTATTAGCTGTTGCTGCCCTAGCTTTATCTGGTTCAACTGAATTTTTACCGGAATTAAACGAAGCTATGAAATTCGTCCCAATGGACTCAGTCTTCAAGACTAAGTTGACCGTTACTATCATCCTGGATTTGGTTGTTTCTTGGGCTATTGAATTAGTCTTGAAGTACTTCTTCATGGATTACAAGGCTGCTGACATTGCCCTACGTGATTAGGGTTGACATTAGGTCACCCATGGGAAAGCTGGGAATCTTTCCAAATTCATTTACTATAGAGAGAAAGTATCGAGTATTTAGTACAAGTGATTTCTGATTGATCAAAAAAACGTTGTATTTTTGATGTATTTTTGATTTAATACTTTTGAGCTTTCAACTCGTTAACGTCAAAGTCCTTCCATCTTAAGACCGAGATGTTTTGACCTTCGACTAGCTTGAACACAGATGGGAATTTGGTGGATAAATGAATGACTAAATCTCTAGCTTCCTTATCAGTTAAAGACCCTGTGGCGTTCAAACTGTTGGAAACCTGTTCCGTTAAAGCAGTGATTGAGTGGGGTTTATCGGGTCTCAATGATGAGACTATATCCAGGACTTGGCCCACTTTGTTATCTAAGTATAATCTGTACTTTTGTTCAGGACTGATAGTGTTTTTTAGCTTCTCCGCTTCTCTCTTTTTGATTCTCTCCAGTAATGACATACCATTCTCTTCACGTCTGACTCTTTTGACTTTCTGTTTTTGTATGATCTCAGTACCACTTCTTTTCTTCCCAGTGATGACATTTGAAGGTAATGATTCCTTGGAGAGTTGTGGGATTTCTGAGTTCTTCCCCTTGTTTTCACTATGCCATTTCTCTAACAGCTCATCAAACTTGGTATCGTCAGTAGCCACGTTCTTCAGCGATAGTGAACGTGTCTTCTTTTCAACATCAATTGCAAAATCGTCGTCACTATCAAGTTTCAAGCTCACAAATTCCGGCCAAATATACGCAATCTGAAGTATCTCTTTCAAATCGATTTTGAGCCCTGCTAAGCTTCTGATTTGAGGAAGTAATTTCGTTAACTTAACATCAGCAGTGTGATTTCTCAGATTCAGGGTCAAGACTGTACCAATGGCCTTGAAGACTTTCCTAAGTCTAGCGTATTGTCTCATTGCTTCATTGATTTCTGGTTTTCTGTTCTGCTCAGCATCTTGTTGGATCCGGGCATCGCCATCGATTTGTTTCAAGATCTCAGGATACCATCTTTCAGCAACATCCCGGTGTGCTTTAACTCTATTGTAAAAGATTGTCTTTGCGATTGGCTCACCTGATTGTGGATTGAACTGAAAGCCAACTTCTTGTGTCCTTAGTTTATCTCTTGCATCTCTTTCCTGCAATAATTTACGTGGTAATGTAAATGGTTTCAAAATGGAATCAAGTTTCACATTCTGGAAGTAGGGAATGGAGATTCTTGAACCATTCTTTGGGGCAACAACTCTATGTATACTGGAAATACAAACACCACTAGTCAGATATTCCAAAGTTCTACCGACGTTTACGACAATGGTGTTTGGCCTTGGGGGAGCTTCGAGCCAGTTACCATATATGTCTTGGACTTGTAGTGAGTTCTCTGTCAGTGTAGGTTGAAATAAGAAAGTCAAAAATCCTGAATCCTTGTGTGCACCACAGCCTTGATCGGTGGCATTGTCTCTAGTTTTCAATACTTCTCTTGATGGATAGTGGACGACTTTCATCTTGGCGAATTGGCTTTGTGGATCTTTGAAGTCGATGTAGTTGTCAGCTTCTTCATCGTTGATCTCCAGAGCTTCAAATAGAACTTTTGTTATGAGTATTGAGAATTCGTTCAAGTAGTGAAAGAAGTCATTCACAGATTTCTTGAAATACGGTAGCTTCTCCTCAGAAGGGTACTGATTAGGACCAACCATGTTATCATAAATGGACGTGAACTTTTCAGGCAGCGCATCAGTGGAGCAAAGATCGATCTGTTCTCTCCAATCAATTTTACCAGACGTATTCTCTTTCTCTAGCCCATTGTAACCTAAAAAGTGCTTCGATTTAACCATTGCAATATCATTCTTCTCCTCCTCAGGAAGATCAAAGAAGCCCTCAACCTGCTGTGTCAGTGCCGTTATCACGTTCTGGTCCAGGTACTGTTCGTAGTTCTTAATGTAGAAGAAGCCATACTCAATGACAGCATGTTTAAGACTGTTCACCACGCCATCTCTGTCGGTCTCCAAAACACCCAAATCAACTTCAGGAATGGTTTTCACTGTCATTTCACACACTGTGATCTTTGAATCCCTACCATAAAGTACTCTAACAAACAGAAACACACACAGAAACACACAGTTCTCTTTCTATATAAGGGCCTACCAGAAAAAAAATTGTGGCGCTATTACGTAATCACACCCTCGGATCTTACCCCACACGCACGTGACTACACTCCCTCTCTCGGAATTCCGTTGCTGTTACCCGCCCTCATAAAAAGTGTCGGAGTAAAAAACGGGCGTCGATTTTTCTCGAAACTTTTGGAGAAAAAAAAACTTTTCAGTACTTAAGCATTCAAGTTCCAGCTTAAATTTCTTCTCTAGGACTAAATCAAGTGAGATCAAAAAAATGCTATCTAACAACCTACGTACTTCATTGCGTACCGTATGTGCTTTTTTTAAGCGGTGATATTGGAAGGTTTTTAGAGGTTTAGATGGGAACCCGAGCAATCCATGGAATAATGTCCAATTTGATGGGGGCGAAAGAAGAGGCAGTCATGGGGTCAAGTTATATGAAATTTTGCCCCTGAAAGTTTCCTGAGTGTCAATTACACCCTTTCTCATGCCACCTGCTACATTTTGCCACTGAGGATTCCTGGGTTTTACTGACTGGTCATCCACGTTTCCCGAAACACGTCATTCATTCATGGCTCATTCACAACTACCTCTAAACTCCATGAAAAAATTACCACTGAACAGAACCTGAACTGGATCTGGAACACTAAAGAGAATACAAGATACTAACACCATACACAGTCCCGTCGCTTACCTACTCTAAGCCGTTTCAACTCAAATGGTAAAGTTCAAGGTCAAGTTATCGGTATCGATTTAGGTACTACCAACTCTGCCGTTGCTGTCATGGAAGGTAAAGTCCCAAAGATCATTGAAAACGCCGAAGGTGCCAGAACCACTCCATCCGTTGTTGCCTTCACCAAGGAAGGTGAACGTTTAGTCGGTATCCCAGCCAAACGTCAAGCTGTTGTCAACCCAGAAAACACTTTGTTCGCTACCAAACGTTTGATTGGTCGTCGTTTCGAAGACCAAGAAGTCCAAAGGGATATCAAACAAGTTCCATACAAAATCGTTAAGCACACCAACGGTGATGCTTGGTTAGAAGCCAGAGGTGAAACCTACTCCCCAGCTCAAATTGGTGGTTTTGTCTTGAACAAGATGAAGGAAACTGCTGAAGCCTACTTGGGTAAATCCGCTAAGAACGCTGTTGTCACTGTCCCAGCTTACTTCAACGATTCCCAACGTCAAGCCACCAAAGATGCTGGTCAAATTGTCGGTCTAAACGTCTTACGTGTTGTTAACGAACCAACTGCTGCTGCCTTGGCCTACGGTCTAGAGAAAGCTGACGCTAAAGTTGTCGCTGTCTTCGATTTAGGTGGTGGTACTTTCGATATCTCCATTCT
This sequence comes from Taiozyma bovis, assembly GCA_003707945.3. Lineage (NCBI taxonomy): Eukaryota > Fungi > Ascomycota > Saccharomycetes > Phaffomycetales > Wickerhamomycetaceae > Taiozyma > Taiozyma bovis. Next base: position 255,602 of record PPMH03000002.1, on the reverse strand, counting down.
AGATATCGACAACGGTGTCTTTGAAGTTAAATCCACCAACGGTGACACTCACTTGGGTGGTGAAGATTTCGATATCGTTTTGGTTAGACACATTGTTGAAGAATTCAAGAAGGAACACGGTTTAGATCTATCTAATGACCGTATGGCCGTCCAAAGAATCAGAGAAGCCTCTGAAAAGGCCAAGATTGAATTATCATCAACCGTCTCCACTGAGATCAACTTACCTTTCATCACTGCTGATGCCTCAGGTCCAAAACATATCAACTTGAAGATCTCAAGATCTCAATTTGAAGCTTTAGTTGACGGTTTAATCAAGAAGACCGTTGACCCTGTTAAGAAGGCTTTGAAGGATGCTTCTCTATCCACTTCTGATGTCGGTGAAGTCATCTTAGTCGGTGGTATGACCCGTATGCCAAAGGTTGTTGAAACTGTTAAATCATTGTTCGGTAAGGAACCATCCAAGGCTGTTAACCCAGATGAAGCCGTTGCTATCGGTGCTGCTATCCAAGGTGCTGTCTTGGCTGGTGAAGTCACCGATGTCTTGCTATTGGATGTCACTCCATTGTCCTTAGGTATTGAAACCTTGGGTGGTGTTTTCACCAGATTGATTCCAAGAAATACTACCATCCCAACTAAGAAATCACAAATCTTCTCTACTGCTGCTGAAGGTCAAACTTCTGTTGAAATCAGAGTCTTCCAAGGTGAACGTGAATTGGTCCGTGACAACAAGTTGATTGGTAACTTCACCTTATCTGGTATCCCACCAGCTCCAAAGGGTGTTCCACAAATTGAAGTTTCCTTCGACATTGATGCCGATGGTATCATCAACGTCTCTGCCAGAGACAAGGCTTCAAACAAGGATGCTTCCATCACTGTTGCTGGCTCTTCAGGTCTATCTGACTCTGAAATCGAAAAGATGGTTAACGACGCTGAGAAATACGCTGACCAAGATAAGGCTAGAAGAGAAGCTGTCGAAAACGCCAACAAGGCTGACCAAACCATCAACGACACTGAAAAGTCCTTGAAGGAATTCGAAGACAAGATCGACAAGACCAAGGCTGAAGAAGTCACCAAACAAATCACTGAATTGAAGGAATTAGTTGCCAGAGCCCAAGCTGGTGAAGAAGTTGATGGTGCTGAATTGAAGACCAAGACTGAAGAACTAAGAACTGCTTCTTTGAAATTGTTCGAAGACCTGTACAAGAACCAAGCCAACGACTCTAACTCAGAAGGTGAAAAGAAAGATTAAACCTAGATAAAGTTTAATGAGTTTAATGTCTGTTGTTTTGGTTTTTTGATAATATGAAGCTTTAACCATTCGGATTGCTCGCCTACAATGAGGTGGTCCATGGAATGTATGTTGATTGTACATAGTATGGACTGTCATGTTCCTAATGATTGGCAGAGCTGCCGGTGTTAGCATTGTACATAGTTAATAAAGCACTTAGTAAGGAAATGATTGTAAAATTACTTTATACCTGTGTGGCCCCCACCGAGAATCTCGAAGCTGATTTACTTTTCATCATATAATAACCAAAAGGAAGATTATCTCCATATTCAAAGCGATATCGCACCCATTTAGCATTTCTGATATGCCTCAAGCCACGCCATTGACCAAGATCATCTTCCTGTCGGGCTTCCTTGCTGCTGGGTTCCTGCTGATCATCCTTTCCTGTGCTCTTTGGGTCAATTGGTACCCCTTATATGTGGGTAAGTATAACAACGCCATTAATCGTTATAAGTTGTTTTCCATCCCCAAGTTGCATCACTAACAATCTGACAGTGGGTATTTTCCTAATAGCTCCTTTGCCAAATCTACTGTCCTCTGCCAATGAGTTTGAAGACTTCATGAGCGACAGTTCCAAGTAAGTTTAAAATCGTTATTCTATATAAACGAGGGTCTCACTAACAACGTGCTAACAGTTCAACCCATGATTTCGCAAAGTTCATCACAGGCACACTGGTTGTCAGTGGTGTCGCCCTTCCACTGGTGTTACACCACTCTTCCTTGATCAACCTACCTGCCACTGTCATGAGTACGGTTGGTGGTCTGTTGATTTACGCCTCCATTATTGTCTTCACTCTTTTCTTTAAGGAACATGAGGAAGAGTACTAGGGATATAACAGAAACAGAAAAGAAGCGATACGATGTTGCTGCATAGTTCATAGTATATTTTAGATGATGGGTTCATGCTATTGATGAAGAATATGATGTAGAAAAATGATAATCTGAAGAGCCAAAGGCCAAATTTTGAACATCCAGTGTGAGAAGTGAGGCACCGATCTCACACCTTAACGACAACTTCCGTTAAGTTTCACTCCCATTACTTTCAACAACTTCGAACTGCTTCTCTTGCTTCTTTCTTTATATATGAGTGTTGTATTACGTAATCGTCGATCGAGAAATATGAAAAGTTACATTTTATGACTATGACACACCTAAGAAAGCCCAAAAACATTAACTAATTGACAGTAGCCCCCTTACAACATCTCAACCACCGTCAATAATGGCTGAGACCATCGCAAAGAACGCACGTTCTGCCTCCACCGTCCTAAAGACCCTCTCAAACGAGGAGAGATCCTCCGCTTTACAAGCCATTCACGATGCCATCAAGGAATCAAAGGAAGCCATCCTTGAGGCAAACGTCAAAGATATGGAAGCTGCTGCTGCCAACAACTTATCCAGCTCATTGATCAAGCGTCTAGACCTGAGTAAAGGTGACAAATTCGACAGTATGCTTCAGGGTGTTCTTGATGTCGCTGTCCTTGATGACCCAGTGGGCAAAGTCACCTTGGCTACCAAACTAGATGAAGGTCTAGATCTATACAGATTAACTGCCCCAGTCGGTGTCCTATTGATCATCTTTGAAGCCAGACCAGAAGTTATTGCTAATATCACCGCTTTGGCTATCAAATCTGGTAATGCTGCCATTTTGAAAGGTGGTAAGGAGTCTTTCCATTCTTTCTCAGCTTTGTCCAAAGCAGTCAATGAGGCCCTGAGCAAGACCAAGGTCCCAACAAACGCTATACAGCTGATCGAATCAAGAGAAGATGTTGCGTCCTTATTAGACCAAGATAGATACATTGATTTAGTCATCCCAAGAGGTTCGAACGAACTGGTCAGAAACATCAAGTCAAACACCAAGATCCCAGTGCTGGGTCACGCTGATGGTATTTGCTCCATTTACGTTGACAAGGATGCTGATTTGGAAATGGCTGCCAAGATAGTATTGGACTCCAAGACTAACTACCCAGCTGGTTGTAATGCCGTTGAAACGTTGTTGATCCATAGAGACCTAAAGGACAAGACCCAAACAATTGTTAAACTGCTCTTTGAAGCCGGTGTCACCCTGCACGCCACCGCCGATGTCAGAGCCGCATTACCAAGTGATTCTAAACTAGTTGTCCCAGCTATTGAAGGTGATTTTGACAAAGAGTTCCTATCATTTGACCTCGCTGTTGACTTTACTGATTCTGTCGACACCGCTATCCAACATGTCAACTCTCATTCTTCTGGTCATACTGAATCAATAATCACTGAAAACAAAGAAACTGCTGAGAAATACTTGAAATCCATTGACTCTGCCGGTGTCTACTGGAACGCTTCTACCAGATTCGCTGATGGGTTCAGATACGGTTTCGGTACCGAAGTTGGTATCTCCACCAACAAGATCCACGCTAGAGGTCCAGTCGGTCTAGAAGGTTTGGTCATCTACCAATACCAAATCAGAGGGCATGGTCAAGTTGTCGGTGACTATTTAGGTGGTGGTGGTTCCAGACCATTCATCCATCAAAACATCGATATCAAAGATGTTAGAATCTAAATGAAGACTACGCCATAATTTGTATAGAAACAAAAATGAAAAGTGGAAGTGATAAAGAAATAAATTTATAACATATAATAACATATATAATCAGATGCCCTCATTCATCAGCTTCTCTCATCTCACCATATTGGCCTCTTGACTTTGTGGTATCATACATTCTGATCAATTTCTCTTGACCTTCTTCAACTTGAGAGAAGGCAAACCCTCTTTGTTTTCTCATTCTCGAAACTTGTCTAACTTTTCTAATGGCCTTTTGGAATTGTTCAACCCTTGGTCTGTATGTAGAGACATTGTACTTCTGGATCTCCTGAACATAGTGGTAACTCTCTGGGTAATACATTCTTTTGTAGTACTTCCAGATGAAATCTCTAATCAAACAGAGAACGGGTAGCACCAATAACATTGCCCAGAAGGTCAAAGATGGGTATAAATGGGCCAAGATACCTCTATATTCAGTTGAGACATTTATAGCTGGAGCAACCAATGAATAGATAGGAAAGAATATCAGCCACAATAAGAACGAACCAGGAATGGCAATTAAAGTGAACTTGGTCCAGTTGTTACTGATCAAGGCAGCTTTACCCAAGACCGTCAACACAGCAGTTGAATAAATGGCAGTACCCCAAGTCCAATGATCGGCGATACCACCGTTACTTAGTGCAAAGCCATACCTATAGAACAGGACACTACCACCAAAGATGATCAAGGAGTGGTAGAACCCATTAAAGACCCACCCCCAAAAAATCGTGACATTGAAGAAAACACCTTTTTGACCCAATTGGTACAATTGTGGGTATTGATCCAAGAATCTGGAAGAAACAAATTGATCAAAGACACCAAGGACAAAAGGGGGTAAGACTGTGAAGAACACGTTGTAAAAAGTCAATGTCCAAGATTCTATGATGGATTGACCAGAGAAACAATTGAAGAACACAAACCAGAACTGAGTCATATAAAGAGCCAAGTTTTTGTAGAACGAATACAAGATAGCTTGGGAGATTCTTTGATAACTCCAAGAACCATGAACGATTAACAACTTTTTCAAGAACTTGAACTGACCAATGGCGAAATCAGCACTTCTAGCAGCTTGCATACCTTCCATACCACTGATACCGACACCAATGTGGGCAGCTTGAATCATACTAACATCATTAGCACCATCACCAATAGCCAATAATAAGGACTGAGTCTTTTTCTTAACTAGTTTCACCACTAAGGCTTTTTGTAATGGGGACACTCTGCAACAGATGACAGCCTTACACATACGACCCAGTTCCAATAGTAAATCATCAGCAATGTCAAGTGCATAACCCAATGACTTACCATCAATGACTAACGCCAATGTATCAATTTCATGTTGTGAGATCTTGTATTGGCGGATGGCTTCCAATTTAGACTTCAAATTAGCTCTGGTATCTTCAGCAGTTTCTTCATTCACAATTAACAGGTTCATGTCTTCACTCAACAGTTTACAACTCATACCAATGTTGATGGCAGTTTCTTGTCTGTCCCCGGTCAAGACCCAGATTTTGATGCCAGCATCTTGTAAAGTGTGAATGGCTTCTGGGACACCGTCTTGAAGTTTATCTTCGATGGCCGTAGCACCTATCAAAAACAATTCTTTCTCAATCAGTTCAGCAGCTTCATCTAATTTCTGAGCTCTATCATCCATAGAAGTAGCAGCTGCTTCATAAGTTTGTGACCATTGTTGATACTCCTGTTCTGGAACGACTCTAGATGCAAGACATAGAGTTCTCAAACCTTCAGCAGCATAATCTTCCATATGACGAGTAGTAGCAGTGATGTATGGATTATCTTCAGCTAATCTTTCCAAGATAACAGTGTCAGCACCCTTACAGAACAATCTGATAGAGCCATCAGGACATCTCAAGATCGCAGACATTCTCTTTCTTGTAGAGTTGAATTCACAAACGTTCAATAGTTCATACTCCTTTGGTTGACCATTGACTTCAATAGTGATGAATCTTGGTTTACGAGTAGTGAAAGTGTAACCCAAATCCGCACCACCTTGAACCAAAGCGCCTTCATCAGGGGATGCAGCCTGATACTTGATAGAACCATCGGCTTGGATTTCAGGGATAACTGTGTGACAAGTAGCCAACAAAGTCAAGAACTCATCAATCAAATCAGGATTAGAACCACCAGTTAAATCTTCATGTAGCTTTTTGAAAGTATGGAATCCAACTTCAATACCATCAACAATTTGAGCAGTCTTATCTTCGGGTATCTCATCAATGTAACAACGGCCTGCAATGGAGCATGATTTGAATTCCATGATGTTTCTGGTCAACGTACCTGTCTTATCACTGAAGATGTATTCAATCTGACCCAATTCTTCAACCAATGAAGACGTCCGAACGACTGTGGGTGTGTCTGATTCTTCGTGATATAAATCCAGATCCGAAGAGATCATGTAAGCCTGGTAATACTTGATAAGCTCAACCGTGACGAATAAGGAAATCGGCACAAGGTTGGAGAACAAAATCCAATAAGTCAACAAATCTTTGAAAAATAGACCAATTTTGTTCTTGCGAGCAATGTATAAGTATGACAGGTGTTTCGACTCTGAGGAAACCTTGATGACATTACCAATGGATGAGATCAAGGCTAATAAGATTAAGATCCCAAATAGGGCAATGATTTGCAAGTTGATGATTCTTTCAACAGCAGTTCTCTTGATTGGAGTGGCAGTGGCATTACGCATCAACTTTGTTTCATGACCAGTAAAGACCACAATACCATGGATCCAGCCAGTATTTCTCAACGTGGCACCTCTCAATATCATTTGATCTGGGTTCAATGGGTACTCTTTGTTGTACAGGTTCAAGTTACCTTCATAGGTATACAGACTTGAGTTTGGCTGTTCAGATAAGATCTTCCCTCTTACAGCGATCAAGTCAGTTGGTGACACTAAATGACTGGTTTCTGGAATGGATTGTTTGATCTTCAAGTTGGTTTCACCATCTAAGTTGGCAGTTTCAATGTAGCATAGACCTTCTGGCTCTGAAGAGCTCAAGATAATCAAATCAGCGGGAATAGGCTCTTCGGACTTGACACTTACGATATCACCAACCGATATGTTGATCCATCTCTTTGTAACAAACTCGCCGTGATCTGGAGACAAGATTTCCACTTTCGAGTTGTTCAATTCTTTATCAGAGTTAGCTCTCTTCAAATCCTCCATGATTTCCTTAGTGGCAGAAACCAGCAAGACAATAAGCAAGGTACCGATGGTGGTGTATCTATTAGTTGGTGAGACGTTTGGAACTTGCTGGATGATTGAGGTAAATAAGAAGAATAGATTAGCATATTTGGAGAACTCTTGAAATAAAAACTTAGGAAGAAACGTGGCAAAGTTGTACTTTGTGGTGGAAATGTGATTATCTCCATAGCCAAATGCATGGTTTGACATTTTATCGTTCAAATGGATGATTCTTGGACCTTTGTTTATGTCTAATGTTTTATTCTTTCTACGGATCTTGTCCCAGATACGTCCTATGTGGAAGTTGGAGTCTTCTTGAGGGAAATTGTCATTCTTTGGTGGAGCAGCTCTAGCATCTGTTCTTGCTGGAGCTTCTGGGTCTCTAAACGGATCATCATGACTCGGATAGTCCTCTAGAGGGATGCCCATGTCTTGGTATTGGTTATCGAACCCAAGTTTTTGCTTAACATTGGAGAAAATACCGTTAGGGTTTCTTTGAGAGCCAAAGGCAGTGTCACTATGGTGCAAACTCTCATCGTTCTCAATCAACTGGTCATCAAATGGGTCATCCAAATTCACCGTCTGCTGCCTGATAACACCGTTTCTGAGGTTTAGAAACTGGTCGTCCTTCCCATTGGAATAACCGCTTGGGATATCAACGTTGTCTCCTAGCAAATCACGCTCTTGTGTGTGTCTATTGTTGTGGGTTGTTCTTGTATTAGGAGGTGAGTCGGACAGTAAATCGAGGTCGAAAAGCGTGTCTTCGTGCGCATTATTTCGGCTCAGCTGTGGGTCGCCAAAGGGATTGCTCGTACGACGATTGGACATGACCTGAGGCTCTCTTTATGTTTGGTTCGGGTGCGTTATGGCGATGTTTTGGTGAACTTCTCGTCAAATCAGCAGAAAAATATATACTACGGGTTTCAAATCTTTGAGGGTGTGGGCCCTACCAGGTTCATATACACTAAAATGACTGTGCCTCTTAAAATACTACGGTGGAAATTGACTTATAATGAGCGTATTAAATAGTAAATAGCTGCATAATGAACCGAAATGAGGAGCCTTGAGGTCCCCGTGACTGTGGAGCCTGAAACGAATAAAACAAGTGAAAACATAACAATAAAAACAAGATATGGCCTAGTGTACAGATGCTCTATATTATGAGATGGAAGTGTGTGGTTGTTAGTCATATGCAAACTCTTGAAAGAAGACAGCAGCTTAAGCGTGTGTTGAAACAGTGTTGGCTTGAGCAGGTTCCTCTTCGTATTCGACTTCAACTCTGGCACGTCTCTTCTTAGCCCTTTCTTCCTTAGCTTGTTTTCTGCGCTTGCTGGAAGATTCATCATCACTGGAGTCGTCACTATCACTTGAAGCGTTGTTTTCATCTTCGACTGAATCACTGTCACTACCGTCTAACCATCTTTCCAGGTCTTCAACGTCAACCAAGTCATCTTCACCTTCATCTTCAACGTATTCAATTTCACCAACATCACTGTCATCTTCCTCCTCCATTTCACTGTCGTAGTCTTCTTCTTCCATTTCTTCTTCATTTTCATCCTCAACGTGTCCCAGGACTTTCTTCCATATCTTTTCATCAACATTCAATGGTTTATCCCCATAGGCACCACTCTTTAATCTGTCCAATAATTCCTTTTCGATAGCCTTTTCAATCTTGGCTGCAGCCAGGGCTTTTCTTTCTCTGTTTTCTTCTCTTCTCTTCACCTTGTGCTTGACACCAACATAATGTCTTTCATCTTCTCTCAGGGCCAAACGACGTTCAGTGATGGCAACCTGTGTCAGTCTGGTTAATCTTTGTTTACACTTATGGATCAAGAATTTGTTCCAGTACAACAAATGATTGTCAATCTGTTCTAGGGCTTTGGTATAATTTTTTGATAGTTTGATTCTTTCCCAGAGTTTGGCAGGAGTATGAGCTCTTTCAGCAGTCTTCATATATAAATAAAGTTTCCCATCAACGTTCTTCACAGTGGCATATTTAGCATTGGCTAAGGGACAGGATTGTCTGGAGCACAGACCACTGACATTAAACTCATTTCTACAGAAATTCTGTTCCTTTGTGGTTTTCAACTTGAAGGCACAAAAGTGCTGATTGATAACTTGCCAAATGATCTAGGATTCATTGGTTAGTACAGAGTTAAAAATTGGAAGAAATTTCCAGGAATTTCAAACATACTTCGTCAGACATTGTGTGATATGAGAGGTCTCAGTAATCTAAACGTGTGGAAGGCCTCAGATCTAGCTGGATACAGACAATTTGTTGTATGCCCTCTTAATTTTTCTTATTAAAATTTTTTTTTTATTACTTTTTACTTATTTGCCCGTATAAAAATGGCTGAAGCTCATCTCGCATGTTACCCGGCCTTTGGATTGAATTTGGAGAAATCGACACCTCTTTTACTTTAAACCTGATACCTGTCAAGCACAAACTGCCAATTGACCAATTGACAATGTCCTTTCCAATTGTTGCATTCCAAGTCTTCAATTTAAACGACTACGGTGTGAAATTGTTTACCAACCTAGAAGAGAATCAATTGTACCTGGCCAAATTTAACATCTTGGAGAAGTTCCAAGATGCAACCGATTTTGATGAAGGTAGTTCCCAAAGAAATGACAAGATTTTGCTAAGCACAGACGGCCAGCATGATACCCTAAAGTATTTCCCATTCACTGGGTTGTTCAAGAGCGAATTGTCGCTGGTTAAAGTCAAAGAAACTTCACTATCAAACTACATCGCTCTATTCAATGAAGAATATAACTACCTATTAATCTTGTACCCAGACTCTAAGGAAACTACTCAAAACTTGGAAGCCCACTTTGCCAAACTGAATGTCAAAACCACTGAATTCCAATCTTTCGAAAAGTTCATCACCCAAAAATACGACGAACTGGACGCCAAGTTATACAAGGAGAGTTTAGGTCAACAAAGACTACAAAAGAAGGTCAACCCAAAGGTTACCAAAGAGGTGTTAATCTTAGACCAACACGTCAAAATCATTGAAGATGATGAGAAATTTGCCGATTTATATGGTAAATTGATCACTGAATTTGATTTAGAATTTCTGCACTCTGAAAACGACAAGTTTGAATTCAACTCCTCAACCACTCAAAAACTTATTTAAATATCCCATTAAATGATTCATGACTCTTCTAATCTATCTCATGTAGCTAACACTTCAATAAACACTTCAATGAACCCTTTTATAATGCATGCGTCTATCAAACATCATTCAATCACCACATCTTAATCGCCTATCCAGATCATGGATAATGTCACGGCTCATTCTGAGACTACATTGAGCCTAAAATCATTGTAGGACAACTATATTGAAACTCTCTATATTTATTATATATATGCAAACAACTAATGGGTAGAACGATGCTTGTTAGTCCAGCTAACCGACAAATGCAATGGGTTTCTGATGATGATGATGATGATGATGATGATGATGATGATGATGATGATGATGATGATGATGAAAAAAGAAGGCATCGTGAGTAAAGAAAAATCTCTCGAGCTCAGTCCTTCAGAACTATAGATGATGACGTAAATATTGTGTAAGAAGCGGATCACATGAGGCCCATTCCTAAGGCGAGGGCAAATGGAACAACGTTTTGAGCGCTAATGAAGTTACCAGCACCACTGTAAACGGAGATGGCTGGTTGTGTGGAGATGGTTTGAGAGGCGACATTAACTGTTTGGATTTCTGGAGTGGAGGAAGCAGAAGAAGGTTGTTGAGTGACTGTGTTAACCTTTGTCTCGTTTTCGATGATGTCTTTACCTGAGGATGATGCTGGAACTTTAGAGATTGAGGTTACAGAAGTGAGATGAACTTCAGTTGAAGATGCCTGACAAGGACCTTCTGAACAAGAAGTAATTGTTAGAAGCTTGGTAGAATCGTTTTCAACAATGGCAGTCTTGGTGGACAATGAAACAGAGGAGGAAGTACCTTTGATTTCACTCAACGAGTCACGGGTGGCCACTTCAGCAGCAATGGTCTTAGTGGAAGCATCTGTACCAACAATTGGAGTGTATGAAGCCAAGTTACCACCGAATGGAGACAAAGTGACGCCAGGTGAAACAACTGCACTCTGAGTTTTAGTAGAAGCATCCATACCGGTCTTGGCCAAGTTGACAGTAGATTCACCTCCAACTGGGATAAAGTTAGTACCGGTTGAAACGACGGGACCTTGAGTCTTTGTAGAGGAATGAATACCGGTCTTAGTAGAGTTCTTGGTAGATTCACCACCAAGTGGGATCAAGATTAAGCCTGTAGAGACTTCGGCACCTAGTGTACTGGTGTAAGCATCTCGTCCAACTGAAACAGACCCTGATGAGTATATGATTGCTGAGGCGACATAGGAAGATGAAGTTGGTAATGCAGCAGCTGTTGCATTAGTACCAGCCGCTGGCGTAGTAAAGTTCCATTGCGAGGTGATGTGCGTAGAACCTGAAACATCAATACTTTCACCACTGGCTGTTGGTGCTGAGGTGTTTGTGGAGTTGTAGCTTGGACTTGTACTAGTGGATGAAGTTATGGTGTTCAATGTAGTAGTGGAGTTGAAGCCTTGCTCGGAGCTGTTTGGGAGCAGAACTGGGGTAGTGGAGTTGTTCAATGGGAAGGAAGTTGGAGCACTTTCAGCACCAGCAGAAGTATTTGAAGGATCATAACTTGGGTTTGAAGTGTCGTTGGTGTTGGTGGAATCTCCGACAGTGATAGGTTCACTGTTGTTGGTGTATTTGGCAACGTGTGAAAGTCCTTGTAAACCCCAAGCTTGTGGGGAAGCTTGGACACCAAACGCTTGAAGTGAGGCAACTGAGAATATTTGGACGGATGATAGTTTCATGTTCTGTATATATAGCTCTGATGGCAATTCTTGATGAAAGCATTGTAAAGGAAAGAAGAAAGATTCGAGCAAAACACTCTTTATATATTCAATCCACGGAAACAGGAAACGCATGATGAAGCGTTTGACAATCAGATCATCTTCCTAAATGGGTTAAAGCCATGACACAGAATTAATTAAATGCAGACAACCTGCAGATTCGATGAGTTGAACTTGTCTTCTTCACTGAATACGCGAATATTTCCTGATCTGGTAAATAACCTGCATATATCCAGGGAACTTTTGCTGGTTTCCTAGGAAATGACAATGTAAAAGCCAGCCGCTTTCTCCAAAATCAGGAAAAAATGCTGGTTATTTGAAGTAACAGGAGGGACAAAGTGCCAAATCTACGGCAACCAACATGATGGGTTGGGCCTAAGGCATGATCGATCGGTGAGATCGAATGTTTCCTGTAATACGTGCAGCTATCACCTTTATCTCTGATGGGTTTAATCCCCGACATTAACACAATAACAAAGGCCAACATGTCGAATGTCGTACAAGATTGGGGCCGAATCACTACAGTAGATCATATCTGTAAGATATCATATAATTAAAAAGTCCTTCGTTCTATTATTCATTAACGTTCAGTGCCTCTAGGCAGATTATCCTTGATGATGACACTTCTTATTGAGCCTCTTTCCACCTTCTCCGGATGTGATTCATTTCAGGGCTCCTAGACACTGGAGCATCTCCTCTTCAGTTAACGACTTGATGTATAGACACTTGCTCAAAACCTCATCATTCACTTTGATCTTGTATAGAGTGGACCATTGGATGCATTGTATCAACGATCGGACAATGTTGGAATCATGTTTGAACTTACCAAAGTTGATCTTGTTACCCAGGCAGTTCCTCTTCTCTTTGTTGAACAGAAGATCTGACAAGTATAACCCCAGGAATGGAACACAACCTAATGAGGGCTTCAATTGGTTCAGCTGGGTTCTCAGAGTAAAGAAGTTCTTCAATGGGGACGCGATGGACTCTAAACTCTTGTATGTCAAGATATCTCCAGGTTCAACACATCTCCAGGTTTCCTTCAACTTTAGAACTTTGTCAGAGCCTAAAGCCAGTAAGATTTGCATTAACGTGGAGAAATTTTGAATATCTTTGCAATGCTGAGCGATATGGATGAATCTTTGAATGGTCAATTTCCTTAACGTGACATCCTTGGTCAATAATATCTCTGAAATGATCCAGTTCACGGTCAAATTGAATCTAGAAATACAAAGGTCAACACCGTGAATGTCCTCATTTTGGATCAATAACTCTAACCAACTATTGATAGGAACCAAATTTGTAGAATCCCATTTCAATTGGACAAGTTCTTTCCAGTCAATTTCCATCAAGGCATCTCTTTCAATCAATGTGAATTGTTCTGCAATGGTCCTTGAGTCAAAGTTCAAGATAAACGAAACGTGCTGTTCAGTGTTAGTGACCTTCAAGACGTCATTATCCAACTTTCTGGTCAACAATAACTCTAGCAACAGCTTTGAACTTGATAAATCCCGAGTGACATCTTTCTGTTTAACCGGGGTCAATGAAAACATTCTAGTCTTTCTTCTTTGGTCCACAAAGAATGAGTTTCTCTTCTGTTGTTTCTGTGATCTTGGAACTGGAGTCTGGATGATCAGTGAGTTGACTTGTCTGCTCAATTCCTTGGAATCGATTGAGCTACTTGTATTTTCTTCAGTTTCTTTAGCTTCTTGAGCATCTTTAGCCTTCCCTGATTTGTAGTGACCTTCAAGTTTCAACAAAGCAGCAGTGATTGGATCGTCTTGGATTGAACCATCAGTAATACCAGCTAACTCAGCAATAACTTTGCTATCAACACCTGGGTACGGAATATCGTACTCATTGGAATCAATAGAGTTGACAAAACTAATGGAATGACTGCTTGGTAGGTTCAATGATTGCTTAGATGCATCAAGAGAAATGTCATTTTCTTTAGCAGCTTTATCGATATGCTCTGATTTGACGGCAATATTAACAATCATCTTGTTCCTATCTAGTCCACTAAATGTTGAGGAATTCATGGAGTTATCAGAAGCTCTCTTTGATCTTTGGGATAAGTATGATAATTGACGGTCAAGCTTTGGTGGTTTCACTTGTGAGGTTCTAGTAACGACAGACCCATTAGAGATTCTGTTGAAAGATGGTACCTTGTTCAAATCTAATTGTTCTTCTTCGACAGCTGTTTGGGTCAAGCTCTGTGATTGGGATTCTTGTTGTTCCAATGATGGTTTCTGGAAAACATGGTCTTCAGTGATGGGCTTGATTGGCGAAACATGTTCACCACTGGAGATCAGGCCGTCATTGATGGCACTAGCTGGTGGTGTACTAGGTTCATTCAAGATAGAGCTAGCTTGGTTGTTGGACAAACCTTGGCTTGGTTCATCTAATTCTTCATAAGATGAGACAAAAGATTCAATTTCATCGTAATCCTTGTCAGCTTGTGAAGAAGTGGACTTTCTTTGGTCAAGGTATTCTTGAGAATCATGGAACTCAGTCTCTGTGGTGATCACTGATGTCTGTCTTCCTTGGTCAAACAGCATTGGCGTTTCAATTTCACTTGGAGCAATCTCTTCAACAACTGGATTAGTAACTGGTTCATCAAGTGAAACAGTATCTTGATCTTCGCTCTTTGGAGCTAAAGTTGGAGAGACGTTGATAGTTTCTCGTTGCTTGGGTGTGACATTGATCTCATCTTTGATGGAAGTATGAGATGATTCAAGTAGCATCGTTTCTTGAGAACCTTGAGCTGGCGATCTAGTTATATGAACAGCAGAGTTAGCACCATCTTCATCATCACTCTCCATGACAATCTGGTTTGGTGTACTTTCAGACAAGATGGAACTTGGGACACTGTTCAAGCTCAATCTGTCATTGGAACTAGGAGTCTTTTCATCCTCTTCAAAGTTAAACTCTCTCAAATTAGAAACCCTTGTCTTCTTCTTCAAACCGGTATCTTCCGCAAATTTCAAATCATTTAAATTGTTGATTGACTTGTGTTGTCTTGAGTATAATGAATCATAAGAGATGTAAGACTTGTGGCTGTCAGCTTGTTCGTTCAGTTGTTGCAATGAAACCACACTCTTTGAAATGTTAGAAATAGTTTCACAAATATTCATGTTATCAATATTAGAAGCACCCTTAGTGAATGGAGCCTCGTTCAAGATGTTTTCATAAGGTTCATCAATGGTGAAGCTGAATGAATCATTCACTGGTATTTGGCCAATCTTGGTGCCATATTTGTTCAAAAGCTCATTGTGGAATCTCACCAAGTACTCCAATTCATCAATTGTACGAGCACTCAAGATATCAAATTTGCCTTCAGCCAATGAGTCCAATCGTGTACAATCAGCTTTGGCAACTGATACGACTGTCTTTAACAGGTTCTCTGGATGTTTGGTGTCCTTGACAGAAATATTATGTCTATGAAACGTCTTCATCCAGGACTCTATCAGTGGTCTTAAACCTCTTTGATGTTGTTCGGGTTTTGCAACTGGAGGAAGTGGCACATTGATGTCCATTTTCTTCACTGGGGTTGGAGGAATGATCTTTGATAAAGTTGGTGTCTTTGGAAACTCTGTGCTGTCTCTGATTGTGTTTCTATATCCTGGGTCAACAGATGAGTTCAATGGAACGTAAAGTGGGTTCTTCTGTTGTAGATCATCAGATGATGTTCGTATCTGATTCAACAAAACCTGGCTTAATCTGTAACTTGAATTTTTAGGATTCAGTGTCACCTTGGGCTGAAGTTTAGTGACTTTTATAGATGTATTTGGTTGGTTGATGGGTATTGGTAGCTTGTGAACTGTATTCTTGTCAAATGTGGATAACACAGCTGAGTTTCTTGTGAATGGGTCATTCTGCTGATTGATGGCAAAAGCTGACAGTCTTTTGTGTTTGCTGCTCTGTGGACCAATCTTGATGTCAATTGAATAATAGTCTTGAGATTTTATGTCTTCATCCCAGGATTTGTTGCAACATTGTGTCCAAACTTGTTTCAAGTTCCCAATGATTCTCTGGACAAAAATCTCATGATGTTCAAGTTCATTAATGGAGGTGGCAAATAGTCTTCTTAGGCTTGTGGAAGGAATGAAATCGTCACTGAAGTAGTTCAGGAGCCAGTGCCTTATCATAACAAAGGTTCTAACAAGAGTCAATTTCCCGATGTTTTGTTTTGACTCGTGGGACAAGTCACTAATACCGTTAAAGCACCATCTGATTCTCAATAACAGAATCTTTAGCAGGGACTTTTGTGAGATGAAGGATCTGAATGTAAGGAAGAAATCAGCAATAATCTGATAGTTAATTTCATTTGAATGTGTGAGGAGACTGATTAGAGATACCAAGTCGTAGTAATTCTCTTCCTTCGAGTTGTTTTTCACAGGGAAGAGGATGCAATCTTCAAAAACCGAAGGCTCCAATTTATCCACTTGATAGTCTATGATATCAGTCATCTAGATTCTTCAGGAGGTTCAGTTGTTTCTTGAATACAAGCGGAATGTTTTTAGTTCCAGTGAAAAAAAGAAAGCTTCTCTGCGTGAGTGAATAGTAAGTGATAGGCTAGCAGCAGTTACGTCGGGAATGTGGAGCTAATGAATCAAGGTTCAGGGTTTGCTTTCTATTTGTGGGAGTTTATGAAAGGATCAGACGTAAAAGGTGATTCGAAAATAATAATGAACCTTTCAATTGGACAGGGAACGATTGGAAAAAAAAACACGGGTGCCTTCAACAAGGAGCAGGTCAGACGATTTGAAGGAAGCTGTGGCAGAGATTTGTGGGTCTCTTTCACTTTCTGAGCGTGCCTCGTGTCTTTTTGAGCAAATGGGATTTCTTCTTCTTTTTTGTTGTCAATTGTGTGTTTATGTTTATTTTTCAAAACGCGGTGGAAATTATCAAATGGTTGGTACACGACAACAATAGAAATAAACATTAGTTACCAAAAACAATAAAAGCATACTTGATTTCTTTGAATCTTGGGCTAATCCACTTCATTAACACGAACTGGATTAAAGTCCCCGAAAGACCATCTAGTCGGATTGAACCCTAGAAGTTTGCTTGTTTCAGAGGCTGCTTATATTAAGTATCTTCAAGTATCTTTAAGTCTACGGTTAGGTTTAGAAGACTCAATGAAAAACTGGTACATACAAATGTTTGAAAGGTTCTCTTTTAAAATCATTTGATTTTCTCCCACTGTAAGGAGAAGAAATTGTTTACATTTAAAATCTTGAAATATCTTCTTTAATTGTAATTATCAACAAATCAGTTTAGTTGCAACACAAAATGCCGAGGTGTATAAATTACCTAAGGGATCTTGAAGGAATAATGATAATAGCGGCAGAGAAAAGGATTTTATGTCACTTTAAAGGACAAAAAGAAACATAGTTGAATTATATAAAAGTCAATGCCTTAAAATCACAAAGATGCTTCTGGGGACTTGAGATGACGGTATTTTGGCCCTCAAATTATATAAATTGCGATTAAAGTAGAACAAATTGAACCCCAAGAGACGGGGAGATTGGGGCTCTTTGGGTTCTTATCACAAGAAGGTAACGCTCATGAAGTGCCGGGAATAGCCACTCGGGTGTTAGAAATCGTCGGGGGTAGATACTACTGGCTCAGGAGTAGTAGATGTCATATAATCCCTTTGAGAATTTGTCTTTTAACTTAGGATGTAGTTCTCACTCTGTGAAATCGGAGTACTTGAAGCTCTGGAATTTCCTATAAGGTTTCAATTGGGGGTTCTAAAATCAGGAAGCAAAGTGATATATTAGAAAGACATATAAGGAGAGTCCAAAATTCCCCATGTATAATTGAACTAAGTGTTTAGTCAATTAACAGAATTTAAATTTGCAAGAGATTACAGTCAAGTTTACATTCTAAATTACGCGAATTCACTTTTTGTGTCAAAAACTTCTCTTTAACACTGAACTTACCCCCAGGCTTTATCAAAGGACTACAAATTGAGGTTGTCGCCTATAAATGATGCTTCAAAAACAACAAAAGACATTTTTGGAGATGAGGAGACTATGGAACCATTCTCTTAATCGTTCATTCAAGTCCAATCCACAGACATACAACTCTGGCGCCCATTTCAAAACACACACGCACTCCAAGCAAAGTGAAACCGGTGATAATGATGGGCTTGTTAGTGTTGATCAAATGCTAGAAATTGATGGTCTATCTGGTCATATATCACCAATTCAAAGCAAAACATTCAGGCTCAAGGGAAAGATGTTGGCCAATAAAATCACCTCAGACATCATAAACACCAATTTAGAGACCAATGAAGTATCAGATTGTGACAAAGAGAGCATGACTAGCCGTCTATCAAAATCTGTAATCTCCATATTATTCTCAGATATTGAAAGACCAGCTCTGTCTTCGTTTTATAAACGGAATGGGATGCAAGAGTCATTTTCAAGAAAGTTAATAACGTCGCCAACCTCATTGAAGTTACCTGAAGGTTCTTTTCATTCAAACTCTGCATTCCACCCATCAACCTTTTTACAACAATATTTATCCAATGAAGTTGATTCTGTACGAAAGTTTGAATGGAAGATAAAGAAGATGTTAATTCAGCCCAAACTGGTCAAAGAAAAGTTAAACAAAACTAAAGAATCCAAAAGAGTGGTATCTGATCATATAATGAAATCTATTGCGAACATACCGATCAAACGTCTCCAAAGATTCTACACTGAGGACGTTCTCATGAACATAACCAATGCCACAGCGGGTCAATCCTTAAGAAATGACATAGTGGATGAGCGTGACTTGGAGCGCTGGTTCCATACTCATGTTCTAGATCCCATTAAACCACTCCTCGAATGCTACTTCACCCTACAGAACGACCATTGTGATGAGTTGTTGGATGAGGAGCACTTGGCGATTGAACCAACTTCTATGCAAACACCTTCAACGATTTGGAACCACTCTGAAAAAGCTTTGAAAGCTTTATTAAATAAAAAAGAATATATGAAAACAGTACTCGGTTTGCCATCAGACGAATCAAAGTTTTTAGTCGAAGAAGGTGCTACCGAAAAACCAGATTTCAAAATAATTTCCAAAGGAACAAAAGGAAGAGTACCCTATACAGCTAAGCTCTTGTGTGAGCACCAGGTTGATTTGGGTACATTGAAAGTTAGAACAAAAGCAGATATTGCAACGGGGTTGTGCTTGCAGGCTGAGGATTCACTGATTCCGGTTAAAATTTGGAAGAATTTTGATTTAGTTTCATTAGTGCTGTTAAGTTCCATTGGAGAACTTAAAAAGTCCAGCGTTTATAAGATCAAAGAATATCTCCAGCTTTATATTGAAGATCATACCAAAGACAAGGATTCAATTACAAACGTCGAAAGGGCTTTGTTAAGATTAATTCTCCAAGCAGTGAATTGCGGTTGTGAGAAGTTTTTTTTCTTTGATCACGAGAATATCCTACTGCTTGAGATAGAAGTCCCATCATACGGTGAACCAACAGGCGACGGGTTAAACATCAAGTGGACTTTCTTGGATCTTTTCAATACACCTGATTTACGAATCCGTTTGTTTGATTTCATGAAAATCGGTAATTTGAATGAGGAAGTTGCAAAGAGAAGAAGATTGATGGAAGTTGTTGAAAAGGTGTTCAAAAAGTTTCCTGATATTAACTAGGAAGAACAGTTTGGCTATTTTATTTGGCTCCAATTTATATGAATGAGACATTTAGTCCAAACTTAGTGTATATCGAATAGCTGTGGGCCAATGCTACACATGCTATAAAATGAAGAAGAACAACTTAAGATCTCTTCCACATGTTGAATCTAGTGTTGGGACAATAGAGATGAAGAACCCATGACCACAAGTTGACTACAATGAATGGGACGCTTCTCTTAAAAATAGTAAGTATACTAAAATTTGCTCACGTGACTTCTAGAGTTTTGACTTGTATAAACAGAGGGGTTTTAAAAATGTTAGGCTTTTATGTCTTTGAGGGTATCCTAATCAGTGGATTAGTGGATTAGTAGACAACTAGACTGATTGTACCTGTTATGATTTAATCAAGTACAGTAGGCTCAGTGTTATTCAATAAACTCCTAAATTCACTAAACACAACTAATATAAACAAAGCAACTTTACAGCTCCTTAAATAGTAAATCAAAGTAGCCATCTTCATAACTTCTCATAACTTCTCATAACTTCTCATAACTTCTCATAACTTAGCAATCTTAAATCAGCAACCTTATGGTTATGTTGTGTAAACCATTTTTAAAATTACTCCTAACAAAAAGCAAGAACAGGCGCCAGTGGTTTAGCGGTAAAATTCAAAGTTGCCATCTTTGAGCCCCCGGTTCGACTCCGGGCTGGCGCAATTTTTTTGATATTTTTTTATGTATCCCCAAAAATAGAGATTCCAAAAAGTTCAGGCACTAGCGAAGATAGATACGAGGAATAAGGACATAACAGTCGTAATCACGATAGACTGATTATAGAAAAAAACAACAGAATAGCCAAATAGCCTCATAATACAAACATCAATGGTGTTCGGATGTTTTTGAGATCCCTGAAAACAAAAGGGTGTATCTCCATAATTTAATTAGTGTGTGATCTTTGAGCGGTTATTACGAGCCATTGTGCCAGTTTTTCTACCTCATATCAACAATATGTCAACTAATTCCGGTATCCCAGTCACTCAAGAACTTCTGGACAGCTTCAAGGCCTTTGTCGACTCTGATGCTTCACTGTTGATCTCCACTATTGATAATGAGAAGATTGGATTAGTTGAAGTCATTCAAGATAGTTCATTGCCCTCTGCTATGGAGACCCTACACTCCAAGTTATCAGATTCTGAACCAAACTATGTAATCATTAGAAACAAGGGATCCAAGAACTCTTTCACCTTTGTGTCGTTCGTGCCCGATTATTCTGCTGTCAAAGATAAGATGATTTATGCATCTTCAAAGAACAATTTCATCAGATCCCTTGGTTCTGAATTCTTTCCAAATGTTCTTTTCTGGAATGATCTTGACGAAGTCTCTTTAGACAATTTGGAAACCTCCATAGACAATTCTGACTACAAGAAGAACTTATCCAAAGAAGAACAAGAAATTAGCGAGATCAAGGACCTTGAACTAGAAACATTAATCCATTCCAATACTCAAAGACACAAGTTGGTTGCTCATTCAAATTCCAATGAACTGAGCTTCAAATTTCATGAAAATATTGAAGGTATCACTTTATCAGATAACCAATTGCATTCTTTCAATATCGAATTACCAACTGAAGAAATCTTCCTATCAAATTCCCACTCCTCCTTATCAAAGCCAACGCACATTGTCAACGCAATCTCCTCTGATTATCCACAGTACAACGTTTTGAAATACAACGGAAAATATTTCTTCATTTATTCATGCCCTTCAGGTTCCAAAGTGAAAGAACGTATGATTTATGCCTCAAACAAACAAGGTGTCATTAACCAGTTCAAGAAGATCTTTGACACCATTGATATTAAATCAATTGAAATTGGAGACCCAGATGAATTGGAATTATCCACCTTTGAACCTGAAAAGGAGGTTACCACTCAAACTTCTAATGGTTTGAAGTTCAGCAGACCAACAAGACCAGTTCGTAGAAGATAAGAGCTGTGAGACTACAGGTTTTACTTATAAAAGAGTTCTTCATGAATAAATAATATAACATTAAAAATTTATAGATCCATTATCTCCAGCGATACATGATGATTTGCAATAGCCTCAAAGTCTGGATTATGACCTTGATTGCTGATGAAATGGTCATAAAGAATATGGCTAACTTTCTTGTTGATATGGGTATATTGGTCAAAGTTGATTTCACCATTCTTGTAAAGTGGTCTTAGTTTTGTTCTCACAATCTCTTGTAATATAGATTTTTGATCTAGTGATAATTCAGCTTTTGAAGATACCGACTCCATCTTCCATGCCGATTTATTGCTTCTTGTTGTTTCGGAATCTGTGGGTGAGGCAGGCGAGGCAGGTGATAGAGAAGGAGATAATAATGATGGAAATGATAAAGTCGAAGGTCTTGATGATGGTGAACCGCTTGTGCTTGAACCCGTTCGTATTTTCACAGTAGCTGTTTCTTTGGTTCTGTTCTGTTTGAACTGGTCAAGGATGGAGTTAACTAATGATGGAGCTGGTAATTGTTGTATCGTTGGTTCGGGATCTTCTGTCTTAAAATGTCTGGTTCTCCTTCCTCTTCCTCTTATTGAAGGCCGTTTCAGTTTCTTTTGTGGCTCAGCTGGCGTGGCGTTTTCAGGAATGTCGACAGCCATTTTATCCTGATTTGCCTCTTGTTCTTTCTTTGCCAATTCCATAGCATCCCAAGCGTTCTGTTCTTCCAGCGTAAGAGTTTCTCTTTCAACAATATATTCATTCATGATAACCTCTGTATTCTGTAAGATCAAGTGTCTATGAGAATTGTATACTCTATTCGTTATGGCACTATTTCTTGATCTTCTAAACTGACTCGGCCTCTCCGTGAGGATCTGTTCAGCATCACACATAGGACAGACCCAGTATGAGGTACTACCGAGTCCTAAGCATCCATGATGAAAAGTGGAGGCACAGCTGTTGCAACAGGTGACATTCCCATTATGTGAATCACAAAGGACACAAGAATTGGAGCTGGCGATAAGCATATTAATCCTTCTCTGAATTCTATCGTCCTCTTCCAGTTGCCCCTCCAATTCAGAATTCTCAACAAAGAACTCATCATGGTTAGCAGGCAGCTCCATCATCTTTGTGGCAACGATAGTAGACTTCACCAACCCATTGATATCAACCATCTCAATGATGTCATAATCATTGCGACACGTAGGACAAGTATTGGACCGTTCTTTCCAGGCATCGATGCATTCCGTGTGGTAGTAATGTGCACATGGCTGTAGCTTTGTGATTGTAGAGAGGTTTGAATGGAACAAGTGATCGAGACAGATCGTGCAGGTCTCTTTGTCTGTCATCTTTACCCTTGTGAAATGAGACAGGAAAGGTATTGTATTGGATCCTAAAAGTGGCAGAAATCGCTGAGAAGAAGAAGAAAAAATTGGATCTTGATAACCAGACTCTGTGAAAAGCGATGCGTGTGTGTATATTGTAGGCACCTTCTACCAACAGGCTACTATGGAACAAAATGAAAGGGGAGGCAAAGACTATGAATTTACTTTAAATCTTCTTCAAATTGACGTATAAAAAGCGATTTCGGTAGGGGACACACAACTGTTTTTTATGCCTTTTTACCTAGAAAAATATGAATTTATAACAAAACAGATGAAGATGAATACTTTTTGATCATTAACCCCTTTTTTTCGCCCCTTGAAGAGGTTTCTATAATGTCACGCCATCAACTGGACTTGGTCATGTGTCTGAAGCAGCCGGGCACCCGCATTGCCAAACTCTGCGACAAATGCGATGGCCGTTGTCCGATTTGTGATTCATTTGTCAGACCAACTACAAAAGTTCGGATATGTGAAGAATGTTCCTTTGGTAAGAACGGTGACAAGTGTATCGTATGTAGTGGGAACGGCGTGTCAGATGCTTACTACTGCCAGGAGTGTGTCACACTGGAGAAAGATAGAGATGGTTGCCCAAAGATTGTGAATATTGGTTCAAACAGGCTGGATGTGTTTTATGAAAAGAAGAAACAAAAACAAATATCAGGTTAGTTGGTTTTGGTAGTCTTCTGGAACTACTGGAAACGATCTAGCAATACGAGATGTATGTATGTATTATTATTATTTTTTGTCATTCATTCATTTAGAGAAAAGGTCATAACGAATTGAAGGAATGCAAAAATTCCAATTCGATAAATAGAATATTTGTTGGTATATTCTTTCAAGGTTGAGACTCGGAGGCAGAAGAGTATTCATCAGAATCCTCACCATCAACGTCACTCTCCAGGCTCTCCCCGTTCTGGGCTCCAGAGCCATGTGCACTGTTGTTCTCATCACTCTGTGTATCATAGTTAAAGAACGAATCTTCTAATAATGATTCCGTCTCTTCCTTTTGTGTAGGTTTAATGTGCATATTATCTCTGTTTTTCAACTCCCTTTGCAGGATGTCAACATAAACTTGGTTCCTTTCTAGTTCATACCATAACCAATCCAAACGGACTTCTAGGCTGTGATAGTGGGAGAAGATTGCCACTTTGGTTCTTTGTTGAAACGGAGTCAAAATTCTCAAGTGGTGTTGTAATCTGATCAAATCGTCAATCTTCATTGCCGATGAAATGGCATTTTTGGACAATCTGATGATTTTCTCTTCAATTGAAACATTTCTAATCGAGTAGATCTCACTGTTGTGATGATTTCGGAATTCAAAGTAACATGAATCTAAAGCAGCAATGTAATTGATGGCAATGATCCACGAGGACATTTCGGAGAATGTATTTGTGCAAAATAATTCCTTCTTATTAGTACTAAAGATGTTGAAAGTGGAAATGTCTTCGTCTTCAGAGTCAGCTTGGCAAGCAAATAATCCATTGATTGATAGCTTTGAACAATCTCTCAAGATTTGGTCCGAAAGAATATCAATAATTAGTGGTTCGCCTTCATCATAATCACCAGAGAGTAATTTTTCACGTTGAGAAATGGCTAAGAAGTTCAAATTGTCAAAGAGGAATAGTCCACAAGTGGTCAAAACACCATAACATTTGTTCCAGACAGCATGTGTGGCATTACTAATTGGGAAGAACTTTGCATTCTTGACACGTTCCTCCTTATTCAACTCTGCAATCCTGATGACTTTAATCAAACATCGAGTGTTGTATCCAACGGTATCCTCACCTTCTTTGAATCTAATTTCAGTTTTGCTTATTAGCCAGGGACAATCTTTGTTAAATCTAAAGTAGATTCCTGAACCACTTGCCAAATGATTTCTCAAGTTGTCAAAGTAGGAATCTGGAAATGCATTTCTTAGCTTGTTGGAGAATGGATTCTTGGTTTTGATCGGATTCAAACTTAATTTCAGTGTATTGATCTGATCAGTCATGATTAAACCATATGGATCAACCTGTGAGCTAAGAAGAAACTGAGAAGTAGATGATGAGATTGAGTATGATCTTGTGTTTGAATAGATTCTGCTCTGAGTATTGTTTGTTGGCTGTTGTGAGAGTGTATTCAATTGCTCTAAGTTTGTAGAAGAAACAGAGGAGAATAATCTCTTGGATAACGAATAAATAGGTTGTGTTGGTTTGTTCTTTTGAATGAACTTTGTATGAGTGATATTATCATAAAAGCATTCAAGGACTTCTTTGGATAAGATTCTGTTATTGGTGATTAATTCCTTGTCATCAATCTTGGTGTTTTTGACAAATTCATCTTTGGTCATTTTCTTCTTATTGTTGGGGTTGAAATGGTCTGTGTGTAGCATCACTAATGAGAAGGTCAAGAAGTATACCTGGTCTGGACAGTCCCAAAGGTCTGGGTTGCATTCATAATATCTAGTACTGAAAGTGGATAAGGCTCTGTCAATTTGTTGTGTCTCCTTTGGTAGTTCACATACCAGCAAAAATCTCCTTAAAGAAACGTCCAGTGGCTCTTCAGTGAAATCGAATCTTTGTTCCAAGAATAATGTGAAACAATCAGCCATAAATGTTGAATCTTTTGTAGCCAAAATGGATGAAATCTCAGATTCGAAACCTTCTTCTGTTAGTTTCTTCAAATATGATGCTGGTGTATCATCTTCGTTAACTTCCGGACACGCAGCAAGTTCTGAGTCCAAATCAGAAGTGTCACTTGCAGCAACACTCTCTGCTGTGTTTTGTCTTGGTCTCAACATGACCATACTACCAATTGTCTTCACTAAGGAACCATTTCTCTTTCGGTATAAGTCATTTTCAACTGAGCCAAGGGTTTTGGATCTTCTTCTCATAACCTCATTGTTATGTGGGGTTGATTGTTCATTGTAGGATTCAGTATCAGTGTCTTCACCACAAAAATGTCTTGAATCTGAATGAGCCTTGTTCAACTTTGGTCGCTCAGGTGTCTTTGGAGGTTCATTGTTGGACGAGTCCTGTTCGAAAAACAGAGATTTCGTTCTCATCTTGAGTCTTCTAAATTTTGACACACTCTCCGTTTCAGTGGATTGTGAAGAATTCGCAGCTGGTGGGTCGAATGTGATGCTGATTTGAGGAACATTAGTGAGTACTGAATTCTCATGTTTATTTGGAGTGACCGGAAGATGATCCGAGTCAGAAGATATGATGGACTTGGTAGGGGAATGGAAATCAGGAACAGTGACCATCTCAGGAGAAGCGTTGATGTCTTGTTGTGCAAGTTGGTGATGATCCGATCTGACAGGTGATATGTTTCGATTCTTGGACATCTCAATGACTTCGTCCATAGAGGTCTGCCTTCTGTGGCCACGGGAGGGTCTGTTGAAAAGCTGTGAGGGTCTGCGTAGGTGGTGGAGGTCCATATTGGCCGGTCTTATAAGGCCCTTCTCCAAGTGGGACTTCAGCCTGTCCAGTTTGGAATGGCCTGGGGTATTGGGTGGCAGTTGTTCGGCTCTCGCCATTGCGACGGGGTCAGTTTCTGGTGGAGATTTCAAGGAGGTCAGAGCCATATGTCGATCATTGGCTTTTGTCAACTATAGGGGGTCTTTTTTCAGCCGTAAAGAGGTGGAATGTTATTGAGTGTGTAGTTGGTGTGTGTCTTGTTAGGAGTGTGAGGGAAACCACGTGGACCCCAGCTTGTTTTTGGACCCCTAGAAGCTGCAGATTTTTTTTGTTGGGTGTGCGGTGTCTGGAATAGTCGTATTCCTGGCTCAATGGCAAAAGCAACCAGCGTTTCTAGAGCTTTTTTAGGATATATATGACTGATAGAACGGTGTTTTGTGTGCCGATTTGAACCTTTTCATTCACAGAATTTGAATTCGCGAAAAGGTTCGAGATTTAATATAAAAGAACAATAGAAACAGAAAGAAGACCTTTCAGCATGGAAAAAGGGTTAATTGGGAGGTGGATCGTTGCTGATTTCCGATAATGTGATTTGTTCATGCTGGCTATGGTTTCCAAAGAATGGTGTGCTCTTTTTTCCCAAGTGCTTTAGGTTGGTGAACATGACAAAGTGTCAGTATGTGACTTTTTAAGGTCATTGGCATTGGGCCTTCTTTTCGAGTGTATTTTGTCTGTCCCTGAACAATTCGATATGTCTAAGTGCCACTCTTATCCCTAGATCCAGGACCGTTTGTTGGAGATTCACTTTTTCTTTTTTTTTGTGTCAAAGTCTCAGATGAACCCTCTAAAACCACAATTTCCAGACCTATACACCAACAATACAAACAATACAAACAATACAAACAATACAAACAATACAAACAATACAAACAATACAAACAATACAAACAATACAAGGAACAATACCAACTCACACCAACTCACCCACAAAAGGATGCATCTTCTCGGTTTGTCTGCTGTAGTTGGAATTTCCTTCCTCCTACTCAATGTCTTTCAACTAACTGATGCTTTACCAAAGGAAGCAAAAAGAACCTACAAGATGGCTCCAAGATACAAACAATTACAGTTGAATTTGGTTCACAGCATCGAGAAACAAGACATCTTGATTGACTACTTGTACCATTTCAAGCCTGTTGGCTCTTTGAATGTCAAGTTTCAACCTACTGGTACCTCTGATGAATACAATGTTGACTTAGGTAACTACATCTCACCTTTAGACTCCCAAGATATTCCAAAAGTTACATTTGAATCATTCTTCCCATATGACAAGGCCTTTGCCAATGATCTATATACTATTGTCGTGACTGATTTGGATCCAGACTACCAGAAGTGCCATGCCATTTGGACCAACATTAAGTTGAAAGAGGAGAATTTTTCCTTCAAGACCAATAATATTGATAGTCATTTGAGATATAGAGATAGTGATAGTGATTCTGATGAAGATTCAATTGACTTGAAAGGTAATGTTGAAATCGGTAAGGAATTCCAGTACAGGTTTGAATTGGAAGACAAAAAGCCTTTAGTTCCTTTCGTTGGTCCAGCTCCAAAACCTGGCTCTGGTGTTCACAGATATGTCTTGCTTTTGTTCAGACAACCATACGGTAAACTTCCATATGAACAGTTGAAGTATAGAGAAAGATGGGGCTCTGTCGATGAAACCAACGGGGTTCAAGACTGGGCTGATTACTATGGTCTCCAACCGTTGGCCTTCAACTTCTTCAGATCCTCTAACGAAGATCATTTGTTCTGAGGAAATTTTCACCCACCTTTTGGACCTTTCTATATGACTGTGTCAATCGTTTCTTTTACACTTTTAAATGAAAGACTGAAGGCCCGATTAGTGAAAAGGCAACCCTATAGCTGTTTAAGATTACCCTAAACCACGTCTTTAGTTGAACATGATTTGGATTATTAATACATCTTCTTGCCCATATTTGACTGGCGCCCCTCACAGCTTTCTTCAATTCCATTAAACTTTTCAAGGATCTCTCTATGTGACCATCTTTTACTTCACTTCTTTTTGCTTATGACTCTCAATCTCTTGACTTTCACATTGGATATTGACAGAAACAACAGAAAGAATGTATAAATACATGTAATTGACAAATCTTTACTATTATTGGAGTTGTCTACATTCGATGTTTAGAATAGCCATAGTCGAATAAGTAAGATTAAAGGAGTTTCAAAGGAAAGGGATTTCCAATATTACCATTAGTAAATGATCAACTAGTTGGTTAAGAATTAAATTACCTAAAAGTTTTCATGCATACAAACCATCCATTTTGAAATTTTAAACTAGTTACAATTACATGGTACCCCTACAAGACCAAGCCCTCTGAATATGGTATCGATCTTCACATCGCTTCTGCCAAATAGTTACATGCTGATGATCAAGATCAAGATCCTTAGATTCACCAAAACCCAGGATTTGTAGGCCAGTTGTTAGACTTTATCGAAGACGATGTTAACACATTGGTGAGCTAACCTTGCTGCGATCACTTTGAAGTTTCGATTTCTCCAGATTGCTTCCCAGGTTGCTTCCAGGTTTCCAGGCTTCCAGGCCTTCACGATAAGTTCCGGAGTTTTGGAAGTTCTTTAACCCCGTGTTTGTGTCAAAAATCTTGTGTGAAATCGTGGGGTACAGGAAGGGACTAGAAAATTGGACAGGTCAAGACTAGACTTAGGCGAAGTTTATTTGGAGATTGGAGATTGGGGGGACTGAGGGATTGGGGACCGAGGCTAGGGCCCAGCTTTAGGGTCAAACTCTAGGCCCATTGTAAAACAATAATTCTCTCCGGGATTAACAACTTTAGCTTGAGTCAGCGCGATCCCGGTTTTCTCCCCTGGCACACGACTCAAGACTCCCCAGCCCCAGCCAGACCCCCAGGCTAGAAGAAGTGCGAGCACGGTTTAACTGGAAATAGCACACCCGGTTTCATCCTGCCCCACCAAAAAAAGCTGTCAATCTCTTTGTTGAGTTTTAAACTTAAAGAATTTTTTCCCTTCCCATTGCTCCAGAGCTTTCTGGTCCGGACAGCACCGGCTTCCCTACAATAACACCAGCTTTTTAAAGGATTGGCTGTTCAGTTAAGAAGCGTTATAGCTTCACCAAAAGATGTAGAAAACACATCGAATAGTGACACACAACACACACAACACCCTTGCAATGGTCTGTCTGTACACTAGTACTTTTTTTTTTACCAGAGCTTTGATCCCGTTAAAGGTCCTGGATGTGTTCTTCCTTCTCAAAAACTTTTTTATCTGGATCGATGCATCCGTGATTGTTTTTAAAGTTTGTTACTGCCATTTTGTACAAGTCTCATGGGGCCAAACGGGCTAAATGCTTCCCAAAAAACTGGCTGGATCAACGGCAATACGCACAAGCAAAAAAGCAAAATCCGGGGTAGAGCTACTGATATTTCTGTGTTTATGAGGGTTTCAAAGGTGATGTGAACTTCTAGCTAAATACAGGCGATAGCCCTGGTGTAGGATAATAGGAAAATCCAATTTGGGGGCCAAAATTACAACTAAAACATATCCAAAACTTCAACATCAACAGCTCAATAATTCAGCCTGCATGAGCACGGTCGGGGCCACA
Source organism: Taiozyma bovis (assembly GCA_003707945.3). Taxonomy (NCBI): domain Eukaryota; kingdom Fungi; phylum Ascomycota; class Saccharomycetes; order Phaffomycetales; family Wickerhamomycetaceae; genus Taiozyma; species Taiozyma bovis. Next base: position 225,574 of record PPMH03000002.1, on the reverse strand, counting down.
AATGGCCCAGCTTTGCAATTTTATGCCTTTGAAACAAAAACTCCCCTAAACCATCCGGGGCAATCAACTGAGAAATGGAATGGATTTCAAGTGTATAAATATCCAGGAACTTCCCCAGGTTTTGAAAATGTCTTGTCTCTCCATTCTTTGAACTTGCACTGTTGTGTTTTATTTTGCCTCCAAACCAAAGTTCAAACTTCAATTTTATAATGTCTCCATCAAAAGTCTACACTAGCCCTGAATCAGCCCTGATTAAGAAGCTGAATCTACATGAAGATGTGGTTCTACGTCACAATGCCTCAGTCCCAACCTTGTACGAAGATGCCCTAACTGAAAAGAAAACAGCCATCTCCTCATCCGGTGCCCTAATGGCCTTCTCCGGTAACAAGACTGGTAGATCTCCAAAGGACAAACGTATTGTCGATGAAGAAACATCCACCAACAACATCTGGTGGGGTCCTGTTAACAAGAAGGTTTCCGAACACACCTGGAAGATCTCCAAGGCCAGAGCTGCTGACTACTTGAGAACCAGAGAAAAAGTCTTTGTCGTTGATGCTTACGCCGGTTGGGATCCAAGATACAGAATCAAAGTTAGAATCGTTTGTGCTAGAGCTTACCATGCTTTGTTCATGAGAAATATGTTGATCAAACCAACTGAAGAAGAATTGAAGGATTTTGAACCAGACTTTACCATTTGGAACGCTGGTCAATTCCCTGCTAACATTTACACTGAAGGTATGACCTCTTCAACCTCTGTTGAAATCAACTTCAAAGAAATGGAAATGGTTATCTTGGGTACCGAATACGCTGGTGAAATGAAGAAAGGTATCTTCACTGTTATGTTTTACTTGATGCCTGTCAACCACAATGTCCTAACCTTGCACTCTTCTGCTAACCAAGGTATCAAGGACCAAGATGTCACTTTGTTCTTTGGTCTATCCGGTACTGGTAAGACCACCTTATCTGCTGATCCAAACCGTCTATTGATTGGTGATGACGAGCACTGTTGGTCCGACCAAGGTGTGTTCAACATTGAAGGTGGTTGTTACGCTAAATGTCTAGGTCTATCTGGTGAAAAGGAACCAGAAATCTTCAATGCTATCAAATTTGGTTCTGTCTTGGAAAATGTCATTTATGATGAAGAAACCAGAATTGTTGATTATAATGACGCTTCAATCACTGAAAATACCAGATGTGCTTACCCAATTGAATACATTCCATCTGCTAAGATTCCATGTTTTGCCAACTCACATCCAAAGAACATCATCCTATTGACCTGTGACGCTAGAGGTGTCTTGCCACCAGTTTCCAAGTTGACCAATGCCCAAGTCATGTACCATTTCATCTCTGGTTACACTTCAAAGATGGCTGGTACTGAAGAAGGTGTCACTGAACCAACTGCCACTTTCTCTGCTTGTTTCGGTCAACCATTCTTGGCCTTACACCCAATGAAGTATGCTCAAATGTTGTCTGACAAGATCACCGAACATAAGGCCAACGCCTACTTGTTGAACACTGGTTGGACTGGTTCTTCTGCCGCTAAGGGTGGTAAACGTTGTCCATTGAAGTACACCAGAGCCATCCTAGATGCCATCCACGATGGATCCCTAGCTGACGCTGAATACGAGACCTTACCAGTCTTTGGCTTGCAAATCCCAAAGACCGTCAATGGTGTCCCATCCGAATTGTTGAACCCTTCAAAGAACTGGGTCGAAGGTACCAGTAAATACGATGGTGAAGTTAGAGGTTTGGGTACTTTGTTTGCTGAAAACTTTACCAAGTACGCTTCTGAAGCTACTACTGAAGTTAAAGCTGCTGGTCCAGACTTATAAATGATATGAGCTAAGCTTGTGCCGTCTTTTTTTATATATTCGTTTGTTATTTATTTGGGGAAACGGGGTTTTTCATATTTGTTAGTGCATATTAGTTATCTTTGAGCTTTATAAGATGTAGTGTTAGTATTCTTAAATTCTTCTCCTATAATTATCTGTGAAATGGTTACAGGTGGCAGTTAAAGAGGCAGTTCAATAGCTGGGTAAGGAAAACTTATTATTATGATAGTGCTACTCATTTAGGGGAGCGAATACACGCTTGCAACAACTTTTGTCCAGATTAAACGGTCAATACGGAAATCTTATAACCAGTGCAAATTATTTCATTATCACAGACATATACAATATAACAAAGGACTTTGAAGAATTCAGAATTGAAAAGAAAAAAAAAACACTAATCGTATCAATCTATTCCCTAACAAAGACAGCAGCAGCACCCATACCAGTACCCAGACACATAGAAGTGACACCAATTTGACCAGGTTTCAATTCTCTCAAGATAGTGGCCAATTGTCTCGTACCAGTGGCAGCCAATGGATGACCCAAGGCGATGGCACCACCTCTTGGATTCACTTTAGCGTGGTCAATACCAACTTTTTCAATACTGAACAAAGCTTGAGCAGCAAAGGCTTCGTTGATCTCATAGACAGAAACATCATTGACTGACAAACCAGTTGAAGATAGGACAGCTGGTATAGCATAAGCTGGACCAACACCCATAATTTCTGGGGGAACACCAACAACTCTAAAGTCAACGTACTTACCAACGATTGGTAAACCTAGCTTCTTAGCAACACTTCTCTTGGCCAAAATGGCACCTGAAGCACCATCAGATATTTGAGATGAGTTACCAGCGTGAGTTGTACCATCCTTTTTGAAAGCCGTTCTAATTTTGGATAATGATTGTGCAGTAACATTCTTTCTTGGACCTTCGTCAGTGGAGACAGTGACCTTCTTGGTAGTGACTTTGGTTTCACCTTCATCGTCTTCTTCACTTTCTTGTTTGATCTCAACTTCAATTGGTAAGATTTCATCCTTGAATACACCAGAACTGACAGCTTGTTCAGCCTTGTTGTAAGAATTGGCAGCAAATTCATCTTGGGTTTGTCTGTTGATGGAGTACTTCTCAGCAACATTCTCATTGGTGATACCCATTGGGATTTCACAGGCTTTTGATTCTGGAATCTTCTTCAAAACAGGTGATAATTCACCTAGGGCACCAGGCCCATAATGTTGTGTCATTGATTCAACACCACAGGCAAGACCGATATCGATTTGCCCCACCTTGATCTTATTAGCAATGTCATTGACAGCGGTTAAGGAGGATGAGCACTGTCTGTTGATGGCAAGAAATGGGGTGGTTGCTGGGATACCAGCACCAATGACAGCGGCTCTGAACTCGGTGGCACCGGCACCTTTGTTTAGCACATTGCCACAAGCAACGTCCTGGATCAAGGCCGGGTCCAACTTGTCCACCTTCTTTAGTAGTTCAACCAGGAACTTGTATAGTAACTCATCACTCTTGATATCTTTGAAAGAGCCACGGCCACCTTTGGCAATGGCGGTTCTGTAGGAGGCGACAATGACAACATCGTCATCGTTCTTGTCCGTGACAGAGGCGGTCTGTGCGGAGGTCAGGTGTGTTTGTAGCTGGGAGAGTCTGTGGGCCATTGTGATTGTTATCAATTGTTTATCAATTGCCTTTTGTTGTAACTTTCAGTTGTTATAAGTAATTTATTTGTAAATGGGCCACTTGCAACTATTTATATGTCAATTACATTTTTTGTGGAGAAGGCAAAAATCCAATTTAACCGAGGAGAGAAAACAGAGGAGGAGAGTGTGATCTGGTGTCCGGGTGTTTTGGTGGTTTTCTCATCTCTGTGAGCACTTTGACCAAAATAAAAAGAGCCGTGGGTTGGAATAAACCCGAAATAATCAACTAAACAACGGCCCAAGAGATGAGTGATGAACCGAGACAGGCCGCTGATAGGCCCAAGAGACCGAGACCGAGACAACGTAAGCCACGGGCAAAGAAGACCGACAACACCAAAGATAGAGAGCAGAAGAAGCGTGTGAGGAAGGCAAAGAAGACACACAGTGACAAGCTCACTGACAAGAAGCCATCTGAAGATCAGAAAAGACCTTCAAAAGTGAAACATCAGAGAGTCTCACAGTCGAATGCCCCACTACGAACGCAAGAGATTGCAAAGCTAGAGTATAGACTCGTCAATAATAAGGAAATGAAGCTCATAAACTCCACCAATAGATCCAGAATCTATAGGATCGAACTTAACAATGACCTATATAAACTTACAATCCCATTATCCGAGGCACATAATATCTCTTTAGCACACTACAACAATGATCCAAACGAACCAATACCCATAGAAAAACACTACATGAATTTTGTTATCAAGAACTTCAAAAAGAAAGTATCACAACATTATGAAGAGAAAAGAGGTTTATTGTTCTTCATCAACTACCTCATAAACAGTTATGATTCGCTGAGACTTGATCCCCATCATTACAACCTTTATGAAACAAACAAACTACTATAAAGGAAAGTTCTAAAAACACAAAAATTCTTTTATAATAAACGTCATGACATCTCATCATTTTTTTTCTTTCTTTTGGAATGTGTAAGTTAATTCCACCAAGTACTTATTGAATATGAATGGGGGAGAAAAACGACGCAAACACATGATCTCTATTAACAAAACACACACAACTCATTCAGGACCAAAAAAAGAAACACACACCAACTCTAGTTGAAAGTCTTGATGAATTCCTTAGCGTATTTGGCTTCAGCTTCTCTCTTAGCATCGTCCCATTGGAATTCGTCACCTAAGACTTTAACAACCCCATCAACGGCACCTAGGGCAGCCTTCGAATCCAAAAAGGCCAATCTGGTTCTTCTAGCTAAGAAATCAACAGCGTTTCTAGTATATTCGTATTTGACAGAGTATTTCAATTCAGCAACTGAGAATGGGAATTCAAATTTTTCAAAGGAGGCATTGGTTGGATCAGCAGCTAAAGTAACTGGTAATTGGTTGTATGGGTCAGCTTTGTAAGTTTCCAAGATGATTGGGGCTCTGGTACCGTAGTTGGCAGCTAAATGTTCAGCTAATCGAGTGGTGATTTGATATTTTTGAGCTAATCTTGGGGCCAAAGTAGATTCAAAGTTTTCACCACCAGCTAAGATCAATTGTTTAGTCTTTGAAGGACCAACGTTGAATTTGTTAACCTTGACAACTTCATCAATGGTTTCTTGAGCCATTTCTCTATAAGTGGTCCATTTACCACCAGAAATAGTGGTTAAACCAGTGTCTGAAGTGAACAACAAATGGTTACGGACTAAATCTTGGGTACCTTTACCATTCTTGGCCTTTCTTGGATCACGAACTAAAGGTCTGATACCAGACCAAGCAGATAAAACGTCTTCTCTTCTAACTGGGAATTTGATGTAATGTTGCAATTCTTGTAAAATGTCTTGGATATCAGCCTCAGTTGGGGTTGGATTTTCTGGGATCTTATCTAATGGAACATCAGTGGTACCGGCAAGAACTTTTCCTTGCCATGGCAAAAAGAACATAACACGGCCATCAGAGGTTTGAGCATCAAGGATACCAAGATCCTTTGGACAGTAATATTCAGGTAAGACAATATGGACACCAGCAGATGGGACCACCATTTTTGGTGGTTGAATTTCTTTTGGAGCAACACCTTGTGGGTCCTTGTCCATATCCAAAATAACATCAGAGTAAGGACCAGTAGCATTAACGACAGAAGTAGCATTGATATTAAATTCTTTACCAGTTTCACGGTCTTTAGCCTTGGCACCGACAACTTTACCAGCTTCATTCTTCAACAATTGGGTAACTTCAACATAGTTAACAACAGTGGCACCGTTTTCAATGGCAGTCAAGGCTAAAGTGGCGTTCAATCTTGAATCGTTAAATGAACCATCGTGGTACACTAAACCGGCTTTCAAGTTCTCACCGTCTAATTGAGGACAAGCGGCTAGAGTGCCAGATGGACCCATCAAGTATGAGGATCTCAAGTTTTGTTTACCAGCAAAGATATCGTACAACTTGGTACCGGCGTAGAAGTAAGGAACTTGCCAGTATTTGTAGACAGGAATCAAGATCGGTAAGATGGTGGCCAAATGTGGAGCAGTTCTCAACATGTTACCACGTTCGTCCAGGGCTTCAATAACCAGGTCCAATTGGGCCTTGGATAATTGCCAAAAGGCCTTTTCCAAGTATCTGACACCACCGTGGGCCATCTTGGTGGATTTGGAAGAGGTACCAGAGGCGAAATCGTTTCTTTCAACTAGGGCAACGTTCAAACCTCTGGTGGCGGCGTCAACAGCGGAACCGGCACCCGAGGCACCACCACCAATGATCAAAACGTCAAAGTTCTTGGTTGTTTCTAGTTTCTCGACCAATTCGGCTCTTGATGGAGGAGCAGGTCTGGACTCGATCAGGGCAGGTAAGCTGGCATCGTTGGAGATTGTCTGGGAAGGCTGTGAAAGGAAGAAGGAGCCGGCGGCAGCGGAGGCGACGGCCGCACTGGTGGCCAGCACGCGGCGGGAAGCCAGTCTCTTGAAGGCGAAGGACATTTGTGGGTCCCTTTTGATAATATTTGATTTCGGGTTTCCGTGGGCGTTGACGCATTTAAATAGCTACGAAAAAAAAATCGACAAATATTCAACCTCGCATAATTTTGCGGGCTGGGACAAAGGACAAAAATTTGGGAATCGCGGAGAAACTGGGTCTGGGTCTATCCCTAAGTAAGAGACTCCCCCGCCTAGAGGTCGTGAGGGCTAGGCTAGAGGCTAGAGGCTAGGGAGAGGCTTGAGGCTAGACAGTGGCTAGACAGCATTCTTGGAAGCATCCAGGCTGAGACCGGAGAAATTACCCTAACACTGGGTGGGTTGTCTCTTTGTCCACCTGCCTGTGACTCAACCAAATATGGCCAGGCACAAAGAAACACATTGGAACAGTGTAATGGAGTCTGTGATGTTGAACAGAATGGGCCGTCTATTTTACTCTGGAAAAGAGACCATTGGTATAATAAGGTCATTTTCGTGCACTCTTGGACTGTTGGGATCAATGACTCGAAGAATTGATTGCCAAAAATGAGATCGGATATTGCTATAACTTTCAACATATAGCGAGCATAGTCTCGAGGTATAGGTGAACCCAATTGGTATCATCCTGATCATCATTTCCAATTATCAGCATTACAGCTGTCATAAATCGCTTGTATTGACTGATTAAAAGTGCTCTTTTTCTACTAGTCTCATCTCTCTACATGTCCCGAATCGTCATACAAAAAGTCCTACAGTGTTTCTCACCCAATGCCATCCAGTCAATCTTGGTGTGCTAGATTATTGTCACAAGCATCTCTCTCTTTCCTATTACATCTCCATGGTGTTTCCAGGTCCTCATGTCTTTATGTTCGCCCTATTTCTTTTCCTCCATAGTGCGGGATCCCATGTTAATAAAAGCTCCTACCCGATTCCTTCCCCAGACTTCAGAATTTTAGCGGCATGAGATCGAAGACAAACACCAAAAAAATTCACACATGTCAAACAGCTCAGGCTCTCGAGAACATCCCGAAAAGGAAGCGGTAGCCGTAGCCTTTGCGCGAGGAAGTGACCAATCAGGTGCCCTTGGACTGTTCCCACAGAACGGCCCGTTTTGTACCTGTAAAAACCTGTGTTAAACCTGTATACTCTTGATCACAGATTAAAAAAAAAAACACTCTCCCAAATGCACAGGCCCGGGGGAAATTGGAATCATTTTGAAGCAATATTTTTTTTTGGGCAAAAGCGCGAATGGAAGAAAATTTCCCGAGGAACAAACAGGCCAAAAAAAGGAACGATGGACAAATGGCAATTTTGTCCTTGTGGATTGGTCTTGATGCATTGGCCCAGTAGTTGAGGTGGGTGGCTCTTCATATTGAATATGTGTGAAGACACTTAAGAAAAAACCTATAAAACGGAGACATGTCATTTAGTCCACTGGCACTTAATTGTCGGAATTTCCCTTGTGCCATAAACGTTGCCTTTTCACTAAAACTGTATGGCACATTGGACAAATCCTATAAATTTTGGGACAAATAATCTTAACGGATAAATGAACTTGAACTTACAACCAAGTTTATACTGACATAAAAATTATTTCAATTCATTCTTCATAATGCATGAAAGCGTAAGTAATATTGTAATAAACATAATAAATATAATTACGTTCCTCAAGTCGATTTTCTTCTCGCGTATTTCCTTGTTATGATCAAAATCGGAATGTTAGAAATGTAATTCTCCAACTCTCTATTTAAGACCCCATGGCCCGTGATAAATAACTTTGGCTTCAAATATTTAATTAATTCATTGACAAAATTTCTGGGATATTCGTGGTGTGTGACCTCAATGACAATATGTAATGTGAAATCGGGATCTCTAATGATTTCTAACAAACTCTTGATCGTATTTGTCAACTTGTCAACGGTTTTCTTGTTCTGAATTAAATCTGGTCGTTCTTCTGAAGTGACAACATACAACACATCACCACTTTTGACAACAGACCCAATGGTGTATTGTAATGCGTTAGTAGAATCAGCATCACCATTCATATAAATCAAATATGAATCAATATCTTTCACTTTCTTACCAGTAGCAATTTTGAAGAATTGACCTAGTGTTATACTTCTGGAAACTCTTCTTCTTTCTTCATTGATATTTAGCTCAGACTTGGTGATTTCCTTTGCTGAGCTAACCTCTATTTGTTTACTGTCATCCAGGGATTTCTTCATAAGTTTTTTCTTATATCTGGCATAAATCTTTTCTTTTTGATTTTCCAACTCTTCAACAGCTTCAATATTGACAGTTTCAGGATCATTGATACCAACTTCCTTCATCTTTGAATTTAAATTAGCAAGTGCTTCAGGAGATACTTCATTATTTGAAGTCTTTGCTTCTTTAAAGGCCTTTGCCAACGACAGGGCATCAGTAATCTTGTTCAATCTTTTTGAAAGTTCAGAAAGTTCCTCATCACGTAATTTGTTTATTCTATCTTCTTCTTCTTTCTCTTTCCTCAATCTTTCGTCTTCTTTCTTCTTTTTTGATTCTTCTTCATCTTCTTCATCAAAGGTCATACTACCAACAACATGGGTTCTAGTCTTATAATATTGGTTGATGGATTTGTTAAAATTCGGTAACTTGACTTCATTAATATCGAATTGGTAATCGCCCTCAGCGTCACTAATCAATTCTTCTTCACTAATTTCGCCAGAATCATCAGATTCATCATCTTCATCCTCAACAGCACGACAATTCTGGAATCTCCCCGAGGGATCTCTATTCAAAATGGACCACTTGTAATTACTTTCATCTTGGGAGTGTGCCCTACCATGGCGACTCTTACTTCTGGATCTGGAATGGTTGGCACTTCGCCCTCTTGAAGGAGAACGGAATTGTGATGGGGTAACGTGTCCTGGAGAAAGCGATCCGTCGCCCAATGAACGACCACGAGTGCCCATTTGCGGTGTCAAGAGACCCTTGTACTCCGATGGAATCGACATTCAGCAGAAGGTGGGAAGGGAAGGGGAGTAGGTAGAAAGGGAGGCGAGGCACAGTAGGGAATTGATTTGACCTGTGAAAGTACACACGTTATCAGCTATCTTAAGAGGTTGGACCCTTTTTTTGGGGGGAAATTTTGAGTGTTGTGAGGTGAGTTAAGCTTCTTTTCCGTAAATCTGTGGAAAGTATCAACCAATGACAATTATCTTTTTAAACAGTGAAATAGAACACCAAAAGCACACAATTGCTGTATTTAACAAAAGGTTTTCCTTTAAAAATGGCTGTTTTTAAAGTTTTCTTGGTTTTTAGTCCAAATTTAATTAAGCGATTTTCCGCGAATTCGTTTGTTACAAGTTTTTAAAAAAAGAAATCTTTGAATTGAACATTATAAACAATTATGAATAACATTTGATAATTTGATAATTTAATTTGATAATTCAGTCACTAAAGCAATAATTTTAACAGCCAAAAAACCATTCCAAAATGTCAGACGAGCAACCGGTTCCAGAACAAATTGAGCAAATTGAGCAAATTGAGCAACAGGAAAAGACTCCCTCAGCCTCAGCCAAGTTCTTGTCAGATATAACCGGTTCTCCAGTCATAGTGAAGTTGTACTCAGGTGAAGAATATCATGGTAAGCTAGACACAATTGACGGGTATATGAACATCACCCTGGAGGAGACACAAGAGAAGGTTGCTGATAAGGTCACAAACACATTCGGTGACCTGTTTATCCGTGGTAACAACGGTGAGTATTTGACTAAAGCATGTGTGTGTTTTTTTAATGCCTTTAAACTAACTATATTTGCAGTGTTGTACATTAGCGAAGCCTGAATATATAATGATTAATGATGTGATATTAATGTAAGTGTGGGGGGGGGGTTTAATTCTATTTGACTGTGCTTTGGTGGAACCGTATTGTCTCTATTCATCTATTCCTCTCGTCTCCCTTTCTCTTTCCCGATTAGGAAGTCAAACAATATTGCATAAGTCTCCAAACACCGCCATTTGTGCTCTTCCAATAAAAATTTCCAAAAAATCAAAAAAAAACCAGAAAAGTTTTCGAAAAAACCCCTTTGTCAACAACGAAGGACCTGTTTCCCCTAAAACAAATCAAAGTTCTCTTGATAAGAATCCCACCATGTCCTTCATCATCAGACGTCAATTGTCCACTTTGATCCCACCAAAGATCGCCTCTGCCAAAAACATTGGCTCAAACCCTCAAGCTAAAAGACTAGCCCAAGTTGTCGAGTTCTACAAGGCTTTACCACAAGGTCCAGCTCCACAAAACAAACCAATTGGTCCATTAGCCCGTTATAAAGAAAAATTCTTCAACGATGATAATGCCTCTGGTAAACCATTGTTACATTTGGCCGCTTTCATCATAACTTTTGGTTACTCTTTAGAATACTACTTCCATTTACGTCATCACAAGAATGGTGAACACCATTAAGTTAGACATTATCAACAATTGACGGAAGAAAGAACACGGTTGCACGAAACTTTAATGATGAATATTCAAGAGAAAGAAAACAAACAGTTGAGGAGTGAAAGCTTTGAAAGCATAGCCGTGAATCACATAGATTGAGGTTTTTACGTGTTTTTTAATGTTTTCCTTTCATTTCCTCATTACCAAAAAATTTTTATGATACACAAAAAACAGTTTAGAAAATGAGTGTTACATTTCTTGTCTATTGAACTAGAAGAAATGAGATGCTTATGAAACAAATGAATAAAAAGAATCATTTTTATGACATTAGAAAAAAGAGAGACATGTTTATTCGTAAGATTTTAAGATTTGTTCATATTTACATAATTTTGTTTCGACTGGATCGGAATCTCTAATGATATCTAACATCAATTCCACCGTTGGAACCTTCCATCTCTTTTTACCGTTCAATTCACCAAACTTGATTTCGAACTCATTCAATGTTTCCCAATCTTTCCAATTGGTTACACCAGTCAAATTTAGACCCTTGACACCTGGAAATTCCTTATCAACTTTCTTGTTCTCTGATAGGATCATAGTCGCCAAAGTGGTAGCGTCAACGAAGGTATTTAGGATTGGACCTTTCACTCTATTGGAAACCCAACCTGTAGTGTATAGCTTAGGTATTATCTCACCTTGTTTATTCAACACTTTGCAGTTTTCATTCTTGATAACCCCAGATCTTGAATCAAACGCAATACCCGTTTCTTCTAAACCAATTAATGCTTCCCCTTTGAAACCAACACTGGTTATGACCAAATCAGTGTTATATTCTGTGAAATCATCTTCAATTGGGGTCACTTTGGTAGGACCTTCTAAGGAATCTTGTACTAGTTTATTATGTTGGAATATGACAGATTTCAATAATGATGGATCCGAGTCTGAACCAATGATCTTAACAGGACTCTTTAAGTATTCCAAACTGAAACTCTTGTCAAATGTCTCAGGAATAGAATATTTCACTTTTCTTTCTTCAATTGGTTTCATGAACTTTAAGACAGTATCAATCTTTCTCTTAAGAACTCTATCAGCCTTCTTTAACAAAGGTTGGACATACTTGACAACTTCATTATCAATTCCAATAAACTTCACACCAAACTCTTCTAATTGTAATAATTCTCTCACTTCTTTAGTGGCAAACGCTGATTCTAATAACCCTCTTCTAGCAACGATCTTGACATCTTTGACTTGATTCACTTCAAGTTTCTTGAAAGCATGCTGTGAGATATCTGTTTCTTTCAAATGATTCGGTGGGATTAATAGTAATCTAGCGATATCCATAGCGACATTCCCATTCCCAATGATAACGACTCTTTGAGCCTTCTCTAAAGGTGGTTCTGGACCTTTGAACTCTGGATTCCCATTATACCAAGCCACAAAATCTTTAGCTGTTATCACACCAGGGAGATCTTCACCTTGGACACCAAGATTGACTGCAAGGGGATTCCCATAGGCAAACACCACACTGTTGAAGTTCTTCTGGAGTTCCCGCACACTAATATCTTCACCAATCTTGACATTACCGACGAAATCAAACTTATCAGGATTAGCAAGAACCGAATCGGTGAAGGTCTCCTCACAGTTCTTAACCTCCATATGATCAGGGGAGACACCATAACGGGAAAGACCGAACGGGGTAGGAAGTTTCTCAAACAAGGTGACATGAAGATCTGTGTCAGTGTCTTTTGAATGCTTCTGATGTTGTTTCAATAGTTCTGTGGCTGTGTAGAAACCTGAAGGACCAGAACCGACGATAGCAATGTTCAGTGTTGATTTCAGTCTTTGGAATTGGCGTATATACGACCACTGGGCCCTCACTGCCCGTGTTTTAAGCATGGTTACTGGGGGATAAGAATATAAAGAGATTACTAATTTTTTTTTTCCTTTATAAAAAAACTCATATATATACATCATGGATCATTATGGAGTAATCGTCTATTAATACCCAGAACATCTTGTTTCGTTATGTACCACTGAGCATTTCACACTGCACACTCTCAGACCACACTTTGTGCAAGAGCCGGGACTGGCATCACCACAAATAGAACATAGTTTCTTATTAGGAACTATAAAGTTCGTATGTCTCTTTGACACAACATTATGTAAGATAGATGAATTCTTCTCATCTTCGTCTAAATAATTGGACAATTGTCTTCTAGAGCTCAGGATCTTCCTCACTGAGGTCAAGTAGCTCTGTTTTATATGCACCTTCGGCACATGGTCTTTCTTCAGATTCTTGGATGCAGATAACGAGGTTGGTTGACGTGACTGTTGGTATTGGAACGTTATACCGGTCTTTGGCAGGTCAATCCTCGTTCCTTCGTTATAATTCTCCTTATCAAGCTCGGTGAATCTCTTTAATGAGTTCTTCTCTTCTATCAGGTCTTCAGTTAGTCCTGTACCATGTAAAGTTGATTCGATCTGGGTCAGGTTATAAGAACCTGGTGCCAGTCTCTTTCTTCTATTGCTGTCTATGGTGCCCTTGTTCTTATTCTTTCTGGACTGGATGTTTACAGACGACGTGAAGTATGTGTTGGGGTCGTACCACTGGTTGATCTCCTCGACGTATTTCATTATGAGGGTGGCGTCGTTTCCTGTGACTTTATCAAAGAAGAAGAAGATTATATAATGGCCATTTTATATATATAATGAAGTATTTCGCGAAAATTACTGTCATATCACGTGAATAGCACGTGATATTCACGTGATAAAACACACATAATTAGATAATGGCCGTTACAGGGAAAGAAAAGGTTTGTACAATTGCCAAGGGAAGAATATCGACGCATTCTGGGCCCCTCAATCCAATGATTATCTGTGGAATATGCTTTGATCACCATTTTTTTGTCAGATTATTTCCATCAAATTTGGTAAAATTGGGCCTAAAATTGGGATTTTCCTGTTTTAAAAAAGAATTTTAAATTTGGCGTTTTTGGGTTAAACGACGTGTCTCTCTCTCTCTTAGAACAACCAGTTCACAGCTCATAGCGCTCACTCTACTATCATTATCTTCTGTCTCCAAGTGCCCCTGCCACAGCTAGCGTCGTCTGCTTGTTTTTTCCCGTTTTCCCAATTTCCCAATTTCCCAATTTCAAATCCGTCGCATCCTTGATCCCATTCCAATCACTGCCCATTTGGAAACACTTTTGAACAAGTGCCCACTCTCAGATCTTCGCGTTCGCTCAACACCACATTGCTGCTGATTCCTTTGTTCATTTGCACTTCATCAGATCTGACACACTTGCTCGCACAGAAGATAATTAATATTAATATCCTCAGATTCAAAGACACAAAGAAAAGAACCACCATCATTTGCATATCCACATAGCACCCAGATTCATAAACTGCATTCCAACAATCCTAGCATACACACAACGTCTATTGAAGCATGAGTGTGGTATCTCCTGCCCCTTCTCAACCTTTCATCGACCACGATGAAGACGATCAAGAATCCCACAACTGCAGACGATGCGATCTACCTATCAGTGAGGGTCACGCCTACGAGCTAGGTGGTGACAGATGGCATATGTACTGCTTCAGTTGCTCCAAGTGCTCCAAACTATTAGGTACATCCTCGAATTTCCTGGTACTAGGGACAGGTGATTTGATCTGTTCTGATTGTTCATACGCTTGTAACGCATGTGGGAAAAAGATCGACGATCTAGCTATTCTAACCGGCGATCAAGCATACTGTTCCACCTGTTTTTGTTGTCGAAGCTGTAAGAAGAGAATAGAAGATCTGAGATACGCAAGAACATCAAAAGGTTTGTTTTGTATGTCATGTCATGAAAAATTGCTAGAAAAGAAGAAAAGGCATGAACAAGAGAAAAAGTATCGTTTGAGTCAGAGAAATTCCAAATTCACACATTTTGACAAGTCATTACCAAAGATCCCAGATTTACAGCAAGATAATAATGTCCCAGATAGAGTATCTACCCCAGACTCTGTCACTTCTGATATCTCTAATCCAGGTACCTTAGAAACCACCGCTAGAGCTGAGACTGTCAGTGCTAGTTTAACCTCTGCTATTCCACCAAGATCTCCAAACAGAAAGAAAGTCCCACCAGCTTTGGCCAGCATCAAACGAGAAAATACTAATAGTTTGGAACCTGCATTGCTCGTTTCTCCAACAATGGAAACTCTGACTCCACAAGTACAGACTGGACACAAATTTGAGCAACAAAGCGTCAACTCATCATTTTATGAAGATTCAAAGGAGATTGATAGTGTCACTAGTGAGTTTGCTGAATCCATCAACAAAGAATTTGGGACAAGGACTGGGCCACAGGATCAGGATCAGGATCAGGATCAGGATCTAGTGCCACAAAAGAAAGACTACCTACGCGCTGAAACGCTAACCAAGGATACACCACCTAGCTCTCCCTTGCGGTCTACTTTTGATCGAAGCCCAAATGGTGATATCAACAGACAAGCTGTCGTTGTTGATTCTCAGAGCTCTGATGGTTCTTCAAACATCCTGTCTAGTTACATCAACAGTGAATCACCACCTCCAAAAATCCCACCTCCAAGACTTCCAATGGCTGAAGATGTCAAACTGAGTGGTTTGAAGAGAGAATTGGACTACAAAGAGCCTAATTCTGCTAATGAAGATTTCATTGATCTGAATGATACTGATGAGGAAGAAGAAGAAGATAAGATACCTATTGGCCACAACCTGCAAAAGAAGTTCGAAGAGGTTCTTGACGAGTACAAAAATGATGATACTACGATTACGCATAATGTTAATGATAATGATGATAATGCCAACTCTGATGATGAAAACGAAGATGAAAATGAAGATGAAGACGAGAAGTTCAAGTACAAGGAGAAGCCTAATGGGTTTGGGCAATTTAGAAAATCTGAAAACATCCCTACTGGCTTGAACATTGAAGGTATTGAAATGGACGAGGACTTCAACAAAGATGCTTTCAAGACACCATCATTAGATCAGCAACCGAACACTTCTCCTTGGAAGTCTTCTAGTCAGAATCAGACCTACAATGGTTTGTTATCACCAAACTCCCCATCACCTTCCAATTCTAAGAAATTTGCATTGTTGAACATCACTAATGAAAGTCCATTGACAAGAAACAAATCAATCCGATCTCCAAAGGCCTTCTTGAACAATTTCACCAGAAAGCATAAGAAATCAGAGAGTAATTCTTCAATTGAGTACAAAATTTCCTCACCATTCATGACTTCAGAGAACATTCAATACAACAATGATGGAGTTTCCACTCCAATTGCGAATGCAAGAAGTTCAACTGACATTATAACATCTCCATATCAAGGTGCTGCTCTGTTTACCACTCCACCTGTGCCTGATCCATTATCACATCGTCGTCAAGGCTCTGCATCTTCATATCAACATAGCATGTATCACCACCAATACACTAATGCCCAGCACAAGAGATCTGCTAGCTCTGGGACCCATGTTAGAAGTACTAGCGATGCTACTACGATCAGTTATGGTGGTGGTCCAAGGAATGCATCAGTTGCTTCTAATGTTGTTTCTGAAGCTAATGAAGCTAAACAATTGGAGATGGAATTGAAAATATTGAAAGCTGAAATCAAAGAATTAAAACAGACCAAATTTGATATCACTAATGATATTAATGAATTGTCTCAACAGAAGAATTCTTTAACTTTAGAAGTCTCCAACCTAACCACCAAATTGAACACATTGAAATTTGAAGAATCTAGATCGATCAAATCCGGAAATACACCGACAAATCATCATCAGGGAAGTAGATCTGTTGATTTAAACGAACATCTCAAGATTGACAAGAGTTCAATTGGCGCTCCCATCCCAAGCATTGAAACTTTCAACACTCCAATCGAACCTGTTACTGTTGATGCCAAACAACAAAAATCAAGGGGAAAGTTCTGGAAAAGAGGTAACTTCTTCAACAAGGGTGAATCTGCTGTTGGTATCAGTGGTTCTCAATCTTCATACTCACTGAACAACATATTGAGTGATGGTAGTAATAGTTCTACTAAGGGTAATCCTTCGATTTCTGCACCATTGTTAAAGACTGATGAAATGGATGAATTAGGTGGAAACGATAACAAGAAGCTACTCACCACAAATTCAAATCCACAGCAGAATAACAATAAGTATTTGGACATCAATAGCGGTCGTACTGGCTCTTCATCATCGACTTCCTCTCAAAACGGTGGGTTAATAATGAGTGATTTATTCAACTCCACTTTGGAAAGTCGTGCAATCTTTGAAAAGAGACCTATCCCATTGATTATCACTAGGTTGGTTGAAGAAGTTGAGAAAAGAGGTTTGGACCTTGAAGGCATTTACAGAAAGAATGGTGGTACTTCACAGATGTATTCTATCTTGAAGGCCTTCAATGGGTTGTATCAATCAGATAATTCACAAGAACTAGAAAAGGTGTTGGAAGGTGATATTGCTGCTGTCACATCTTCATTGAAGAGATATTTGTATCACATTTTACCGGAACCTATTATTAGCAACATCATTTATGATGATTTCATAAGCGTTGCGAAATTGAACACTAATGAAAACAAGATCCAAAAGTTGAAACAATTGGTGGATCAATTACCTCAAACAAACATTATCACGTTACGTTTCCTATTGACACATATCAAGAAGATTGAATCATATAAGGACCAGAACAAGATGACATTCCACAACTTGGCAGTGGTGTTTGGTCCAACATTCACAAGAGTCTCTAGTGGTGAACGAGAATTACTTGACATGAAGCCAAGAAATGAAACTATAGAATTCATGTTGAGTCATTGCGATGATATATTTTGATTAAAAACACAAATGAAAAGCAAAAAGACATTGTTATACACGAGTTGAATGGATAAAAATAACAGGCGTAGTGTGATCGTAGTGTGACCATAATGTGACCATAGTGTGGCGTGAAGTTAGAGTATTATGAAATTTTATGGTACAAGGTTGTGGAGTCTCATCTGATATTCTTGATTTCTGGGGCGGAAAACATCTCCAGCTTTCGTTGACCGGTTCTTAACAAGTATTCAATGGTATTGTAATCCTTCTTTGGCAATTTCTCATACTTTCTAAATTCAGCACGGACATATTGCAAGAAATGTTCTTGATTTTCCTAAAAGATTAATAAAGGTTAGTGTTTTGCTATCTTTAAATCACCAAAATGAAAACACTCACTTTTGGTTTGGAGTAGGAAGCCCGTAGACATTTTCTGAGTAAGCTCAGGACTTCTTTCTGTAAACCTGAATGTTTCTTAGGTTTGGGAAGTGGCATTGTCTGTGTTTTGTTGAATTTGGGTTATTTCTTTATATAATTTTACTTCAACTCAGCAATTTTTGACACCTTTTTCACTTCTTCTATTGGTCACGTGACTCTTCATTTGGTCATTTCATTTTTCGCGAATTTTTGACAAAAAACAAAATTGACAAATTTGCGCGCTCTGATTGGTCCAATGGGAAGTCCGGGGCAAAAGAACGAAATCGGTACCGCACTAGCGCCTGTTTCCCGTAAAATCACGGGATTGACAAAAAGAGAAAATGAACAAACAAAAAAAAAAGAAGCTGAGAACCTTCACAAGGAACAAAAACAAAAAAAAGAAGCGGACACCAATGATCGCCTTACGTTCTTCCCTTGGATTAGCCAGAAAGCCTTTTGCCTCTCTTGTCAGAAGCACCGCTATTAGAAGCCTGAACACCATCTCCACCACACACGAGAAAGAGCAAGAGATCTTGGTTGCACAACGTAAAAATAGACCTTCCTCACCACATTTGACCATCTACGAACCACAATTGACATGGTACTTGTCCTCTGTCCATAGAGTCGGCGGTATCGTGCTGGCCTTTGCCTTCTACGGTGTCACCGTTTCATACGCTTTGGCCTCAGTTACTGGCCTACACTTGGATTCTCAAGTTATTGCTGATGCCTTCCATTCATTATCACCATTGACCCAGTTGTCCTTAAAATCCATCCCAGGTTTCATCTTCTTCTTCCATGCTTCCAACGGTATCAGACATTTGATCTGGGATACTGGTAAAGAACTAACCTTGAAGGGTGTCTACAGAACCGGTTACGCTGTCCTTGCTTTCTCCACTGTTGCTACTGCCATTTACGCTGCTTTATACTAAACAAAAGAACTTGGTTGTGGAAATGAACTGGACTTCCTGGGGACGTTCTAGGATAATTGATTTTACATAGTTGCATGAGATTTTTATATTTATTTTAGGTTATATACACTATTGAAAGAAAACTTTGTAGCTACAACTTTGGTCATTAAAAAAAGCCACGTTATCGCATTAAAAAACTATAACTATATATATATGCTAATCGTTCAACGATGTGGAAAACCAAACCTCACATTAATAGGTTGAATTCGTTGTTTTCTGTTTCCAAAAACATGTTCATATCAATCAGTCCATCATTTTCATTAATCATCTTCATATCTTTCTTAAACAAATCATGGACAGTCGTGTTCTTCATCAAATTAATATCATCATCTCTCGTATTCATTACATTATTATTATTCTTGTTGTTGTTGTTGTTGTTGTTGTTGTAAATTGTCCTCTTATCCAGGCATAGGCAATCACCACCATCGGAATTACACAAATTACAATTCTTGGAAATACCACGATCCCAACTGAACTCATTATCAATCGTCGTGACCGTCGTGGTGCGTGAAAGGCCACCAACATGCATGTTGAACTCAAAGGGGTCCAATGGCGTGGAGATGGATCTATCCAGATTGAAAGAAGATGGTGGACTCAGCATCAAATCATGGGTTTGAAGAGACATTGAACGTTCAAGTTTCAAAGTCTTGGAACGTTTGGACGGTTGGGAATCAATATCATCTTCATGAGTGATAGTATGTATACTGTTATTCGTGGTGCTTGTTAGGATGGAATCGACATTTGGTAAGTCTGATGTCAATTGTTCTTGTTTTTGTAAATTGTCAGTGGTTAGTGAGATTGGAGATGGAGAATCCTCATTCTTGACTTTAGACTTTACTCTAGTAGTGGCATGACTTGTGACTGGAGCAATAGTTGTCGTAGTGTCCTTCTTCTTTTTCTTGTTGTATTGTCTCTTGGTACGTTTCTGCGTCGTCGTAGCCAGGGAATTGGAGTTGGCAATGCCAATGAACTTTGGATCCACTGTTGGTGAGATCTCACGGATGTTGCCATTGTTATTACCTGGATTAGGCGTACTAACCTCGGAAACGATGGGACCATTTCTCATAGGACCCATTGTGATGTCATTCATTGCAGTGATGTGTGGTGGAGAGGAGAAATGAGGATCGTTGGGAAACAAGTTTGGACTTGAAGTCTTTAATGATTCGATCTCATTCTTTAATCTGGATATTATGTTCTTTAACTTTTGATTCTCTTCAGTGGCATTCTCCAATTGTGATTTTAAGTCTTCATCCATTTGTAATTTGACATTCTCGGATTTGGCCTTGATGTTCAACCCGGTCATGTTATTCGACAGACTTGTTAAGGAATGTGTTGAGGTGGAAGGTGTCATTTGAGCATTAGCAACGCTCACATTCTTTGCCTTCTTTTCCGATGCCGTGGGCTTTCTGCCAGCTTTAGGTCTCGGTGGGAGCACCCACTGTTTGGAGGTGATGATGCAAGGCAAGCTCTGTGTATCATCGGATTTGTTATTGTTGTAGTTATGCTGCTGCTTCAAGGCCGGTGTGATGGGTTTTGGTAACGGTTTGATAGTGACACTCTGATTAGATGGCCTTGGGGCAAGAAGTGGGGCAGGGGCAATTGGTGCCAGATTCTTATAATTGGAGTTTCTGGACATATGAATGGTTTGATTCAGCATTGTCTTTGCTCAGAAAAACGATCTAATTAGACGGTGGGCAACCTGTTTGTGGCATTAAAGGTGGGATTGAGTGGGACAAAAAAAATTGATGCTATGTGATTAAGATCTTGAAGTGATAATGGAAATGAAGCACTTTATACTATGTGTTTTATTGTGAAGCTGAGACTTTCAAAGTAAGAGGACAGGAGAATGGGTGTATGTAAATGTGTGAACAATGCGTGGTTCGTGGTACGAAACTACTCCAGATTCCGATTCCACGGATCCAGGCCAAGGGGATTTTATATACTTTTTTATACGTTTCGCTCGAGACTCACAAAATTTTCTTTTTTTCTCCGAATGCATAAGGCATAAGGGTCTTTGATGTCATAAACAAAGGTCAAAAAGCTGTGGGACACGCGTGGGACTGCGGATTAGTGCGGGAGAGGGACCTGGATTCTAATATTTGGCCACCCAGGAGTCTTGAGGAGAAACAGTTGACCCAGGGCGATGTCTCCTGCTCACACTATTCCTCTTATTTCCTGGTTGGCAGCATTTTGTCTTACAGGCTTAAAACGGGATTGAGTTGCCAGACATTACGTAACAATCTTGGAGCCTAACAACTGGTTAGGAAATAGAAATGTTCCGCCTGCACTCGCCACTTGTCACATTGGGCCTGGCTTTGGCTTTGGCTGCTGCTCTCCAGATGTGCTTCTCCTTCTGTCAGCAGCTCTGCCTGGGCCTCCTTTGGCTTTTTGCTGCCGATGGCCTCTTTGCCGGCTCCTTTCTCCGAGATGCAGTAATATCCGCAGCTCCCTGGGGGAGCAGGCACTGAGCAGGGGGCGCTCGTTAAATCCGAAGCCCATCTAGGCAGAATCTAGGCAGAGGCTTTTACATATTACATAGGCTGTGGCCTAGTGGCCTAGCCTTAGGTTCCTCCCCCATCTCATATCGGACTCCAGCCTCCATCAAAGCGGAAAAGTGGCTCCATAATGGCCTGTTTCCAACACTATAAAGGCAGGTTCAGAACTCGATCTCTCCCCCTTGCTTACGCTACTCGTTCAACCGGTCACTTTCCTGCCTCGATTCAGTCATGGCTACTGCACTCTACCTGAAAGGATTTGTTGCAGGTCAGCTTACAAGTCTGTAGTTGTTTCAACTTGACTGTCACTTGACTGTCACAAGGGGCACCAGGGGGGCACAGAAAGGCCACAAGACAGTCATCTTTCAAACCCCGGGTGGCATCATCTCTGGTCAATATTAACGGGGTCTGATTTATGATTTATGATCGAAACGACTTAAATTGACCTACGCCTTTCGCCATTTGTGGTAAAGTCCGAGACGCAAATCTACACATAGTTTCCAGACAATTTGACATAATCGATTCGATTTGAAAATTCGAACGATCTTCTAGCGTGGGGTTGATCCCTTTTTATCCGAACTGTTTGAGAGTTCTCCTATTTTTGTTATTGTTACTTGGCTGCCTCTCTTTTAAGAGAAGCTATCTAGTTATCTCTCCCATCTGACCATTTCTATGGGTCTTTGTGTCACCTCAATGCTGCTCTCTCACTTTCCCTGGTTTCCTATACAACTAGTCTCTTACCACCCCACTCCATTTAACACCACTAGAGTAACCTAGAGACCGCATCGTTATCAAACTTTGACACAGATCGTGATAGTGTATAGAGAAATCTGTCTTATGTAATCTTTCTACTTGTATTACATAATCCGGGTTTTTCCGATGTTTTTGTTTTTACACGAATTTATTATTATACACTCTCAATATAACAATATCATCAAAACACCAAAGAGCTGATATAATCACGATGCTTAGGAGATCAACGGTGGGTAAAACTTCATCCTCTTTGAAACAAAGACAATTATCACATCTCCACTCACAACTGGCGCGTCTTGAGGCCAATCTTTCAGATTTTGAAAATTTGATCAAGATTACTACAGTTCAAGCTGATTATATCAAAAAACTAGGAATCATGCATGGTAGTTTGTTCATGGCTAGTCATAAGGTGTTCGAAGAAGAAGCCACCAGGGATGTGAATGAAGTTGATGATGATGGTACACTTGATACTGAGGATGCTGAGATGGAAGAAGAGGCTCAATAGTGATATATACTACTGTTATTGGCTTCGTTCATGATGTTATGACTATTGATGACTGATTTTGTTTCGTTTATTAAAACCTTTTACATACGGTTTTGACTTCTGGTTATTCTTCATCACTTTCATCAAAATTGAAAGAGAATGTTGATGTTGTTGTCTGTTCCACTTGTGGTTTAATTAATCTTTCCCATTTCTTGCTTGTGACAACCGCTTGTCTGTTGTTTTTTTGATTCTTTTTATATTCTTCCAATTCAATAGCTTTTAATTTCTCCAAAGCTGGCGATAAACTTTCTTTGTATTCAGAGTCCTTGATCAATTCAATAAACAACTCATAGATTGGTAATTTTGGGTAGTTCTGATATTCACCAACATCTTCATTATCAACTTCAATCTCGCTAACCTTCAACAAGAAATTTTCAAAGACGGTCAAATTATCAATATCTATCACCTGCTTCTTTTCACTAATGAAAGCTTTCAATGACCTTGTGAAATCCTTCACATGGAAGCCTGAAATTTGATCATTCTTATTCTTGAAGAAATTCAACACATTAGGCATTGTTGGAACAGTGACAAAATTCTGTGTCAGGGCAACACTGTCCTCTAGATTAATAACACTATGCCACCATCCACTTGGAACAAACATGCATTCACCAGGGAATGTCACACCGATTTGACACTGTCCCTGTAATGCTAATTTGATTGAATCATTATAAAACCCAGATAGAACCCATTCAGCAATCCCCACCGGAGAGGTGACTTCACTCTCTTCATCATCTGTACCAACGCCCGGAGGCTTTATACCAGGTGGTAACATGATCCATAGTTTTTTCCCCGTTAAGTTGGCATTCCATGCCGAAGTGTAATTTGGATCCTTATGGAAAGTGGAACCGGACCGTTCAGGACCAACAATGATCCATCTATAATCTGGACGGCATGTGATTTCACCATTGTTGAACATTTGGAATAGATCTTGCGAAAAAACAGCTGGTGAAGAGTATTCTTGTACTAGTTGTTTCATAGCAGTGCTTTGACAATCAAATAAGTATAATGGGGATTCATCTTGGTTCTCTTCAAAGTATTGGGAGTAAAACTCCAATGGCCATTTCACTGATTCTTGTCTAAACTTGACATCTGGAAAACGTTTCTTCAATGCTGGTAATGACCAGTTTGGCCATCTTTGATCATTCGAAACGTTTGTTAAAATAAATGGCTTAGTATGATACTCTTCATGGAACAACTCTTGTGATAGTTGACTCTCTTCAATTCTTTCAATGCCAAATTTAGCATTTTGTGTTTGCCCCAACTTATAACTGATCTCTTCATCATCGATTAAATCTTTCAATAAAGACTTGTAATCAATTTGTGAACATTGGAATGGTCTGAATAATATATCGGAACATAATAGGTTATCAGGTAATTGTATCAAAGCTTCCCTTTCACGAGGGATTTGTAACAATGTTCTTCTCCATGAACCTTTCCATGTCTTGATGTCCAAGGGGTACAACTTCTCTTGATCAGGTTCAGAAAGAGCCTTTCGTATGTACAAGTTCCTCCAAAGGGCCTCATCATAAACAAAGGCATAGAATACTCTTGAAGTATGACTTAGGTTCAATAAATCCCTTGGATCATCAATATAACTCAGCAGATCTAGTAATAACTCATCATTGAAATCTTGGAACAATCCCAATTGGGCATTCTTCGATTGGATCAACGAAGAGTCTTGAAATATCAAAGCATTACCACCAGGTTTAACATTCAATGGATGTCTCTGTGTGATGGTGTTTGTGGAGATTCCTCGGCTTATGTTACGTCTCTTTCTGGAAGGTTCATCAGCGGTCATTATAATGTATCAAGATGATTGTAGAATATAGAGGCGTGATGTTTTGTTGAAGCTGTGCAACTATATCAAAATTTTTCACAATTGATCGTATGTCTATTTTTCGGGCTTCGAAAAAAAAGTTTTGACACCTTTTTCATGATGATGAGAGCTAAATCCACTCATAAATCGCTATACTTTTCCTTCAAATAGCCTGTAACTTTCTAAAAAAAACTTTTTATATCATTCTATATACTATTTCCTTCTCTTCAGCTCCCCAGAACTCTTTGGGTGTGCAGTGCAGCATCCAATAAAGGTGAAGAAGAAAAGAAACAAAAACAGGCGCCAGTGGTTTAGCGGTAAAATTCAAAGTTGCCATCTTTGAGCCCCCGGTTCGACTCCGGGCTGGCGCATTCGAAAACATTTATTTTTTGTGATTTTTTTTTGTTTCTCTTCTACTACTATTAGTTTGCTACATTGTGTAAGTGTGTAAAGGCTTTTGATTCCTAAGTTCTTCAGGCTGTGTGGTGTGGTGTTTTTTTTTTTTAAATCTATTTTGTTGAAAAAGTGACACAAAATCGATACCTTTGTACTCTTTCTCGAAGATGTGTTGCAAAATTCAGAGTATAAAAGCTGCTCGAAATGGCCTATTCAGTATACAGGTTACCAATAGAGACTCCTCATTAGGACAATTGGTTCTTTTGCTACCTTAACTGCTTGCTCAAAACACTTTCAAAAAACACTAAGTACTTAAAAACATGGCTTATTCGATTTCACCTTCAACTACCCTTTCACGTTCAACTTCTGTTTCATCAACGACTTTTGATACCAATTTCACCCCATTGAGAGATGAAAAGACCAAGATGGATAGATACTTGGAAACGCTATCTAACATTCAAGAGGATCACGAGAAGTTCTATGGTGCTATCAATGATGCATTTGAATCAACAAGATCAGCTGGTAAATTACCATTGGTGTCTACTTCTCAAGTGAAAACTTTGGACAAGGGATTCTCAGATGAGATTAATGATGTAAATCTAAAGGTTCCGAACTATAGATTGTTGTCTCCACAGTTTGGTCTTTCAAGAAACAATTCGATTTGGTCTCAAGCTTCAATGCCAATGAGTGTCAACTCCACATCTTTACCAATCAATCATAATTTGACTCAGGATTACTTGAAATCTAAGGTTGATCTATTTGACACTTTGGTGTCATCAAAGTTCAAAGGTTATCATCATGCAACGTGGTATTGCTCCAATGCAAAGCAAACTGCCAGTTATTTCATTCATTGTTTTGGTTTCAAATGGATTGCTTACAAAGGACTGGAAACAGGATCAAAGTTAATCGCTTCACATGTTGTACAGAATGGTGGTGTCATCTTTGAGTTTATTTCACCAATTGTTTCACCATATAACAATGAATTGATGGAAGATGAGAAAATATTCATCAATAGTATTCACAATTTCATTGAAAGACACGGTGATGGTGTTAAAGATGTTTCATTTGAAGTTGAAGATGTGGAGTTGGTTTTTGAACATGCTATCAAAGCTGGTGCCAAACCAATAACTAGGCCAACTATTTTGAAAGATGAGTTTGGTGAGATCAAGGTTTCCACTATTGAAGTCTTTGATGAAGTTAATCATACTTTGATTGAAAAAAAGAACTATTCAAAGGGGTGTTTCATTCCAGGCTATGCAAGAGTTGAAGGTAATGAACTTTATGAATTGAAAAATGCTCATAGTGTCGATGCTTTGCCACCGATCAAGCTAACAAGAATTGACCATTGTGTACAGAATGAGGATTGGGACAAGTTGAAGGCAACATGTGAGCTTTACACAAACATCTTTGGTTTCCACAAGTTTTGGTCTGTTGATGATAAGGATATTTCTACTGAATATAGTGCATTAAGATCGATTGTGATGTCTTCTGCTAATGAATTGATTAAAATGCCCATCAATGAGCCTGCAAAGGGGAAATGCAAATCACAGATTGAAGAGTTCTTGACATTCTACAATGGTCCAGGTGTCCAACACATTGCTGTTCTTACTGATGATATCATCCAAACTGTTGGTAATATGAAATCAAGAGGTGCTCAATTCATCAAAGTACCACCAATGTATTACTCTAAATTGTTACCAAGATTGTTAGAATCCGGAGTGGAAATCGAAGAGGATTTGAAAGAACTTGAGAAACTCAACATATTGATTGATTTCGATCCAAATGGTTACTTATTACAGATATTTACAAAGCCTTTAACAGATCGACCAACTTTCTTCTTAGAAGTGATACAAAGACACAACCATAACGGTTTTGGCAAGGGGAACTTCAAGACTTTGTTTGAAACTATTGAAGCTGAGCAGAGGCTGAGAGGAACTTTATAGATTACAGATTAGATCATTTAATGTATTCCCGAATTAGTCATTGTCATTCTTATATAAAGGTTTATTGTAAGTGTGTCCTTAACGAAATTCTGGTTACAGTGAGAAAATTGGCGGAAAAATTAACCCTTTAAATTACCAAAACATCAGTTGAAATCGCTTTTAAAAGAGACCGAAGCTCGTCGAATTCACCGTTGAAAGACTTTAGGGAGACGATGTCAGCTGGGTAAGTACATTTTTCTGTGCTTTGATTGTGTCTTTGTGGGATTTTGGATGGCTTTTAAGGGGCTTCTGATGGCCATGTTTACGATATCTGATGAAGCAAAGACGATCAGATGATCAGAAGTCCTTTGGGATCCGAATCATCGATACAGACAACAGTCTTCAGCAACCATGTTCCCATTTCTAGTACACTTCTAGTATATTCAGCTACTAACAATTCTTTGACTTAGCAATTCAACCATCACCGTGAAAGTGGTTGCTGCCGAATCTTTGGCAAAAAGGGATGTGTTCCGTAGTCCTGATCCTTTTGCAGTCTTGACTGTCGATGGGTCCCAAACCAAGTCTACATCTGCTGTCAAGAAGACTTTGAATCCATACTGGAACGAGACTTTCACTTTCCAAGCTAATGAGAACTCCATTTTAGTTGTTCAGGTATTTGATCAAAAGAAGTTTAAAAAGAAAGATCAAGGCTTCTTAGGTGTTGTCAACATCAGAATCGGCGATGTTATCGATCTGAGCCTCAACAATTTCGAAGAAACCATCACCAGAGAGCTAAAGAAATCCAACGACAACGTTGTTGTTAGCGGGAGATTGATCATTGTCATTTCACATAACAGCACTGCTCCAACTCCAGCAAGACATTCTAGACAACCATCATCATCGAATAACACAGCCAACAACCATACTACCACGTTATCCAATGCACCAAGCTCATCCAACGACTTTGGCAACGGTATCACTAGCACGAGCGGGAATTCCACCACGTTATCCAATGGTAGACAATTGTCATCATTCGAAGATCAATATGGTAGATTGCCACCGGGCTGGGAGAGAAGAACAGATAACTTTGGTCGTACTTACTACGTTGACCATAACTCAAGAACAACCACATGGAAGAGACCAACTTTAGACCAGACTGAATCAGAACGTGGCCAACAAAGACAAACTGTCACTGATGCTGAAAGAAGACAACATCGTGGCAGAACTTTACCTGATGATAGACCAATGTCACCAACGCTGAGCCCAGCTGCCAACAATATCACTGTCAACGCTTCAAATGGCTCTCCGGCTGTCACTGGTGTAAGTGCTGTTTCAATGGCTGCCACCGGAGCTACTACAGCTGGTCTAGGAGAACTTCCTCCAGGCTGGGAACAAAGATTGACACCTGAAGGTCGTCCATACTTTGTTGACCACAATACTAGAACAACAACTTGGGTTGATCCAAGAAGACAACAATATATTAGAACTTATGGTCCAAACACCACTGTCCAACAACAACCAGTTTCTCAACTGGGTCCATTACCAAGTGGTTGGGAAATGAGATTGACCAACACTGCTAGAGTTTACTTTGTTGATCATAACACAAAGACTACCACATGGGATGATCCAAGATTGCCTTCTTCTCTCGATCAAAACGTTCCACAATACAAGAGAGATTTTAGAAGAAAGGTTATTTATTTCAGATCTCAACCTGCATTAAGAATTCTACCTGGTCAATGCCACATCAAGGTTAGAAGAGATCATATCTTTGAAGATTCTTACCAAGAGATAATGAGACAAACTCCAGAAGATTTGAAGAAGAGACTAATGATCAAATTCGATGGTGAAGAAGGTTTGGATTATGGTGGTGTTTCAAGAGAATTCTTCTTCCTATTATCCCATGAGATGTTCAACCCCTTTTATTGTTTGTTCGAGTACTCTGCTCATGACAATTACACTCTACAAATCAATCCAAACTCTGGTATCAATCCTGAACATCTAAACTACTTCAAGTTCATTGGTAGAGTTGTTGGCCTGGGTGTTTTCCATAGAAGATTCTTAGATGCATTCTTTGTTGGTGCTTTATACAAGATGATGTTACACAAGAAGGTTATCCTACAAGATATGGAAGGTGTTGATGCTGAATTCTTCAGATCATTGAACTGGACTTTAGACAACGATATTGATGGTATCTTAGATTTGACCTTCAGTGCTGAAGAAGAAAGATTTGGTGAATTGGTTACTGTTGATTTGAAACCAGGTGGTAGAGATGTTGAAGTTACAAATGAAAATAAGAAAGAATATGTTGAATTGATAACAGAATGGAAGATTTATAAATGTGTCGAAGAACAATTTAAGGCATTCATGGATGGTTTCAATGAGCTAGTACCTGAAGACTTGGTTAATGTCTTTGATGAAAGAGAATTAGAATTGTTGATTGGTGGTATTGCTGAGATTGATGTTGATGATTGGAAAAAACATACTGATTACAGAGGCTACCAAGAATCCGATGAAGTTATTCAATGGTTCTGGAAATGTATTTCGGAATGGGATAACGAACAAAAGGCCAGATTATTACAATTCACCACTGGTACTTCTAGAATTCCAGTCAATGGTTTCAAAGATTTACAAGGTTCAGATGGTCCAAGAAGATTCACAATTGAAAAGGCTGGTGAACCAAACCAATTGCCAAAATCACACACATGTTTCAACAGAGTTGATTTACCACCATATGTTGATATTGAATCACTGAAACAAAAATTGAGTTTGGCTGTGGAAGAAACAGTTGGTTTTGGCCAAGAGTGATTCAGATGTTTTTTTAAAACGGGTTCATTCAAAGCTGTTAACATTTATTGACCTTTTTTTCCCATATCGTTATGACCTTTTGCATCCATGATAAAAAGAAGGAGAAAGATACAACCTAATATTATACCTTCACATACCTCCTTTGTTATTGATTTGATTCTTTATTCCTTTGTTTGGCTTTTGTCTGTTTTAAGTTTCCTTCACTTTTACTGGTTGGTGGGTGTCTTTTTATAAAATTCTCCTTTTTATATATATTTTTTTTATATTGTTTTGATCAATGGTGTTCTAGTACTTTATATACTCATTGGATTATAATGGATATCTGCTAGCCTTTGCTTTTCTCTTCTCGTTCTGCGCATGAGACTTCTTCTTATGTATGATGCGTTTGTAAATCGAATTTGTGACTTATGAAATCTGATATTACTGTTAAAATGCCTAATTCGAAAGTCAGAAATCGCAAATTGTTTGCATGATGTATCCATTAGATACTTTATATGTTATCAGGTGGAGACGTGTTCTTTGTGGGATATATTTAGCCTTGCAAGACAACTACAAATAGAGTAATGTAGTATCCATAGATGCAATCATTAAATTAGCATTAATCTCGTATCAGGATGATAGGTTGGACGGGGTAGGGTCCCTCTTTGGCTGCTGCTGCTGCAGTGCTTTCAGTTCGCCACTACTGCTCACGCCTCCATCTTGTTCAATTTTACTTCTTCTTCTGTCTCTTCTCTCCTTTCTGTGTTTCTCCACTAATTTGGACTTATCTAGGACATCCTGGTTGTCCAACCCACGTTGATTCAACACAGCGGCCTCCTCACTCACTTGATGCCTTCTCTTGGAACCTTCTTTGGCCCAGAACTCATCTCTATATAATTCCCATGCTTCACGGATTTCAGAATTGAAAGCTCTGGCATTCAACACCAATTTAACATCAGTAGCACCAACTCTTGGCTGAGCACGCAATTCAAGATCTTTCAATCGTCTACAGAGCCATAAACCAGGACCAATGCTCTTCAGTGGACCAGCAAAGGTTAGGACGAATTTCATCACTTCAACGACAAATCTCAAAATAGATCTCCAGTAGTCAATGAATGTGTCACTGATTGGCTGTTCAACCTTCACAAGCCTCAAGTTCAATTGTCTTAGACCTTTGTTGGTAGAGGTGAAGAACTTTCTAGGTATCACAATGGTACGACGGTATTCACCAGATAAATGGAAAAGCACCAATGTCACAAGAACAAACAAGAACAAGAATTGTAAAAATATCCTGGAGTAGGACGAAGTAGGCATTGCAACAAAGTAAAGACTATACACTGCAAATGCTTCAAACCCAGCAAGACTTGCTAAGAACAAGGTGAACTTTCTTCTCAATGTTCTTTGATCGGTTGATTGTTGACGGAGACTCTCTTCTAAGATCAACAAATTTCTAAAGATCTTTGTAGTTGGCGAGACTTTCTCCCTTTGTGCACTAGATGATCGCACTGATCTGGTGCTTCTCTCGCTGCCATCCGATCTTCTTCTTCTCCCCTTTGAAGTGAGACTTTTCTTTGTCTTCTTCTCTCCACTTCCTCGTCTCTTAGTTGGGCCGTTGTTGACGGAGCCGGCGTCTGAGTCTGAGAAGATGGCAGACTCTTCTTCTCTCGATGTGATTGGAGTTATCTCCTCGGTGGCTAAAAGCAGTGGAGATGGAACACCTGATAAAGGGGAGACGTCGCTTTCATGATGCTTTTGATCTTTGTGTTCCCAGCGAGGAGATTTGGGGGAATGAGATGGACTGAGAAGCACGGGACTGTCTTCCAATACTATATCGTGGGTAGTTGGAATCCCAGTAGTTGCCTGGGCTTCGCCCTGGGACATTTGAGAGCAGTTTTGTCTCTTTCTCTAGTGTGGGAGCCTGTCCAATAGAGTTGGGATGGAATGAGTTCAAACACCGGTCTGGAAATCTTCTGAATGTCTGGTTGATAATGACCAGCACTTCTGAGAGCTCAATTAGCGGCTTCCACTCCTCTTATATGTCTGATCTCTCCTTCAAGAGCAGGTTCAAGGCGAATTTAGGATCTTTGTGTGATGTAATGTAATTAATTGTTAACGTTTCATGTAAAAAAAAAAAAAAAGACTCAACATATGGTCTTGGAGACTAGAGACTGGAGGCCAGGACAGGATAAACTGTGCTACCAAGGACCCATGCGAGACTATATGGAGTACGTTCTCAGATCCTTCTACAAGTCTACGGGATGGAACGAGGACTCGCTTTATGAGAACGTGATTGCGACCTCTGAGTGTGAGTTTGAGCCTGTTTAAAGATTCAGTATTGAAGGCCCTAAGGATACTAACAAACTAGCTCAGCACTCATAGAGTTCCCGATTCCGGCGGATGTCAAGCTCAATGTGTCCTCCAAGTCGTCACAGAACACTGCCACATCGCTCTCGCTGTCCAATAGTGGCTCCATCAACGGCTCTATTGCATACTTGTACACTTCTGTCCCATTAGTTGATGTCCGTGGTACTAGAGACATGTCCCTTCAAGAGGCAATTGCTGGCTATAGGGTGATACGGCCACCTATGTACACTGAAAGAAAGCTGGAAGCGGCAGAGTTTTGTCCACAATCACTCTACTACGGGAGAATGTACTTCCCAGGCTCCTCGCTAGAGGCAATGGTGATCAAGAGAATATCTAAAGCATCACAATTTATGGTCAAATGTATCAGTAATGACAGGCTGAAGAACAATGGCACCTTGACCTTCTATTATCAAACAATTGGCTCGAAGTTAACAAGAGAGTATATCTTCTCCACTAATGAAGCATTACTGGGGCTAAGATGTCTCTACAGTTTCAAACAGGGTGCTGAAAGATTGAACACTGCACTATACAATAACTCTTCGCTTTCTGTTGGTGCTGAGCTATGGTACGGTGCCCTGAACATGAGTCCTGGTTTGTCCACTGCCTTGCGATACAGTACACAGTCAACATACACAGGGAAACCATTAACGATGACATTGGCGTGTAATCCTATTTTGGGCCACATTTCATCAACTTACTCCGTCAAGACGAGCGCTAACTCAACCTTCTGCTCCAGATATGACTTCAACGTGTACTCTTATGATTCAGATCTTTCATTTGGCTGTGAGTTGTGGAGATCAAAATCCAGTATAGATGGTATTTTCCCACTAAGAAGAATTGACCCAACATTACCACCACACGTCAAACACTCAAGTAAAGATGAATCAGTGGTGGAGGCCTTTGAAAGTCTAATGAGAGACACAGACTTCAGTAGTGTTGTGAAATTAAGTGCCACGTTGAACGATAAGGACGTCAAGTTCCTGTGGGAAGGGAAGTACAAAGACTTTCTACTCTCTGCTGGATTTGATCTACAACTGAAATCCCGAGTTCCAGATATCAAAAGATACGGACTTCAAATCCAATACTCGTCATGATGAATATCTCCCTTTTTTAAATGCTTATGTTTTAATTCTTTTGTTGTCCCTTGGAAGGATTGGTTTTTCTTCAGCCTTATGTGAATGGTTGTTAGTGGACAATGCTCTGGATAAATAAATTTAATAAATAATCGTTAACTCACTGTTCTCTTCTTGTATTTACCCTTTGGAGGGTTTTCGATCAAGTGTAGACCGTACCTCAAGTTTTCTGCTAAATCCTCGTCTTCATACGCATCAACTGAATACCAGACATAGTGTTTAGGCACTCTGATACCATTTTTGATTATCTCATCCATCTTGGCCTTGACCACTTCTTGAGATTCAAAGCTGTTGAAGAAAATAGGATCATATCTTTCATGAACATTGCTTAGTTTGAAAGTCAAGGCACTGAAATAAGGCAATGGTTCTTCCTCTTCAACAGAAGTAATCTTCTTCTCAGCTGGTTTCTCATTCTTAACTTCGTCCTCGTTTATCTTCTCTTTCCCCCTTTCAGCCTCATCATTGATCTCATCTAACAAATCAGACCTCTTCTTCCTTATTCTTCTAGCTCTT
The DNA here is from genome assembly GCA_003707945.3 of Taiozyma bovis. NCBI lineage: Eukaryota > Fungi > Ascomycota > Saccharomycetes > Phaffomycetales > Wickerhamomycetaceae > Taiozyma > Taiozyma bovis. The sequence goes on along the minus strand of PPMH03000002.1, from coordinate 191,797 downwards.
TCAGGAGCAGGAGCAGCGACAACTTCGACAGCTTCCTTCTTCACTTCAACTTCACCCTTAGCAGCAATTGCCTCTTGTCTCTGCAATTCTTTAGCCTTTTTCTTTTCTTCCCTTTCTTTCAGCTCTTGCTCTTTCTTCTCTTGTTTCTCTTTCCTGATTCTTTGCCTTTCTTTGAACTTTTTGATCTGATCTCTGTTGTGTACAACGAGGTGAGAGATCAAGATCTCACCATTATCAAGCTTTTCATAGATGCAGTCCTTGGGTAGATTATAACGAACATTTGGATTCTCAGAAAATTCAAAGACCAAATCAGCACCATTCACATAAAGTTCTTGGAATGATGTCAATTGTTTCTCCTTTGGTGGTTTTGGCTTCTTTGGGGTTTTCACAGGCTTTGATTTCGTCTCTTTAGCTTCCTTGGTAACTGAGGCCTGATAATTGGGGAATTGTTGTTTGAAATATGGTGTGGGACCCATTGCTTTGGCTCTTTGAATATACCCTTGGAATTCACGAATCTGTTCAGGTTTGGCATTACCAGTGGCCACAATCTTCATTAGAGCGTTCAATGAAGGGTCAGATCTGGCAATGGCATTCAAATTTGCAATCATCATTTGAGATTCTGGAGTTTGCATAGGATCAACAGCAGTCTCTTGTTGCTGCTGTTGCTGTTGTTGCTGTTGTTGCTGTTGTTGAACTTTCTTCTGAGATCCTTTCAACGGTGTAGATTTGGAGTCTTTCTTGGAATCGGGCTTGGGTGAATTGACTTGTAACGGTGGTAATGGTTTGGAATGGGCAACTGTTGTCCCTTTAGAAACTGTTGTTGTTGTTGTTGTTGTTGTTGCTTCTGGAGTCTTAGAGCTCTTCTCAGTAGACCGCACCTCCTTTGCAACATCTGCAGCATCGGCAAGTGGTGTCTCGGACTCAGACACTGGATTAGGGGTTTGTTCTCTGCTCTGTGCCTCACTTTCAGCGTCTGATTTGTCCTCATCTTCATCGTCATCGGCATCATCTTCATCTTCATCGTCATTATCATCCATTTCATCTTCTTTATTATTCTCTTCTTTGTCTTTAGCATCGGATACAGCGCCATCTATTGACTTGGATGGATCAGCAGAAGGGTCCTTGAGTAGCACACCACCATCTTTACCGGATTTTTTCAGTTCACGAAGCTTTGCCTTCTCTTCTCTAACCTTCTTTGATGCTAACCGTTTAGCCTTCTTTCTTTCCTTCTCCTCCTCTCTTTTCTTCTCAATCTCCTCGTCTTTCAAGATAAAGAAGCGTACGTCATATGTATGTGGTCCCAGATCCATCACGCAATCATTCAGCTTGTTCATTCTGTCTCTAGCATTGGAATCGTTCTCCAGTTTGGTCTTCCCCTTGGCCCAGAACAGGTCAAACACATTGCCATTGGTGTAAGCCTTGCGGGACTTCATCAGCGATGAGTAGAGCACAGCAGAGTCCTTCAGCGACAGTGCATTGTTCAAGATGGCGTACTCTGGTTCTTCTCTTGATAATGGTAGGCCCTCGGACTCAATGAACGGTCTTGGTGGACGAGTCGGTATCTCGTCCTCGATATCGGACGTTTCCTCACGCTTGGAACGGGATCTCACAGTTTTCCTCTTCTTTGGAGCCATGGTCTCGCTAGTGTTGTGTGTGTGTTGTGCCAATCTTTTCTTTCAAGTCACAAAGATTCTTTTGTGTGTTCAACTTGTTTGTTCAACTTCTTTGTTCTTTCACTGGGTCTTAATGTTTAGTGAAAGTTACCATTTCCGGTCATTTTACCCTCGGTTTCGGGTTAAAAGACAAGATAAAAGCACTTTAACACTTTAATTCAGCTTATGGGCTTAAAGATCTTTCTCCTTAATCTTTCTAATCCTTTTGTTTACTAATTTTATATGTTTTATAAGTTTTTATATGTTTTTATATCTGTTGAGAGAGCTTTAACAGTTATACACGTTTAACAAAAATAAGAAAAAACGCGTAAGATATCAAAATTGACCAAACTCTCGTTTAATCCCAGTTGGTGCTCCCCCGATGCTCACTTCGAAGAGGCCTGTGAACCTCAATGACTTTGGCAAAGACGTCAAAGACGTCAAAGACGTCAAAAGACGGAAACCCCAAACTCCAAACGGTGAGTTATGACATACATCATATATTGATTAGATGATCCACTGTACTAACATACATAGAAACAGACAAATTCGCCACTGGTGCTATCATTAAGGTCAAAGTGAGGAACTTCGTTACGTATGCGCTTACAGAATTCACACTCTCCCCTTCCTTGAACATGATCATTGGTCCTAATGGTACTGGTAAAAGTACTTTTGTTTGTGCTCTTTGTCTTGGTTTAGCAGGTCATCCAACTTTATTAGGTCGTCAGAAATCCCTTTCTGGGTTCATCAAGAACGGTGAAGACAGTGCCACTATTGAGATCACCTTAAAGGGCCAGCCAGGGAAACCCAATGTTGTTATCGGTAGGGATATTTATCAGAACAATAAGTCTGAATGGAGAGTTGATAGTAGATCAACTTCTGAAGTTAAAGTTAAATCCTTATTACAATCTTTCAATATTCAACTAGATAATTTGTGTCAGTTCTTGCCTCAGGAGAAAGTTGCTGATTTTGCCAAATTATCTCCAGAAAAGCTTTTACAAGAGACCCAAAGGGCCATTGATGTTGATCTTTTGAAGAAACATGAAAAGTTGATCTCCTTGGACAAAGAAAGAATTGACACGAAAGAACACTATGATGCTAAGATTAGAGAACATCATGAACTTGTAGAAAAGAAAAGTCAATTACAAGAAGAAGCTAAGAAGTATGAAGAGTTCAAAAGGAAACAAATAGAATTGGACAACCATCGGAAACTGATCCCATACGCTGAACTTCAAGATTTGAAGCGTCAATCAGAGAGATTGAAACGCCAACGTGATGAGATTAAGGCTAAACTAGAGGAATTCAACGATGAAACTGCTCCTTATGAAGAAGCCATTGACAACTTTGAAGCTGAAAAGACTAAATACTTAAATGCCATTCATGATAAGAAAGACAAATTGAATGGACATCAAAACGTGATTGATCAAGCTAAAACTGATGTTGAAAAATGCGAAACCATGAAGATCAAATTCAAAAAGACTATTGATAACCTAAAAGACAATGTTGAAAAAAAAAAGGAAAAGGCTAAGAAATGTCAAGATGCTATTGAAGAGTTCACACAAAGATTACAAGAATTACCTCAATATGATGAAACAAAATTGAAAGAATGTGAACAACACGGTAATTACCTTCATGATAACATAACTGAAATCCAAACTCAAATCGTAAACAAAAGGGATGAACTAGGTATCATCAAGCATGAAATTGAAAGATCCAAAACCAGAATCCGGGAATTAGAGAATCAATTACAATCCAAAGATAGAATTCACGTTTTAGGAAATTCCAATAACAACAGATTATCAAAGGCTGTTCAGGAGGCTGTCAGATTGTTACGCTCTAAGTTGAGAAACTTCAACACAGAGGTGTTTGAACCACCTTGTATGACCGTTTCCACAACTCGTGCCGAATATTCTGCCTATTTGGAAGAATTGGTTGATCCCCAAACCACATTAGCTTTGACTGCTTCTTCTAAAGAAGCTTTTGATGGTATCTCCAATGAATTATACAACAAGCACAAAGTGAGTGCTCCTTTCAGATATTTAAGTGGTCAATCTTTAAAAAAGGGCAAGACAAGAGAACAACTAAATGAATATGGCTTTGATGGGTACCTAATTGATTTCTTAACTGGTCCACCAGCGGTTATTCAAATGTTGGCTGAACAGAGTTGGGTCCATGATGTTCCTGTTTCTTCAAGACCTTTAACTGAAGCTCAGATTGAACGTTTAAGAAGTCCTGAAAATGGTCATTTAATCTTTAGAAAGTTTTTCTCTGGTGACACCTTGTACAACTTGAAAATCTCCAAGTATGGTCAAAGACAAGTTACAATTTCCACTACATCGGTTAAGATGGTGACAAGAATGTTCACCACTGGTGGTATCACTGAAGAAAGAAAAAGACAAATCCATGAACAAATGGAAACTGAAAGAAATAGAATTGCTAATGCTGAAGAACGTCTGGGTCCTATCAGAGAAGATATCAGAGAGTTGGAAGGTAGATTAGGTGAAGCCAAAGATGAGTTCCAAGAGAATGACGAATTTGTTAAGGAGGCAAAGAAAGTGAAGAGAGAACAAACCAAATGTGAAACTAGCATTGAGACGTTCACCAAAGAACGTGACTCTTTACTCAGCGATGCTCAAAAGGATAACAGCGCCGAAGTTTACAAATTTGAACAAAGAATCAAAGCTGTTTTGATCAATAAGATGCATTGTTTGACACGGATTGCAGATTCCCAATACGAGTACAACAAGATTAGTCGTGAAATCACATTGTTAGAAGTGAAGAAATTTGAACAAGAGAATAAAGTAATAGCAGTGAAGAATTTAACAAACACATTTGCTGAAGAGAAGAAAACTTTAGAAAGACAACTTGATAATGCTAAAAGAGAACTTCAAAAATTCAAGAATAGTGACCTTAGAGTACAATTACAACAACAGACTAAGTCTTATGATACTGAAACCAAAGAAGTCTTAGCTGAACTCGTGACCAAATACACTGAAGAAGGTAAGTTCACTAGAACTTCTATTGAGGCTATGGTTGAAGGTATTGAATCAGAATTGAAGCTACTGAGTAATACATCCAGGTCATCTGTGAGTAACTTGGAAAAGATTGTTGATAGATTAGAAATGTTGGAGACGGATATTGGTGATTTCAATGAAAGATTAACCAATGTTTCACATGCCATCAAGATGTTGCATGATGAATGGGAACCAAAGTTATTGGAATCAGTCATCAAGATCTCCAATAAATTCTCATCAATTTTCCCAACTGTCGGTATCGCTGGTGAAGTTAGAGTGGCCAAGGCTGAGAACTATCAAGATTGGAGATTAGAAATCTTGGTCAAGTTTCGTGAAGCTGGTGAATTGAAGGTTTTAGATTCTCATACTCAATCTGGTGGTGAAAGAGCAGTTTCGACAGTATACTACATGATTAGTATGCAAGAATTGACAGCGTCCCCATTCAGAACGGTAGATGAAATCAATCAAGGGATGGATGCTAGAAATGAAAGAATCGTACATAAGCATATGGTTGAAGTTGCTTGTCAAGAACATACTTGCCAATATTTTTTGATCACTCCAAAGTTATTGACCAACCTTCATTATGCAAAGAATATGAGAATCCATTGTATTATGGCAGGTCCATTCACCCCAAACCCAAAAGAGAATCCAGACTATTTGTCTCTTGGTGCTTCTTGTCTTTATGAGTCATGATCGGTTGAACTATTTATCTCTTGTGTTTAGAATTTGAATAGTATAACGAATTGAACCTACATTGTATTAACAAAACCGATTAACAAAACAATCAAACAAAGACTTAGAGTAACTGGAAGAGAAGAATGGCCGTGTTACGAATCTCTTTGCTCATTTGAGCGTAACCTTTGTCTTTGTTATTTGAAGAATTTACTGGATTAATATGGGATCATGGCAATCATTATATGGAGTCTATATATATATACATATTTATACAGGTTTTAATGCTTTTCTTAATTCATTGGTCATTGGTCAAACTCAGTTATCTTTCAGATGTTGTATAGCGATATTAATCCTTTTCAAAGTCTCTTCAATACCAATGAATTCAACCATCAATGGGATCTTCAAACCTGGGATATTCCCACTCAATGCGAATCTCAAAGTCTGGAAAATGTCTTTCTTCTTCTGACCTTTATTCACCAGTTCATCCACGATATGATCAATGTCCTCTGTTGAATTGATTTGTTGGAATTGAGATAATGAAGCAATGGTTTGAGATTCATCCTTGATTGAGGAGATGAATTTCTCAGAGTGTTCATTCTGGAAGTTCACAGGTCTTAACAAGTATTCGAATTGGGCAACGTCATGAATCGTGGTCAAACTATGTGAGACCGTTTTTAATAGTTCCATTGCCCTGTCCCTTGTGATGTTGGGATCAATGGTCTTTAAAATATCAAGTGATTGTTCCACAATCTCATCATCATGTCTAGCGATTCTTTCACCTAGATAATGCTTATTGAAGAACCATAGTTTCTTATCATCGACTTTAGCATTCCCCTTTGTCAAATCATTCAAGTTGAACAATTTTGTCAATTCATTCAAGTCATGGATATCTGTGTTCTGGGTATTCTTGGTATTCTTTGGAGCCCAACCAAACAAAGCGACAAAGTTCACAAGAGTCTCTGGTAATACACCTTTAGCCATGAAGCTTCTAACGTCAATGTCACCGGATCTCTTACTTAATTTCTTATCCTTTGTGCTTGTCAATAATGGGATATGAATAAACTTGGGAACATCCCAACCGAATGCTTGATATAATGCAATATGCTTGGGAGTGGAAGGTAGCCATTCTTCACCTCTGATAACGTGGGTGATCTTCATCAAGTGGTCATCGATGACATTGGCGAAATGATATGTTGGTAATCCATCGGATTTTACAAGAACTTGATCATCATAACGGACATCATCTTTGTTGACTTGTGGTTGCAAATGAAGCTTCCCATGCAGCAAATCATCAAAGGGTGGGTACTTATCTGGAGCCTTGAACCGGATTGTATAAGGTTCTGTTTTGGCTTTGATGTCCGATTGATCTTTTGTTAGATGGGCACAGTTTCTGTCATATGTGACAGTTGTTGGAGGTTGCAAGTTCTTTGCAGACTCTCTTAGGGAGTCCAGCCTGTCCTTGGAACAGAAACAGCGATAAGCGTTACCCGAGTCCATCAATCTATCGGTGTATTGGCTATAGATGTCTGTACGTTCACTTTGTCTATATGGACCATAAACTCCACCAACCAACGGACCCTCATCCCATTGTAGTCCACACCATTGGAGGGACTTGTAGAGGCTCTGTTCAGCCCCGGGTACAAGTCTCTTCTGGTCTGTATCCTCTAAACGCAACAGGAACTGACCCCCAGTGTTCCTGGCCAGCAGGTAGTTGTATAAAGCAGTACGTAACGAGCCCAAATGCAAAAACCCCGTTGGTGAAGGGGCAAACCTGGTTCTTGCCGGGGCAATCGGGTGGACATCCTTCCTGACAGCGGACACGAGCCTCTTAGCAGGTTTCCTGAGCAATGTGGAGTGCATTTTGGATCTTTTGGTACTCTGGTACTATTGATTTATATATTATACTATATAATCATTTTTTTTTCATTTGTGTAAACAATTTTCACTTTTGTTTATGAACTTTTAAAGGTTTTAAAGGTTTCAGTTCAGTTGTTTAAGCAATGAGTCACAGACAGAGCAACTTTCAGACGAGCTTCACCTCTAGTCAACAACAACAACAGTTTAAGCAACAACAACAACAGCAACAACAACAACAGCTCAAAATGAGACAGAACCAGATCAACCAGATCAATCAAGTCACCACACAACAACAACAGATTCAGTACCGTGAAGCCCTCGTGGCCAGACAGAAGCTCAACCACCACAAATCCTTCAATCTAGAGGACGACCTTGAGTTCTGTCCTACCCAGGTTGACCATCGTGCTAAACTCAAGATCAATTCCAATCAAATGTTTGCCCATCAACACCAACATCAACACTCTCCAGGGATCATGTCTCCTTATTCCACCCCAGTCAAGACCAACATCCATGGCAGAGTCCAAGGATTCCTCTCTCCTCAACACATCTACACTTCACCTCAGGGAATCGTTAGAAGACTCGAGGTTCATCCAGGCTCTTCTCCAATGTACAACAACAATACCAACATCCATTGGTGAACATCAGGTCATCAGGTATCCCTTTTATTAGACATATGTGTACCACTCATCTTATGAAAGAATCCCATTTAACGAAGCACCCACTACAGTTTATTTGTTTGTTTTCTTCCTATCATTTCATGACCAATAGCTTTCTCATTCATTTTACTAGTCATTCCAACACGTCTGCATTTTTCCCATAACGAGTTACTTCCTGCTTATCACATTGAACATAACTATTAGAGCATCTCCTTTCCATCTTCATCTTTAGAGAATTCTTGTTTTTGTATTTACTTTTTAATTGAACATTTTAGCATGATCTTATATCTATCATTAACAACACTATAAATATCACTTCAAGATGATTAACAGGAGTACCAAGATGATAATCAGCACCACAATGGTCAACCATTGTCCATTCTCCTTTGCCTTCTTACTGAAATAGTCCAATCTTCTTTGTCCACGGGTCAAGTTCTTCTGACTGGAATCCAATTGGTTTTCTAAATCATCCAACATGATATTTTGATCTTGTAGTTCATCATTGATGTTAATGCCTAATTCATGCTGTCTTCTTACACTTTGTGATAATGTTTCCAAATGCTCATCCTGTTGGACCAACTGTTGTTGATGTTGAATGAAAAGTTCATGGTTTGAAGAGCTATCTATACTCTGAGAATCATTGTCATTATCATTGTCATTATCAGCACCATCAAACAACTCAGCTGTCGCTTCCTCGGATGGCGATTGAATCACATTGTCTCTGTATGGTTTAAAAGAAACAGCATCTTCATTTGTCTCCACTAGTTCATTGAACCTCACTGATTTCTTTGGTTGTGGTGCCTTTGAAATACTAAAGGTGTTAGTATCAGATATCGGTAGTTGAGTCTCCATGGTTCATAGATATATATTAAAACTCACATGTGTCGTTCATACAGGAACTCTGTTATGTCAAGTGTCTTGATATCATCTAAACTGTCCTCATATTGCTGTACAAGTTCATCAAAATCCCCTCTATAAAGCCAAAAGTTAGTGATTCATCTCATAATAATCATAATACTTGGAAAAGTATTACTCACCCATCGTCATTCCTTTCAAGGAATCTCTTAATCTTTACCAAATTCTTTCTTAATTCATAATCATTATCCTGTGAAGATTCACCAATTTCCTGTAATCGATTCGATTCTTCAATCAATGAGGCAAGGTCTTCCAAGTAGGACTCGAGGAGTCTCAGGGAAGGCTGCTTGGACATTTGTGTGTGTGTGTTCTTGTTAGGTTAAATACTTGTAAAGTTGATTGTTTAATATGGTAAAAGGTCATTAATCTTCTTATTATATTCCTAGGGCTCATAACCAGAGGGAATATTTATAGTAATTAACTCATTTTATGATTATTTGAATGGTAAAAATGTGGCAAAATTCTGTGATAATTTGAAATATTGTCAAGTTCTCTGTTCTATCTTTTCAAACATAAATCAATTAAACAATTAAATCAATTATTTATTCATTTTCCTTTATCTTTCATCAATTTAATTGATTTTTATATAGAAAAGCACCCTAAAAATCAAAAGAGCTCTAAACAATTGAACAAAACCACTATCACACTCCATTAAACACACATAAACACACACTTAAACACACTCTCTTCTACAATGCAGATGTTCGAGTGGGCCTTTGGGAAGAAGCTGACGCCTCAGGAGCGTTTAAGAAAGAACCAGAGGGCGTTGGAAAGAACTCAAAGGGAATTGGACAGAGAAAGACAGAAACTAGAACAACAAGAAAAGAAACTAATCGCTGAGATCAAGAAGTCTGCTAAGAACGGTCAAATCGGTGCATGTAAGATTCAGGCTAAGGATCTTGTAAGAACAAGGCGTTATGTGGAGAAGTTTAATACTATGAAGACACAATTACAAGCCATTTCATTAAGAATTCAGGCTGTAAGATCAAGTGATCAAATGTCCACCTCGATGAGAGACGCCACAAAGCTTTTAGGTGCCATGAATCGTTCAATGAACTTGCCACAATTGCAAAAGATTGCAATGGACTTTGAGAAGGAGAATGATTTAATGGATCAAAGACAAGAAATGATGGATGATGCTATTGATGATGCCATTGGTGATGAACTCGAAGATGATGAAGAAGCAGATGAGATTGTCAACAAGGTCCTTGATGAGATTGGTATTGATTTAAATTCCAAATTACAAGATACTCCACAAGAATTGACTTCTAATATCCCACAAACAGAGAGAATTGCTCAACCTATCGGTGCTGATGCAGATGATGACTTACAAGCTAGATTGAACAGTTTGAAAAGAGGTTAGTATGCTAACTAATCATTGTATACTATAAAGTTTTTATGAATTGAATATTTTATTCTAGTTCTAGTTGATGGTGACATAGTTCTTGGACTTCAAGTAGTCGATGATGATCTGGGCACTCTCTTCAACAGAGGTCTTATCGGTATGTAAATGAATCTCTGGAGCTTCTGGGGCTTCATAAGGAGCAGAAATACCGGTAAAGTCCTTAATGATGCCCTGTCTAGCCTTCTTGTATAGACCCTTTGGATCTCTTTGCTCAGCAACTTCTAATGGAACATCAACAAACACTTCAACGAATGGTAACCCACTTTCCAAGTGTAATTTTCTAGCATTATCTCTATCAATTTTATAAGGACTAATGAAAGAAGTTATAGCAACAGTGGTTGAATCAGCAAATAATTTAGAAACTTCTGAAATTCTTCTAATGTTTTCATTTCTATCTGATTCAGAAAAGCCCAAGTCTTTGTTTAGACCAAAACGAATGTTATCACCATCCAATCTATAAGCTGGAACACCATGTTGTAAAAGAAATTGTTCCAATGCACAAGCAATGGTACTATTAGTTAATGTTAGTAAATAATAGCTTGTTATTGAAATTCTTCACATACCTTTTCCCAGAGGCACTCAACCCAGTCAGCCAGATGGTTACACCTGATTGCTTTGTCAATTCCTTACGTTCATCGTAAGTTAAGTTAGAATGCCATGTGATATTAGTAGCCATTATATCAAATCTTTGGTTCAGATAAATTAAACAGGTTTCAAATAGAGAAAGTTAAACTTGTCAAGTAAAAATTTTCCATTACAAGTAAATTAGAAACAGTCATTTGCATTTTTAGGCAAATCCAAGCTCGAGATACACTCATTGAACTTCGATCACTGTAAGTTGTTGATAATTGACAGTATTTCACGTGACCTTAACTATGGGGGAGTGTCTGTACCATGTATTTGTGGCGTATTGAAACTAGCATGCGCCACAAACTGTGGATGAGTATTGATTGGTAATCATATTCTACTATTAGTACTATTCCTACTATTATCTATTCTACTATCAACATGTTCATGTTCATGCTCATTAGATGTTTGATTAGGCCATGGAGGCATCTATATATGGTACAGTTCTAGTAGTTCTAGTTCTAGTTAGCAGCTTCCAAGGCTTGCTTGATATCATTGATCAAATCCTCAGTGTCTTCAATACCAACACTTAATCTAACCAAGTTGTCATAAACACCGGATCTTTCTCTATCTTCCACAGGGATACCAGCATGGGTCATGATAGCTGGAACTTCCAATAGCGATTCGATACCACCTAATGATTCAGCCAAGGTGAATAATTTGGTGGATTGGGTGAATTTAGCAGCAGCTTCTTTACCACCTTGAACTCTGAATGAAATGACACCACCACCTAAACCATTTCTATGTTGTCTTTGAACGATTTCATAACCTTTATGAGTTGGAAGACCTGGATAATTGACAGCTTGAACATTTGGAGATGATTCTAAGAATTCGGCAATCTTTTGAGCAGAAGTGGCAGCTTGACGGACTCTAAGAGCCAAAGTCTTGACACCTCTATGAGCTAACCATGAGTCAAAGGCAGATGGGATGGCACCAATGGCATTTTGCAAGAATGTTAACTTTTCATTGATTTCAGCATTGTTAGTAACAGCAACACCAAGAACAACATCAGAATGACCATTAATGAATTTGGTGGCACTATGAACAACCAAATCAGCACCATGGTCTAATGGATTGGAAATGTATGGGGATAAGAAAGTGTTGTCGACAACGATCTTGATGTTCTTGTTTGAAGAGGCTTCAACAATTTGTTTAACTTTAGCAATATCAGTGACAGATAAAGTTGGGTTTGATGGGGATTCTAACCAAACTAATCTAGTTGATTCTTTAATCAAACTTGGTAATTCAGTAACCAAGTCCTGAGAAAAGGAAGTTTCAATACCATGGGTGTTGGCAACTTTGGTGAAATATCTATGAGTACCACCATAAACATCAGCACCTGAAATGACATGAGATCCAATGGCCAAACTTTGCAAAACAGTGGCAGTGACAGCTGAACCTGAGGAGAAGGCTAGACCATATTTACCATTCTCTAAAGAGGCCAATGCTCTTTCAAAGTTGGATCTATTTGGATTAGAGGATCTAGAGTATTCGTATTCACCAATTGGTTGACCTGGAAAGTTTTGAGCAAAAGTAGTGGATAGAGAGATGGCTGGGATAACAGCACCTGTTTGAGGGTCTGGTTCTGATCCAACGTGGACAGCTCTGGTGGAGAATTGGTATTGGGACATGTTTATATATAGAAGTGATTACAATCAGTCTTTCTCTTTTAATGATATAAAGAGATTTAGGGCTTTTTATAAGAGAAATTTATTTGATGGTTCGGGAAAAGATTTGTAATAGCGTAATACCATGTGAGTTATAATAAACAAATAAGAAAAGAAAAAAAAAAGATGATGAGAAATGGTAAAAAAATGGGAAATTGGGGCTTACTGGGAGTCCAAGTGGCGATAATTACACATCGATGTTGTATACACTAAGATTCCCCTTACAAACACAAACAAAGACCTTTTAACACAACAAAAACTGTGGCTTTTCTCTCGAGTTCATAAATTAAATCTCAACGGTTGTGCCAACCAAAGGAACGGCTTTCGGGTCGGGCCACATGTTCTTGTAATCATTCATTCTCCATCTCTATTCTTAAACTATCATCAACTATCAACTATCAAGACACCCTTCTCTCTCCCTCTCTCTCTACATCGCCATTCATATGAGATACATTACATTTAAAATTCCAAGTTTTAATTAATTCCTTAATCGAATAAACCGAAACCCATATCAGCATCAGATTCTTCTTCTTCTTCAGCTTCTTCTTCAGCAGCAGCTTCTTCAGTGGCAGCAGCAGCACCAGATGAAGCAGCAGCACCAGAACCACCGGTTGGAACTGAGGCCAATTTTTCATTACCTTCAGCAATCAATTCTTCAACAGTCTTACCTTCTAAAGAAGATAATAAAGTGGAAATTTGTTCTTCTTCAACTTCAATACCGACTGATTCCAAAACGGATTTGATGCTGTCAGCAGATGGGGTCGAACCAGCAGCGTTCAATAATAAGTAAGCAGCTAAGTATTTGGACACTAGAGAAAGTTGTTAGTATTGGAAGTTTCTTTTATATGGTTTAAAACTGGGAACCCAGTGGAGTCTGTAGTCAGAAATATAGAGTCTGTATCCTGATTTATGTCCTGTGTATGAGTGTGTATGAGTGTGGTTCTTTCATCTAGAGAGCGTTTTCATGGCATATGAAATGTCAAACCTGGAGGTAATGGACCATTTCGACATATAATTGGTCCCCCTTTGAAACCATTGAAACCATATCTTTTATCTGACTTCTGATAACACGAGTCTGATATGTAAGAGTCTAACAGATTCATTATTCATCATGGAACGAAACCATCCAGAAACAAAGAGTTGATCACATCATTTCACTATTCCCCTTCATAACGATTCAAACTGGGTCCATTCACACATTCTCTAACTCTTTCCAAATCTAACAGAGCCTTCCACTTCCACACAACAGGGTGCTTAGGCACTCACTTTTTGAATTTGCTTTGTAAATTATCACTTTGTTACCAGTGTCTTTATTGGTGTTTTTTCAACTTTTTCATAAAAAGTTGATTGGGTATTGATGGTGTCTGGATGTTTGAATTTTTCACAGTCACAAATGGTTTATGCTGCTCCTACCGGAACTCGGAGTAGTTGGTGTTTGGATGTTTTTATATACTTTGATTTTCCAAAGTGAAGAAAAAAAAATCAAAAACGAATGAAACATTTTTAAAGGAAAAGAAGTCAAAGCAACCGAATCCAAGTCAAAATGTCTGAAGGTATGTGCTTTGATAAAAGACCTAAGGGGCTGAGAGAAGACAATGCGGTGAAAGAACTATCTGTTGGGAAACTAAGCACGAGATTTACACCAAGAATTTTATCCATCAATCATTAGAACATGTTATATTGATTAAAACTTCGAGTACAAACTATAAGGGAATAAAAGGATTATCAATGAATTGATGAATAATGAAAATGAACTAACGGATCAAATTACGTTGGATCAATAACTTAAGGACCACCCCCAGACACCCCCAAGATTATAGAAGTCTCAGACCCCATAACCTATTCTTGTGAACATGTTTACTAACAATCCCTTTAGCTGCTACCTCAAGAAAGAACAGAACTTTCAAAACCTTTTCATACAGAGGTGTCGACCTAAAAGACTTGTTGGAATTACCAACCGAAGACTTTGCCAAATTAGCTCATGCCAGAGTTAGAAGAAGATTCCAAAGAGGTTTAAACGCTAAACCACATGGTTTAGTCAAGAAATTGAGAGCTGCTAAGGCCAACGTTCAACCAAACGAAAAACCAGTCGCTGTCAAGACCCATTTAAGAAACATGATTGTCGTTCCAGAAATGATTGGTTCTGTCGTTGCTGTTTACAATGGTAAAGTTTTCAACCCAGTTGAAATCAGACCAGAAATGGTTGGTCACTACTTGGGTGAATTCTCCATCACCTACACCCCAGTCAGACACGGTAGAGCTGGTGCTGCTTCAAACAGATTCATCCCATTAAGATAAATCTTTTTAGGCGTGTTTTGTTTGTATATTTAAAAAAAAGAGAAGAATCCCGTTTTAATGAAATAAAATTAGAAAAGTAGTGTTGTAGTTTACAAGTTTACAAGTTTACATGAGTTGGAATTCATAGTATCATCATTACAACTTTTATATTCATAAAACATTATCCTCTTTAAAACCAACTTAATGATTGTGTCAAGTTGGAATATTCATAGCTTTCAAATCAGAATCCAGATCATCACCTTTCAAAGACTTCAACTCTGGTGCCTTTGGAAACCCATAATATTGGTTCAACCCTATCAACAGACTGATCTCTTCATTAACCTGTTCTCTCTGACTGACCAATTCATCGGTGTATTCCGGTATTCTGTATGTATAATCAGGTAATAATGAATCCATACGTCTTCTCTCCTTGTTGATCTTATACCAATCTTCAGTGATTGTCTTGAGGAATTTATGTTTCACATCAAATATTCTCTTGTAGTATTGTTGATGGATTGCAGTTCTTTGGGCTTTTGTCTTTCTATCAATACTTTCAAGTTTATACTTTCTGGAAAGCTCAGCTAACCTCACTTTATCATTTCTAACAGCATCAATCTTGGAATAAACTGTCTGAAGTTCTGGATGCGAACCATTTAGACACATCTCAATCTCTGATTTGTATCTGGCCATCTTGTCCTCGTATAGTCTGTCTCTTAGCTTAGCGAAATCTACTTCAATCTCAGTTAGAAAATCAATGGCTTCTTTCCTTTCCTTCTGTCTTTGCAACTCAGCTTCAACTTCTTGCTGTTTCTGAAGTTTCTGTTCCTCCGTGAGTTCAACTTCCCCATCTTCGTCTTCTTCTGGTTCCTCTTCTTCATCCTCATCTTCTTCTTCACCAGCAGCTTCAACTGCTTCATCTTCATCTTCATCTTCACCTTCATCTTCACCATTGGCTTCGACTAGGGCTTGATGAACCCCCTTCACATCGCCATTCTGTTTGTGAACATTGATGGTTTCGTCTTCATCAACTATAGGTTCTTTTGAGATGTCAATATCATCACTCACCTTGTGATCGCCTTCATCTTCTTCGATTTTCTCTTCTGTTTTACGTCTCTTGATAGTTTCCTCCTCTTGTTCGTTCATTTTTCTCTTGGACTTGGAAATTGAGTTTGATCTTGAAGTCTTATTGCTCTGTTTCAATTCATTAACAACTTTGGAGATTTCTTCATTGGACCCTTCTTCCAGTTCACTGTCATTCTTCTGGCTTCTAAGCTCATCAATGATCTCATCCTTGATAAACGTGTCATTATTTTCTGTCTCATTGTCCACCTGCATCGTGGACTCATCACCATTCTCCAGCTTGGACATCTTCTTCAACGTAGACTCCTCACCGTTGAACATTTTCTCTGTTTCAGCCTCTGAGTCTAGTTCACTCAAATCTGAACTTTCGTCAGAGACGATGCTTTTGGATCTGGCACTTAGCGGGTCTGTTTGCCTAGAGGTGGTTGGGCCAGTCGCGGTGTCTGTGTCGGTGGTCATGGGGCGTTGGTCGTGGGGATCGTTCTTGATGATGGGGGAAGACGTGGGAAGTGTTGATAAGGGCGAGGTCTTTCCAGTGTCGCTGTAGATTGATCTGTCTGTACGCAGAGTGTTAGTAAGAGAACAAGGTACTTTGCCTGTGCAAGCCATCAACCAATGTTCTGCCAGTGTTTCCAGCAATTATTTGGTTCAATTGGTTGGTTGGAGCTGAGCTCACTGGTAGGAGTGAATTGGTGGAGAGAAAAAACTCACTTTCCTTGACAGTAGCGATATCTGTCATTCTTTGGATGTTGATGTGCGTGGACAGCTGTGCAGTGGCCTATCTAATGGGTAGCAGAGGAATATCCTCGTCAACTGTATCGCGTATTTCAGTGGCGATCACAGGATTCTTTGGCAAATTGGTGCTCCTTAGGAAAGTGTCAAACCAAGGCAAAGAGCTGGGGGGACTGGTTGCTTCAAGTGTGTAGATCTGGTGCCAGCCGGGATTCAGAAGCTCAAGTGTCTGTACAGGTTCTATGTGGCGTTGGTTTCCTATTTTCAACTGTTTAAGGCCCAAATTTAGAGGGTTTTTATGGATTTGGCTCCAGTTTATGTCTCTTTTGTTTATTGTCCTAAAACAAAAAAAAAATCTCTTTTAACCCATCAGGGCAGGGTAACACCTATTGGCACGCGATTCTGTCATTTTCCTAATTGGGAATGGTTATGAGCCTTTTTAAAATTTTTAGCGATGAGCTTTTGTAAATTTATATTGAAATATATTTATTTATATTAATTTATATTAATAGTTAAGTGGTTATTGTCATAATGTCTGGTATCAGTGGGTTATTTGCTAATTCCAAGAAGGACTCCAAGCTGGAGAACCTATTTGCTGCTAAAGAAGCCGGTCCGATCAAGAGAGTGGTCACTAAGAGAACTGTTCTTCCAACAAAGACCAAAGAGGAATCAGATTCAGATTTAAAAGATGAAATTATGGAAGACGCTAATGAAAGTAAGAGTGAGGAATCAGAAGAAGAGCAAAAACTACAACCAAAGCAGAAGAAGAGAAAGAATAAAGACGAAGACGACGATCTGGAAGGTAGATACTTGGAAAAGATCCTAGATCAAGACAAAGAAGAAGAAGAGAAAGTGCAGAGACCAGGACTAGAACTTCAAGAATCATCTGATTCAGACTCTGACAATGAAGATGAAGAAGAAGAAAAACAAAAACAATTAAAAGAGGGCTCCAAGGCCAAAACTGTTGACTTGAAAGCTGAAGAAATCGAAAAGGCTGAAAGAACCGTCTTTGTTGGTAATTTGAACTCCAAGGTGATCACTTCCAAACCAGATTACAAAGAATTTAAGAAATTCTTCCTTAAGCACGGTACCATTGCTTCTATTAGATTCAGATCAATTGCCTTCAATGAAGCCCTACCAAGAAAAGTTGCCTTTGTCCAACAGAAACTTCATTCTTCAAGAGATTCAGTTAACGCTTACATTGTCTTTAAGGAAAAAGACGCTGCTAGAAAAGCCCTTGAATCCAACGGTTCTGTATTCCTAGACCTCCATCTACGTGTTGATTCAGTGTCCCATCCTGCTAAAATTGATAACAAGAGAGCCATCTTTGTAGGTAACTTGGATTTTGAGGAGAAAGAAGAAGAATTATGGAACATCTTTACCGAATGTGGTGAGATTGAATTTGTGAGAATAGTGAGAGATGCAAAGACCAATGTCGGTAAAGGTTTCGGGTACGTCCAATTCAAAGATTTTACCTCTGTTTCTAAAGCCTTATTAATGCATGAGAAGAAACTAGGTGAAAAGAAGAGAAAGTTAAGAATCACCAGATCTAAAAAGATGAAACCAAGAACCCAAGAAGACAACAATAACCATAACAGAAGAGGACAACAAGTGAGAAACCTAACAGACGATCAAAAGACCAAACTGGGAAGAGCCAAACGTGTTTTAGGTAAGGCTGACAGAGCCACTGCTGGTCAACAAGTGATTGAAGGCATTAGAGCTAAGAAAGGTGATGGTGCTGCTGGGATTAAGAATGGGAAGAATAGAGTGAAGAAACCAAGAATCAGACAAAGATCCACAGATTTCAGAAAAGTCCGTGACTCTTTAAACAAGAAATGATTGCAATTACGACTCATTATAACACTTTTAATAGCTTTAAAGGTTTAATAGTTATCCGCGAAAACCCAATATGTATACATAATCAGGAATAACGCCACAACTGATAACCAAAAAGGTACTTAAACCTTGTAAAATCTCTTTTCCCCTTTCCAGACTAATTAAAGGGATTAAGAGAGAACACAAAGAGAAAATGGGTAATAATTCTTCTAAACAATCCATCCAATTGAGAGATAATAGGGATATTGAAAAGTATTCGTACCAGGATGAATTTATCAATGAGGCACTATACGAGAAACTAAGCTCTTTACACCTGGAAGAAGCCTCCATTCAGAAGGATAAGACTTCAAAACCAGTAGGTGTCTCCATTGAATCCTTGGGCCAGTGGGAATCCTCATTATTGTCTGATAAGAAGAACCTTCTAACCATCGCTGCTCTGGGGAACCAATCAGTTGCTGAGATTATCAAGTCCAATAGGAAATTGACATCGGATTCTGTCGATGTCTGGAATGTTAAGGTCGATTTGGAAGGTTCTCCAGTGACTTCACAGAATGCCAGTGGTAGATGTTGGATCTTTGCCTCCACCAATGTCTTTAGAACTTTCTATGCAAAGAAATTTGACTTGGAGGAGTTTGAATTATCACAAGCATATTTATTCTTCTATGATAAGTTGGAGAAGGCCAACTATTTGTTGACAAACATCATTGAAACTGCTGATTTAGAATTGGATTCAAGAGTTGTTCAAGCTATCTTGGGTAATGGTCTTTCAGATGGTGGTCAATGGGATATGATTGTCAATTTGGTCTCTAAGTATGGTCTAGTTCCAAAGACTATTTATAAGGATTCATTCCATGCCTCTAATTCTGCTCCATTGAACTATTTCTTGGTCAACAAATTGAAAGAAGATGCCTTAATCTTGAGAAAATTGGTCAATGAAGGTGCTTCAAAGGAGAAGATCTATTCAACTAAAGAAGCACAAATCCAAGAGATTTACAACATCTTAGCTCTATCATTAGGACCTGCTCCAAAACCTGAAGAAAAAGCCAGATGGGACTATAAGACCAAGGCTGGTGTTGCTAAGTCCATCACTGTCACACCGGTTGAATTTGCTGAACTGGTTGACTTGCAAATCCATGACACTTACTCATTGATCAATGATCCAAGAAATGAATACAACAAATTATACACCGTTGATAGATTAAACAACGTTGTTGGTGGTAAACCTATTGACTATATCAACGTCCCATTCAAAGTGTTAAAGGAAGTCGTTGTCACCTCTTTGAAGAACAATCAACCTGTGTTCTTTGGTTCTGATGTCGGTAAGTTTTCTGACCGTGCTCTTGGTGTGTTAGACACAAACGCCTACGACTACGATCTGGTCTTCAACACCACCTTGAACTTAACAAAGGCCGAGAGATTACTAGTCGGCTCCTCAGCAATGACACACGCAATGGTCATCACCGCTGTGCATATCATTGACGGGAACATTGAGAGATACAGAATTGAAAACTCTTGGGGTCCAGACGCAGGGAATAAAGGTTATTACGTTGCCTCTGACACTTGGTTCGACGAATATGTGTATCAAGTGGTTACTAACACCAAGTTTGCTCCTCAGTACTTGACTGATATCTGGAAAGCTGGTGATTATACCGTTTTGCCTATTTATGATCCAATGGGTGCCCTGGCCTAGAGACTTGGAGGGTATCGGTCTTTGACCACGCCTGTGGCTGGGCCCACAGTTTCGTCATTGGGGCCTCTACTTCAATTCATCCTTCATTTATCTTGTTTCTTTCAATTTTGACGTAGCTTTTTATATATTTGAACTACTCTTCCAAAAGACCCACTAGTTTGGACATGTTTAAAGCAAAATATCACCGAATCGGGCGGGCAGTGGATGGGGAGTTCTCAACCCATGAGAAAAGTTGAGAAAGATTTGATTTCTGGTGAGTATGGACTGCTGGAACCCATTTTCATGTCATGGCTTTGAAAGGATCATTTTCTCGCCCATGGAGCTCTCGTAGTTTCAGCTTCATCCCTACCAGCACCGGGAACACTGAACCCAGTACCCGGTCTCCCCTGTTGCACACCTCTAGGTGGCAGTCTCCCACCTTGCGAATCTGAAATGATCTTGTCTTGAAAAGAGGGCTGTGGCTTTTTGGATTTCCATGGGGCAGCTGTAGTGATCACCATTCGTTCGTCATCATTCTCTTCCATTTCATCAGTAGTCTCAGAGATAGGCAATTCATTGCCGGTCTTTGCACTGATCCATGGAAATAGTACACCACCAAAGTAGAAATGCTGGACAACAGGGAATTTATTTAACACTTCAGCAGCATACATCTTTTGCATTCCTTTTAAAATCTTACCCCATTCTTTAACTTTTGAGACATCATACAATATAGGCGAATGCTCAAAAAAAGGAGCCTTCTTGACCTTGTTGATAAACCCAATGGCATTGAAGTATAAGTTATCCTCACAATGTTGGAACACCACTGAACGATCCTGGACAAACCTTGGTGATATTTGATGTTCACTAGAGTTGAGGATCTGAGACGCACCAAGAATGTAAATAATGTGGAAATGGTCATCTAGCCCCCAGACACCATGAGAACCAGCAGGTTCTAAAGTATATGTGATGATCAACTTTCTTGTTGTAGTGTAATATGAACTAAAAATGACCAAGATGTCATATCCATCAATGTGTTCATCGTCGGGTATGAGGATTCCAACTTTCCAGAGACCAACAAGAAATGCCAGAAAGTTCAATTCGTGTCCTGTTCCATAATCCAACCTTTCTCTTGAACCGAAAGAGTTAACGATATACCATTTGATCTCCCTTAAGAACCCATCAGAATCTGACTTCTTGTAAAAAGGCCTTATAATCAGTTCATTCAGCCAATTGTCAATTTTGGCCTCTAATTTGTCTTGCCATTGACGACGTGACAAATTCCCAAACCGTCTTGGTCCCTCCAATGGTGGAGTATCATCGATCAATTGGGAGAATCTTTGAAGCAGTTCAACAATGTTCTTTACTATGGGTTTCATTTCAAAAATGTGTGACAACTGATCAGTGGCGTCCTGGAAGGCAGCAATCGGGACCGCATAATTAACATCTCTCTCATATTTGTGTATCTCCTCTGGTGTGTACAGGTCCTCCTTCCTCAATGCACCTTTTGGAACGGATTTCCCCTGGACTAATGATGTAAACTTAGCAAGTGCAGTTGTGATATCTTGTAACACTATTGAGCTGCGGAATAAGCTCAAACCACTGGAGCTGTGGATTCTTTTCACGGGAGGCGAATAGTTGGTGGTTTGAGGTAAGGAAACACTCATAATTTGGGCAGGGTTTGTGAATATGAAGAAGGTGAGATTGGTTTATTCATTAGGCCCAAGATGTTGTTGCCGGTTTTAATTATCGGTAAGGGCACTATAAAGTCAACTCTTTGAATTAGCTCTTATTATCATATTATCTCTTGAAAGCATCTTTTACTTCCCCCAAGAGACGGTGTACCATATGCTTCCAAGTAGTGGCAAACACTATCTCCAAGTACTTTCCAGTAACTTTCGGTTGCGGCCATATCTAGCAGAAAGCACCGTTTCCCGTCCGATCAACTGTAGTTAAGCTGCTAAGAGCCTGACCGAGTAGTGTAGTGGGAGACCATACGCGAAACTCAGGTGCTGCAATCTTTTTTTGCAACCTCTGGTAACCTCTTTAGACTCCGTTGAATGCCCCTTCTGTTCTCTTGCCTCTTGGAGGTGTTTGAATTTTATTGTTGTATCTATACCGACACTACATATATAAACTAGCAAAATAACTTTTTTAATACACTAAAGTCACAAATACAAAGAACCAGCACTAACAATATCTCTATGCACCATTTCTGTAGCCTTTTCCATCTTTTCCTCCAATGCAACATTACCAATGGTCTTAGCAGCCATGATCATCTGTCTCAACATCTCTTCAAGTCTCTTAAACATTCTGATCAAAGACCCTTCGTACACATCAGTCATTTTACAGATCTGAGTGAACGTGGCACCTTTACACCATGAGAACACTACTTCCATTAGTTCAGGTCTGAAGGACTCAACATATTCCTTTTCAATGATCTCAATCTTGGATTCTTTGGAAATCTTAGCAATCTTGGAGGCCATTTCTTGCATTTGCTTCAAAGGTTCAGCCAATTCTGATTTCAATCTTGGAGTTTCCTTGGATCTTTCTTGGAACACGAAGCAGGATAATAAGGCAGCACACTGTTCTGGAGTCAACTCATTGAAATTACCATTGAAGATCAACTCTGTCAATAGCAATTCGTCACCAGTGCTGATTTCACAGGCAACACGACCTTTCAATTCAATCACATCCGATGCAGTGGTGAAACCTAAACGACGCAACACTCTCTTTCTATGTCTTAGATCGTCCAACTGGATAACAGCCTGGGCTTCAAGAATCTTGTCTTTGATCTGTTTAGCATCATTCGTTAGCGCAACCTTGGAACTGTATTGGCTGTATAGATCTTTCAATCTTGGTGATAACGATAATGGATTAGAGTATAATTTGGATTCCAACACTTCAATCTTCTTTATCAGTGTCTTAAAATCATTGTCTTCAATCTTCATATTTTCAATTGGATCCAATAGTTGAATACCATCTGGGAAACGACGATTCACTTCTTTCAATGATTTGGAGACAGTCTCTTTCTGTTGGTTAGAGGACAGGTCTTTTGGTAAGTATAGTCTGACATTACCAATACATTGAATTGAGTCTAATGTTATTGGAATTATTTCAGTCTTTGATTTTTCACTTTCTTTAGCAGGTCTAATACCTTCTGGAAATTGTGGGTTAAATGGTTTGATCAAACCAGTTGGAGAGTCGGCAAACATGGTGTTAACAAGGACATTGACGATGTATGATTGATGATCTGCGTAGGTTTCATTCTTGTTACGCTTATTTATCCTCTTTTGGAAGTCAACAACAACACCCCAATCGTACTCGAATTCACCAATTTTGACTTTCAATAGTCTACCACCTTGTAAGAAGTTCAAGACATGGGCTGGATGAGTGATGATATGACGAACATCTTCATTGTATGAGTCCAGTTGCTTTCTTATATCATAATATTCTCTAATGGTACCTTCATCTTCAATGTTTAATTCTTTCAATTCATCTTCGATGGTGATCAACTTTCTCTCAAGAACCGGCACAGCAGCAGCGTTCTGAAATTGAAAGAAAGAATGTTCAAGCATAAACTCAGGTGAGATACCTTCGACTCTCATCAAGTTCAAGATCATGTTATAACCTAGATGGAAGGCAGAATCCAATCTATCAGCTTCACCTTTAACCATCCCCTTTGCGACCTGAGGTTCCATCTTCTCGTCAATCATCATGATGACAATACCACGGTCATCTAAACCACGACGACCAGCACGGCCAGACATTTGGATATATTCACCACCAGAGACCCAACGGAAACCTTTACCATCCCATTTCCTAACCGAAGTAAACACAACAGTCTTTGCAGGCATATTTAACCCAATGGAGAAGGTTTCAGTAGCAAATAATACTTTCAAAAGACCCTCTTGGAACAGGATTTCAATGATTTCTTTCAAGATTGGCAATAGACCAGAATGATGGATACCGATACCACGTCTTAACAAAGGAAGAATATGTTTGATTTGTGGTAGTTCACGGTCAGATTCAGGCAATAGATCAATAGCATTGTTGAAGATCTTAGTTAGAACTTCACGTTCTTCATCTGTATTGAAATCTAATTTGGACATTTTCAGAGCTAAGGACTCACAATCTCTCTTGGAAAATGAGAAAACAATAACCGGGTTGTATTTCTTAATCCAAATCATCTTGACAATCTTGTAAATGTCAGATTTGGAGTCCTTAGCATTACCACCTTTATAACTTTGACCCTTTTTACCCTTTGAACCCACAGCACTTGGATCATCACCTTGTTTATCGCTAATAGAGGCCATGGCTTTTTGAAAATTCTCTTCTCTAAAGGTGGATTTTTCATCAACGACTAAATGGATACCATCACCATTAGCAGGGAACAGATAATGTTGTAATGGGGTTGGACGGAAGTCGGTATAGACCACATGACAAGGTTGGGAATGGATTTTACATATCCACTCAGCAAATTCCATAGCATTAGGAATAGTGGCTGATAGGAAAACATAATGGACCTTATCAGGCAGCAAGATGATAGTTTCTTCCCAAACGACACCACGTTCTTTATCTCTCATGTAATGGACTTCATCAAAGATAACCCAAGCAACTTCTCTCATCACTTCTGACCCTCTGTAAAGCATGGATCTCAAAATTTCAGTGGTCATGACTAAACAACCAGCATCTGGATTGATAGTAACATCCCCAGTCATCAAACCAACATCACCAAATTCAGCTAACAATTCACGGTATTTTTGATTGGACAAGGCTTTAATAGGAGATGTGTAGATGACTCTCTGTTTGGCTTGTAATGATTGGGCAATGGCATACTCGGCAACAACAGTCTTACCAGCTGAAGTATGGGCCGAAACTAACACTGATTCAGATCTATCAATACATGAAATGGCGGTATCTTGGAAAGGATCCAAAGTGAAAGGATAAGTTCTAGCTTCGTTTTGTCTCTTGTGCTCACCAATTGGTTTGTATGGATACCCACTTGGTACAGCAACTTGATGTCTAACTTGATGTAATAGTTTCATCTTACCATTCTCTTGGTCAGTTTCTTCAACTTTTGGCAATAACCCACTTGAAGCCTTGACTTCTCTCTCGGCTTCTTGTTCAAAAGAATCGGCAACCATAGGGACAACTTCTGACTTTTCCTTCTTATCAACTAACCTCTTGTCCTTTTTGGTCTTCTTTGGGGCATTGTTCACTGGTGAAGCAGGGCGTTTCTTGTAGTTTTCTTCATTGTCTTCATTGGAGCTTGACTCTTTCCCAGGCTCCACTGAAGGCGTAGTTTCTTCTGGAATTTGTGGTGGGGCACTAGGAACCTCGTCAAAGACAGCAAATAAATCGTCATCCATCTTTGTATATGAGTCTGACCTGATTGCCTAGACAAAGTTCAATTTTTTGCCTAATCAGCTTCACTATTCCAGTAAATAAAATTTAATTTTTTTTTCTAAAAACTTATCGGTTCAGCCAACATAGCTCATCGGTTATTAGATTAACTGTTAATGTTAATAGATGAGATTATTTCATTAAGTGAAGAAGGTACTCAGATTTCCGATAAAGGCCTATCAATGGCCTCAAATAATTCATCTCCAGTATAACTCAGGAAACACTCGCAGACTCATAGCAACATTATGTACATTGGTGTCTCACTAAATGCCGCGGGATTCATCGCTGCTTCCGCGGGAACTTTTCCTCAAGTGGAATTGTGAGTGTTAAATATAATTTAGAAATAATATATTAGCTATATATATTATGAATTGATCCGCTACATACTAATATTTAACCTATAATTATAACAATATTTAATTATATATATAGTACGACCCCGTTCGTGCATCAGTACATAAATATAGCTGTCTTTCTTATACCTGATCATTGAAGAATTGAAGACTGTATGCATGGATTAAGGAAGAGCCGAAAGATTGCAATAATAGAACACTTTCTGAACAGTCCTAGGGAAATTCTAGATCTATGGAACTTCATTAGAACTATGATCTTAAATCAACTGGACATATTGTTATAAAGGGAGAGAACATACTATTTAGGTAACAGAGAAGCAGACTTTGGAAATCATACGTTTAAAAAAACTTTAAATTAGGGCGTGTGGCGTAGTTGGTAGCGCGTTCGCTTAGCATGCGAAAGGTCTCCGGTTCGACTCCGGACTCGTCCAATTTTTTGCTTTTCTCTCTCTTTTCTGCGGCAAATTTTCCCAACAGATCCCATAACCAATGGGATATCAATGTTTTTTGCTGTTAAGGTATTATTGGTATTATTGGTTGTGTAAATTACATCTTTATTGTTTTATATTGTTTTAGATTAATTACTTATAATCAATTACCAAATTGGGCAAAAAAATCCACAGTTTTCACTCAATTACAAATCACCGAGTCTCTTCAACGCTAAAAACTTCCCATAGTCCACCCATTTTCAGGCCCATTGAAGATGTCATTTCCTACATTGTCACCAGAGAAAGAGGCCCTGCTGGTAGAGCTCCTTGAGCAATGGGCCCTTGCCAACAGTTTGATCATCTATCCTCCAAATTTCCAGTCTTATGCCCCAGTGGTCGCTCCTACAACATTATTTCCCACACCATTCCCAAGAATAGCATTCCAAGATGCCAGCGATGTGCAATTGGCATTCAACGAGTTGTATGCCAAGGTCTCGAGTGATGTACCGTGGTTATCCTCCATAATTGACGAACTAGCCGAGTTCGATGCAAATTTCACAGGCAAACTTTGGGAGACTTATAAGAGAGCTGAAAAGATTGGGATTGTGCAGCCTTTGGCCCTGGGGATCTTTAGATCCGACTATATGGTCAATGAGATTGCTGGTAAGAAGCCACAGATCAAGCAGGTCGAGTTCAACACGGTGAGTGTCTCCTTTGGTGGGTTGTCCCCAAAAGTTGGTGAATTGCATAGATACTTGAATGACAATGGCCTATATGACTCCGAGAACTCATCAAAGAAGTACTATAAAGACGAAGACCTTCCTGTCAGCGAATCCATCGATGCCTTGGCCAATGGTCTTGCCGATGGTAATTATTATTATAACAATGGTGTCCAGAATACTGAGACAGTGGTGCTTGTTGTGGTCCAGGATAAGGAACGTAACGTGTTTGATCAAAGATTGTTAGAATTCTCATTGTTGAAGAACCACGGTGTGAAATCAGTGAGATTATCATTGGCTGAGATTGATATCAAGACCATCGTGGATCATGACACGAAGAAGATCTATATTAAGGCCACAGGTGATGAGATTTCAGTTGTCTATTTCAGATCAGGTTATGCGCCAACTGATTTCACTAGTGAAAAACACTGGGATAACAGATTGATCTTGGAGACATCAAAGGCCATCAAGGCTCCTAACTTATTAACACAATTGGCCGGTGCTAAAAAAGTTCAACAAATCTTGACAGATAAAGATATCTTATCACGCTTCTTAACGGATAAACCAAAGTCGGAGTTTAACCAATTCTTAGACACATTTGTTCAGATTTACCCATTAGACGATACAGAAAAGGGTAAACTTGCAAAGAAATTGGCGTTGGGAGAACCTCATAACTTTGTCTTGAAACCTCAAAGAGAAGGTGGTGGTAATAACATTTACAAGGAAGATATCCCAGAGTTCTTATCCAAGATACCTGAAAGAGAATGGGCTGGCTACATCCTCATGGAATTAATTCATCCGCCTACACAAAATAACAAGATTGTTAGAAATGGAGAAATATTTAGTGAACCAATCATTAGTGAATTGGGTAGATTTGGTACTATCTTGTTTAATCAAAGTTCAGGAGAAATTTTGGAGAACAAAAACTCTGGTTGGTTATTGAGATCGAAGTTTGAATCATCAAATGAAGGTGGTGTTGCTGCTGGGTTCGGTTGTGTTGATAGTGTTGTTTTAACAGAGTAACATACATGCCCTTGGAATCTTCTATGGGGGGCCCATTACAAATGCACCTCTTCTTTGATTATATCTGTAAGGATACGCACCAGTCCTTTGTAATTCAAATTGAGCTTCAAACTTTGCAGCCCATAGGGCTGCACCAGCAGTGGTGCAGAACTTGAAGAAAGTTGAAAAGAATGGAATCAACTCCAAGGTGTTGGCAACTACCCCCAATGAAATGTATTGAAATCTTCTTGAAGCATAGAACGCGTTTCTTTGACGAGTATCAATGCCTTTTAATTGGTAGTATCTCTGGTGAAGGCCAAAGCCTTTGTTTGGAGCGTTGAAGAAGACCGAGATGATCGGACCAGCAATTGGCAAGAAGATCAAAGCCACATTGACTATAAGGTTCAATAGATTCATTGGGTAGAAAATCATATTCTCAGGTAAATCCAAGATCCATCTCTTAGCGGTAGTGACCCATGGGACTGTCACCACTCTGAACAACTTCCCACGGACAACAATCTCGTCAAACCCGGACCTAGACAATGTGATATCAAACACGTACTCCAATGGCATCGTGAACAACAAGTTATCACCGACAATTTGGGATACCATATCAACCTGATGCAAGAAGTTCAACCAGCTTAGCAAAAAACCCATTGGACCCATCATGGCAAGGCCGAGCACGGCCTGTATGATGGACACTGTGAAGAACATGACAACGCCGATAGCGATAGTTAAAATGAGCTGTGGGATCACGACGGAGGCGAAATGTGCCCATAGTAGAGGAGTGTTGATGAAGTAAGCGACACCCTGTGTTGAGTTAGCGGGTAGGACACAAAGCAGAAGATTGAGGTTGTGCTGAGTACTGCAAGGGGCATCGAGGCCGACTCATAGAAGGAGCTCATGGCGATTGAAGAGACTGTTTCCAGCCAGAGAATAGCTTTAGAGAGCACTTGTCGTGTTTTTTACTGAGGATTTGACACAAAAACGAGATGAGATGAGATGGGCATTATACTCCCAAAAACCGATGAATTAGACGGAACAAGTGTGGCTTCCTAACAGAATAGAGTCCCCTCTTCTGCACCCCAGAAGCCATCAGAGGCTCCTTCTAACGAGCACCGGCTCTTATTCTATTTCTAGCACTATTTCTAGCCCTATTTCCGCTTCGGCTCGGTCTCGGCTCGCACGTGACCAGCGCCACAATTCTCAACCGATACTTGACCTTTTAACTAATGTTATCTATGTAGCCACAGTCTTGATCCGAACTTGGATTGTGCAATGAAATTATGGCTCTGTGGCCACTGAAGCTATAAAGGGCATGAGATCAGCAAACTTGCTTTGTAGGGATCCCAATGTGGACTCTACTCTTCATATTGACCATCAATATAATGCCTTCTGCTGGTACTATCACTCTCAAGGCTGTCGATCATAAGCTGCAACCATCTCAACAAGTTGCTCAAACTGTTTCTGGTTACACAAACTTGGATATCCACTTCAGAAAAGATCAAGATGTCATCGATCCTAAAACAGGTCTCTTGAAAGTCAGTGAACAAGAGTATGCAACTGCTAAATACCCTGAATGGTTGCCGACTTGGGACCCAAACCAAAAGTTTGATCCATACCCGGAAGACTACAATGCTGACTACGTTGACAGGGCCCTATACGCTGACCCAGAATTCAGCAACTTGCTTCCAAAGTCTCAGAAAGACACCATCAAGACCAAGAAACTATCACCAAGATTAGGTACCGAGATCAGAGGCGTTCAATTATCACAACTATCAGACGATGCTAAGAACGAATTGGCCCTATTGACCGCTAAACGTGGTGTCCTGGTCTTCAGAGACCAAGATTTGAAAGACAAAGGTCCTCAATTTAACAGAGAATTTGGTGAATACTTTGGTAGATTACATGTTCATCCTTCTTCAGGTGCTCCAGATGGTTTTGAACAATTCCACATCACATACAGAAGAAAGGATCCAAACGAATACAACATTGTCCATGCCAACACTCTTTCTACCAAAGGTTGGCACTCAGATGTTAGTTTTGAGAAATATCCACCAAGTTATACATTCTTTGCCATGTTAGATGGTCCAGAAACTGGTGGTGACACTTTATTCTCCGATTGTACTGAAGCTTATAATAGATTATCTCCAAGATTCAAGAAGATGTTGGAAGGCCTACAAGCCGTCCACTCCTCCGTGGAACAAGCTGCCCAATCAAGAGCTGAAGGCTCAATCGAAAGAAGACCACCATCAACCAACGTTCATCCAATTGTTCGTATTCACCCAATCACCAAAGAGAAATCATTATATGTCTCAAGAGCTTTCATGAAGAACATTGTCGGTTTGAAACAAGAAGAATCAAGGGCTATCCTAGACTTGTTAACCGATCACATCAACAATTCTGTCGATTTACAAATTAGAGCCAGTTATGAACCAGGCACTGTTGTACTATGGGATAACAGAAGAGTCATCCATTCTGCTTGTTTCGACTGGATGAGCGGCCATGTTCGTCACTGTTACAGAATCACTCCAATGGCTGAACGTCCTGTTGAAATGGAAGAAGAATTACCAGAGGTTTACAGACAACAGAAATGAATCTTCAGAGGAAAAAACAGTTGCCATTTGATGGTTTATGAGTTCTATTATATTTAATGGTTATTTAATGATTTATGTTTTCGGTTTGATTAAACTAACGATTGTAGCTAAGATTGAGTAATCTATGGTTTGTATTAATGCAAAAAAACAACTTCTCTAATCAATGGTAATTGGTTCATTATCTGTAATCTCTTCAACTTTCTTCTCTTTCTTAACACCATTGATACCAGTTTCCTTCTTCACGTCACCATCACCTTCGAAAATCATCTTCCCAATAAATTCAACAGCCTTATTCTCAATCTGTTCACCACTCATACTCTGATCCAGTTCCAACTTATTCTGAGCAATTAAATGCATACTCTCCTCGATAGTACCCTTACAGATCAACCTCACAACATGGACTTCCCTTTCTTGACCAACACGATGTGCTCTATCTTCAGCTTGCTTATCATCATGAGGGTTGAAACTCTGATCAAAGATCACAACGTGATTGGCACACACCAGGTTGATACCGAACCCACCGGCTTTAGTGGACAATAAGAACACAGGGATGTCTGGAGAGTCGTAGAACGTGTCAATAATGTCCTGTCTGGTGTCCACTGCAGTGCCACCGTCCAATCTCAAAAACTTGATAGACCATTTGGACAGCACACGTTCCAAGATATCCAACACTTGGGTAAATAGTGAAAAGATCAAAACTTTCCCATCTTGAATAATAACCTTTTGTAACACTTCCTGTAAGGCTTCAATCTTACCAGAATTTACAAATTCTTCATCACTAAGCGCAAATTGCCTGATTGAAGAGAACTTCTCACATAAGTTGTTCAATTCGAAATCATTCATCACTTCCATATCTTCGTAGATGTATTCACGATTAGCGGTCTGATAGACTTCTTCCTTCATGATTTCTTTGGACATGATTCTTAATTTCTCCTTGGTGTACAAGTTTCTGAATAATAATGGATGAATTGCAGCTTTTCTCAAGTTCATTAGGATGTTTGAGACCTTGGATCTCCTTTCAGTTCTCAATTTAATCCCGTATTGCACTTCCCTTTCATAGATCTCAGCTTGAGAAGGTGTCATTTCGAAATACTTGATGGAATTATGCTTAGATGGTAAATGTTGCAACACTTGGTCTTTTCTTCTTCTCAAGATGAATGGGGCCATCATCTTCTTAGCATTGGAAATGGCACGCTCAGATAGTAATGGATTGTAACCTTTCTTACTATCCTTTGTGGTTGCCTTTTGAGTGAACACGGCTTTCAAATCTTCCTTCTTAGAGACAAAGATACCAGGAAGGATGAATTCCAATAATGACATCAATTCTCTCAAGTTATTTTGTAATGGTGTACCAGTTAACAATAATCTGAATTGTGCCCGTATCTTGACCAGTTTTTGAAATCTCTCAGAGGCACTATTCTTCAACATATGACCTTCATCATAGACAACACAGTTGAAACCAGCATGTTTCAAAAAACTTTGATCTTCTTTACTACCAGTGGCCAAGTTGTAAGTCGTAACAATGACATCGATCTCATCCAATCTCTCGAATAACACTTCTCTCATCTGTTCTCTCTCTGCTTGGGAACCATAGTATGGTTCCACCACTAATGATGGTGAAAACTTGTTGAATTCTCTCATCCAATTTTCCAATGTCGAAGATGGAACAACAATCAAATGAGGACCTTGAATATCTTGTTCTTTCAAATATGAAATGAATGAAATGACCTGACATGTTTTACCTAGCCCCATTTCATCAGCAAGGATACAACTCAATTTGTTCTTGTATAACAAATTCAACCAATTGATACCAACTTGTTGATAGTTCTTCAACTCGACTTCATCAGCTAGCAATTTAGGCTTTTCCTTATGATAATTGTTCTTATCTCTCTTACCAGTTGTGACTTTGTCTTCATCGTCTTCATCGTCTTCATCAATTTGGACATCAACAATCTCCAGTTCATCAGTGACACCATGTACTCTAACACCCCATTTGTTGATCTCTTGAGCAATAGTGTCACTATGTACATTACATTGTTCAACCAAACTTTCCACAGCGTCATAACCTCTAAGCACAGACTCTGCTTTTTGTGCAAGCAGCTCACCATCGGTTTTCTGTTTTCTTCTGGTAGGTTGAACATCTTTGAAGTTGAAACTTTCGAAATGGATGACGGATTTGTATGGTCTCTTAGCGACAACGTTCTGGGCAACATCATCATCACAAGAGGTGACATCGATAATCTCTCTCTCTTCGACGGTGTTGAAGAAGTTCAAGACCTTTTCAGCATACTCATCATCATTGTTATCCATGATGGATTCATCAACGTCAGAATCACTGAAATCGTCATTTAAGATCTGTTCCTCCTCTTCTTCTTCCTCTTCATCAAGTTTAATCGTAGTTGGAATAGTGACGGATTTTTTTTTCTGAGCTTTTTCAATAATATCAGTAATGATAACATCATCATTATCACTAGCGGAAGTTGGGGAGTTTCTTGAACCTCTAACTAAACGTCTCTTTTTTGGCAATGGCTCATCAGGAACGGTGATAGTTTCAGAAGGTGGGACTCGTTGCTTTAAGTTATGACTATACTTCTCAGAAATGGTCTTGGACTTATTCAAGATGACTTTTGAAGATTGCTTTTGAGGTGATGATTCTGGAGATGAGATGATTTCAATGGTGTTGTTCTCCTTCTGTGATGGGGATTGTTGTGTAGAAGTAGCCGAGATTGGTTTGGTCGCTTGTGATACTTTCCTCTTCTCAATAAGTTGGATTAGTTTATGTTTGGCTTCTTTCAAATTACCTTCAGCCTTTGTTGAGTAAACAGCTTTGATTATACCTGCACTCAACGTTGGGAAATGATTCTTCAAAATTTCCAAGTCTCTCTGGGTTTCAGTTTTCATGTTGTTTCTCTTTAGCAAATCGCTCCCATTGAAGGCGAACTTTTCCCTCAGATTTGTCGTGGATGCAGGCTTGTTGATCTGATTCCCATTCTCATCATATAAAGGCTTAGGCTTCACGTTACCAAACAGTCTGGTGTGCTGGAATTGCGGCTTTGGCGAGCCCGCGTTGCCAGAGGCTGGAGATGAATCTGGAACCTGGATCACGGACTGCTTCTTCGGCGTGGCAGCGGAGCCCCAGTTGTATTGGCCCATGGTTTAAAGAGTGATGATGGACTTGAGTTGATATGACAACAGGCAGCGAATGGACAAAAATGTAGTGTAGCGGAGAGTAGTTTGAGGCTCTGAAAATGCAAGCAGGAGACCAGAAGAGACGAAGACACGTGTAAGACAGTGAAAAAGCAGTTGAAACCAGGAAAATTCCCACTTTAAAAAGGTTTTTGATACAGAGGTTTACGCCAAAAATGCACGTTAAACAGTTGATATTTTTTTTTTTTTGAATTTTTTTAATTTTTTTTAATTTTAAAGAGAAAATTCGCGTTTTTATTTCTTTTCGTGATGAATTCCTCTCTAATAAACTAATGAGTTAGGCAGAGTGTGATGAGTTTAGGCAGAAAAATGACTTATTTTGTGTACTCTTGTGGGTCTAATGGGAAGGGACAACTGGGGACTGGTGATTTTCAGGATTTGAACGAGTTTAAAAAGGTGTTTGAGTCAGAAGTTGGTGTTAAGAAGATTGCATGTGGAGGAAGTCATACATTTATATTGTTAGACAATGGTGATTTGTTTACCAGTGGTGATAATGTTCATGGACAATGTGGAGTTACTGGAGGTGATACGATTGCGACTTTTATGGATGTTCCTAAGATGAATGGTGCCAAATGGATCAATTGCAGTGCCGGTTATGAGTTTTCCATTCTCATTAATGAACTACATGAAGTATATTCTTGTGGGTTTGGAGCAAAGGGAGAACTAGGATTTGGAGAGAAGATTACAAAGGCAAAAGAACTTCTAAGAGTGCCACTAAATCTGAAATCTCACGTCAAAGAAGTCAAATCTTGCTTGGATCATACAGTACTGCTTACAGAAGATGGTTTATTGTTTGGCTGGGGTAATGGTCGAAGTGGTAAGTTGGGAGAACCAAAGGAGTCCAAGATCTGGCAACCCAGGGAAATAAAATTAGGCTTTCAAGCTTTGAAGTTCAACCTGGGTAGAGATTTCACTATTGTTAGCGATGGAGATCGGCTGCATTTATTAGGAAGTGACAAGTTTGGTATCAGTGAGCAACTTGATTTACTTCCCATTAGCAATTTTAGGGACTTCAAGACCATGTGGTCGTCTATACATTTGATCAATATCAATGCAGAAAACAAGATTGTGTCAATTGGGAATAACAGCCATGGTCAGCTGCTGAGTAACTCGACGGTACAGTTTGACCTGTTCGATGTAGGAAGTGAACATGGAATAATATTGCAAGATAACAAAGTCTTGTGCTGGGGTTGGGGCGAACATGGCAATTGTGGGATCAACAAGACAGACACTGTGACTTTCGATTACTTAAATGAGTTGTACGAGGTCAATCCCAATGAAAAACCAGTGCTTATCAAAGGTGGTTGTGCTACAACTTGGTTGGTGACTAGATGTGTATAACTTTTCCTAAGAGACTAAACTAAAAAGTTATAGAAAATGTCAAGAAGTATCTTTCCCATATTCATCTATCGCACAGAATGAACATAAGCACGCGAATGATGGAAAATATGTAAAAACTTCTGTGTTAGTCTGGGGCAAGTGTATCGAAACGTCATTCATGTCCCCTTTTGAAGGATAATGACGAGCTTCTTTCAAGCCCTCCGAGGGTAGTTCTCGAAACCTTTCGAGAAAGGCCTTTTTCCGCATTGTTGTAAGTCAAGGGCCAACCTCCTATTGAGTCTTGGGACTCTTGAGACCCTTGGGACTATTCCTTGGGACTATTCTTCCTTTAGATTTAATTAATGGAAGAATCAAGAAGGTTCGAGAAAAATTTTCTATTTAAATAGTAAACAGATGCGGTAGGGGACATACGATGATACATACATACAAAAAGCAAAATTGGAATATTAAAAACTCTCCAGATTCCATCAATTTTGTCAACTCGTTCAGAGTCGCTGACAAGTCGTCAAGAGCTCATTCGAAATTTACTGAACACAACACAATGTTTGGCTCAGTGTGCTCGGGCAGACCAGTCCAGTCTGCCGAACAAGTCGACACCAACAAATATGTGATCAACATTGAGAATGGAAGCAAAATCTCCCATGTCGCCATCTTCCTACTGCCAAACTTTG
Source organism: Taiozyma bovis (assembly GCA_003707945.3). NCBI lineage: Eukaryota > Fungi > Ascomycota > Saccharomycetes > Phaffomycetales > Wickerhamomycetaceae > Taiozyma > Taiozyma bovis. Next base: position 156,014 of record PPMH03000002.1, on the reverse strand, counting down.
AGCTGGACCCAGGATTTGCTGCCCTGATTTACTTCCAGTTGCCAAACCAGGACTTTAGGCTATTGGGCTCCATCTCATCCAGTAAACCTAGTGCAATCTTCAAACTGAACAACAACAATCACGCTCAGAACTCATCCCAAAACATCCTGGACGATATGGACATGGATACGGATACGGACTCATCGTCCCCTTCATCCTCTGGCTCCTCCAGTGATCCTCTCAACAACATCACTGTCGGGATATCCATCGAGCCATTATCAGAAGCTGAGAAACAACTGTTGACCATGAAAGAGATACAATCAACATCCAAACCGAAATTACTACCAGTCACATCACACACACATACATCCACACCAATTACTGATCCAACAAGCACTGCCATCCTGGCCAACAAGATTGTGAAGCACGCTTATAACTATCTGACTGGTTTTGTCGATGACCAAGGCAAAGTGAGCATCAAGTTCTTTGATAGTTGGTGGGAAAAGTTCAGAACTCGACTACAAAACGACCCAAAATTTTTAGAAGCTCATGATTGATTAATTGCCTAGTCTGAATGTTCCATACTTTTCACTGTTCGTTCGTTCATCGTGCGAGATTTCAAGGCTTTTTGTTCTATCTTTGACACACATTACCTTTTGCTTTCACTACATCACTTGTTCCTACTCTTGACATTAATCCATCCATTGTTTAACTTAACGAATTATATGACCAACTAAATAGTCCTTTTTTTTTTTGAAGAGAATTATATCGAATACATTTCTACACCTATTTTCTTAATTATGCATGAAGCAGTGTAATTGTATCGGTTGGTTAAATTCATATCTAATCATAGCTCATCAGCAAGGGCCTTCCTCATAGCCATTGGATTACCAAACACTAAATGTCTGCTCTCTAACAGCTTTTTATGCAAAGGGTCTTCAATACCTTCGTCTCTTTTCACCTTCTTTCTAGTCTCCACTTTGTCAGACAACCAATTTAGTAAATCATCAGAGGCTTTAAATCCTTGATTATTTTTCTTCAGCGCCACTAGCCTGTCAAGGATCTCCTCTACATGATGATCATCTCTCACCTCATCCTTGGATAATGATGATTGTAGAGCGTTGAATAACGTCTGATCAAATGGGTCATTATCTGATCTTCTCTGCAATCTCAAGTTGTTTACGTCGTCAAGGATCTCTAGAGCTCTGACCTTGGAATCTTCTTTCAAAGAGCCAAACACATCCAGGAGGATCTGCTCACCATTAAGTGAGGTGAAAACGGAGACAGTGTCCTGGGTTTGCAACAACGATGAAATGACACCGAGTGTTCTCTTCTGAATCACCGAGTTTTCTGAACTCTTCAATAATTTGAATAATGTTGGTAGGAAATCCTTGACATCGATATTATCCAGTGCTTTTCTATTATGTCTCAAAGCCTGAGCAATGACTCTTAATGATAGTTCCTTCAACTGTGTAGTAGACTTACTACCAGTGGCTATCTCCTCTAAAACCTTGAAATTCTCGGGATTACTGATCAGAACACCATCTTTTAAACTATGTGAATGTTCAGTCAATGATTCTAGACTTTCAACCAATTTTCCATTATCATATTTTCCTCTAAAAGAAACCAAATACTCTAAGGCATCATCCAGATCAACAAGGGCATTCGAACCTTGATAAGCCATTTTCAACTTTGCAATATCGTTATCTTCTTCAATGTCCTCTTCACTATAATGCACAATCTTATTAAGATCTGTCTCTTCAACAGGTCTTGCCACAATATCCTTCGTATGAATCACTTCTGTATCATCAGCCAATTTGGCAAACTTCTCTCCTGTTTGCCAGTCTAATCTAACGTCTAGCCCCTGTGGGATCTGTTGACCTTCTCTGATGGGTTTCCAGTGGTTTTCGGGCTCAAACTGGATAGGATAGCAGTCTGTAGGGTCGTTATGAGTACAAATCAAATCTTGTTGTGTCTTGATGTCTGGGATATAAGCGGATGAAACAGCTGTAAGGGCCAATAACGAAAGGATCAACACATGGGAAAGGCTCTTAAGCATAATATTTTAAAGTGAGAAGGAGAAACACAGTTCTTGAGTTTCCCTGGGAATGGAAGGATCTCGGCTTTATATGAAATCTTTTGTAAACGTTGATGATACGTGTTAATAGATGGTTCGAGACTTTTTTTTTCTTTTTTCTTTTTCAGCTTTTACTATAAAGTAGTGCACTACTTCTTCTACTTAAACAAAATTATAATCACCCAAGTCAGTACCTGAGTGATGATTATATTATGATTCGTCTATTTATTTTCAAAAGAGACCTCAGTTCTTACTCTTCTTGTTACTAGACCCATTAAGACCAGTTTTGACTCTCTTCTTACCTCTACCCAATTCATATTCTTTAGTGACACAGGCCAACAACGTTATGGCTCTTCTAGCCAATTCAGTGGTGGTTCTCGATTGGAAGAAGAAGTCAAATCTGAAGAGGGGCGAGGCTCTGATACTGTCTCTGACTCTTTCGTATAGATCTGGTCTGTCTAAGCCAAATCTGTAAAGTTGAACTAACAAGTATCTATCTTCCTCCTCGGAAAAGACCTTCTTGTTAGTAGAGGATGGCGGGTACTGTAAGACCAAGTCTTGCAAGGGATTGGTGTACTCTGAAAGTTTCACTCTTAATGCTTCTTTTTGTAGTTTGGACTTTCTAATCTTGTCTTCACCTGCTTCAATAGACGCAATGTTTCTCTCGTGGCCTTCGATCTGATGATAATTTTGCCAGAACGCTATAGCATAGAGTCTGACTTCGTCAATAGTCTTATCTGGGAATTCATTGGCAATCAAAGTGATGGAGTTTCTACCATATTTGGCACTGGCAGAGATGAAAATTTGAAAATCTCTTCTGTTCCAGTTATAATAACCTTGAGTCAATAAATCAGCTTTCTCAGCTTCTTCCTCTTCGCTTAATGGAACAGCATTATCAATTTCCAACTGTTGCAATTCTTGCTCAGCCTTTCTGGTGGCCAAGTCAATAGACTCGTCTTCTGATAATGGCACCTTATACTCAATTTTCTTTCTGTAGTAGGCCTTTTCACGATCAAGCAACTCGTTCAATTTAGCAGGTAGGAACTGATGGTCAAAGATGTTTGGTTGCTTTGGAGCCTTTGGTAATTTCTTGTCCGTTGTTGATCTACCCCCTGTGTTCAACACATCTTTGTAATACATGTCGATGGAGTAGTTCTCTTTACGTTCTCTCTTCGAAGGATTGATCCAAGTCATACCACCGACTTTATCATGTGTCTTCTTCTTGAAATCTTCACCGTTCCATTCATAAGCTGAATCAGAAGCGAATTTTTGCAAGTCGTCAAGACCCAATTTAGAATAACGTTCAGATAATTTGTTGGTCTTTTCTTCAGATTTGGATAGCAATTCATCAAGGTCTAATTCATCATCTTCTGCCTTGGCACCTGAAGTTAACACTTCGTTAGCACCGAATTGAATCATGTTTAACAAATCATCCTTGGAGTTACCCTTGGCATTTTGAGCCGCACCAGTATCACGACCTTGTTGAATAACCAACTGGTCCAATCTCAGTTTTTGCGTAGCTCTTTCCAACACCTTCTCTTCAATAGCATTCTCTGTGACGAATCTAAACACCTTGACTTGCTTGGTTTGACCAATTCTATGGGCTCTATCCATAGCTTGTAAATCAGCCTGTGGATTCCAATCAGAATCATACAGCACAACAACATCAGCAGAGGTCAAGTTGATACCTAGACCACCAGCTCTAGTGGTCAACAAGAAGACGAATTTCTCAGAGTCGGGGGCATTGTAATCATCAATGGCCTTGATTCTATCGCTATGATCGGTTTGACCATCGATACGGCAGTATTGATAATCTCTGAACACACAGTAATCTTCCAAGATATCCAGTAGACGAGACATTTGACTAAAAATCAATACTCTCGACCCTTCTTTTTTCATCTTGGTCAGTAGTCTATCAAGGACTTTCAATTTTTGTGAGTTGTAAACTAAATGTTCATCGGTGGTGTATGGAGGCCCAGGTTCAGCACCGTCGAATAAGTATGGATGGTTACAACATTTTCTTAATTGCATCACAATATTCAGCAATCTTGTCTTGGATTCACGTTTACCAGTGGCACCGTTGACAGCATCAATGTCCTTTTCGAGGATACTTTGGTACCATTTTCTTTGCATGTCAGACATGCCGACGTATAAATTGATTTCTTTCTTTGGTAGCAATGATTTTTCGACATCGTTTTTGATACGACGTAGCAAGAATGGTTTCAGCACCTTGTGTAATTGTTGAACCACCTGGTCTTGTCTTTGGGCTTCTTTCTGTTTCATATCCGCAGATGGGTCTGGAGTGCCCTCATTGGAGGCTAGGAACCATTGATCAAAGGTTTCTGAGTCTGAAAACACATCAGGTAGGATAAAATTCAATAGGGCCCATAACTCATGTAAGTTATTTTGTAAGGGAGTACCAGTAATTAACAGTCTGTTGCTCGAATGAAACATTCTGATGATTTGAGATAACATTGATTCTTCATTCTTGATTCTGTGAGCTTCATCAATAACAATGTATTCCCAAGCAAACTTCCTGAACTGGGCCTTTTCTCTAATGACTATTTCGTATGAGGTGATACACACGTCAAAGTCACACCCCATAAGTTTATTCTTGATCAAATTGGCCCTCTCTTCCTTGTCACCTCTTAGGATGAATGTGTTGACTTCTGGAGTCCACTTGGCAAATTCTCTAGACCAATTATCCAATGTGGACTTTGGAACAATGACTAAATGTGGACCAGAAATCTTTCTGATATAACGCAGGTAACCTAGGAAGGAAATAGTCTGCAGAGTCTTACCCAGACCCATTTCGTCGGCTAGGATACCGGAGATGTTGTTTTCATGTAGGGAGATCAACCAGTTTAGACCTTGGATTTGGTATGGTCTTAATTGACCATGAACATAGCCCGGACTTTCAGTGAACTCAGTGATGACATTATCATCGTTTTCTTCATCTTGTAGTAACTCAGCATCTTCTTCTTTCTCAGTTTTCCGTCTTCTGTTGTTGCTGGAGCCTGATTTCTTTGGGACCTTCTTCTCAGCTTCGATGATGTCTAGCACCTTGCGGAACTTTGGGTCCTTTTCAGCCTTGGAGTTGATAAAGTGAGAGAATAGACTGGTTAGGCCCAGCAAGTACTTGAATCTTTTGGCCGTCGTTTCAACGTCGAACTTCTGCTGGTTCGGGTCCACAAAATACTTCTTCTGCTTGGCCCCGAGGGAGGCGTAGTTGACGGCTTCGTACTCTGGAGTCTGTTCAGTAGTGGAAGTCGCGTCGGTCATGTTGGTCATTGGAAACGCGTCTGGTTGGTGGCAAACGGGGGAAGGCTAGGCAAACGGGAGTGTGTGGCACAGAGAACACGCAGATGACGGTTTTGTTTGAGTTCCCAGGCAGACTCTGAGGATGGAAATTGCCTTCTTTGTATTCAAAATGAGCTTTCAATATGGAAACACAGTCAAATTTTTGAAAGCGTGTCTATTTTGATGCACAAAATTTCCGGATTGGGAAGTCTACAGATTACCAAATTTGGTTCTTTTCTATGATGGATGGGCTCCAAATAATCCAGTCAGCCGCATGTATACTGTTTGGCTATGGTTTCTTCCCAAATTCCCAATCTCAAGGCCATATTCTGCCCAAGACTCCAAGTTATTCCTGCTTTTATTCCAGACAGCTTCAACAACCCGCGAAATCTCCGCGAAATGTCCGCGAAACCGTTCGGTGAGTGTTTTTTTCTTTTTTCTTTATCTCGAAATAAAATTTATAAGCAGTGTCATCTACAACTTCACTTCGACAACCACACACACTCGAAGTTCATAATGATCGCAATACAGTCGCCACTCCCGGACAGATTGGACAGTCCGCACTTGAAGGAGCCTGAACCTGAGCACTGCCCCGGTCCTGAGTCTGAAAATGCCGGTAAAGGTGATGCCTGTGAAGGTTGTGCCAACAAAGATATCTGTGAATCATTACCAAAGGGTCCTGATCCAGACATACCTATAATAAACCAGAGACTGTCCAACATCGACCACAAGATCCTTGTGCTCTCAGGGAAAGGTGGTGTTGGGAAATCCACATTCACATCAATGCTTTCGTGGGCTTTGGCTGCCGATCCTGATCTCGAAGTTGGTGCCATGGACCTGGATATCTGTGGCCCTTCCTTGCCTAAAATGCTGGGTGCTGAGGGCGAGAGCATACATGCTTCCAATGCCGGTTGGACACCTGTCTATGTCAACGACAACTTGGGTATGATGTCCATTGGGTTCATGCTACCCGAAACAGATTCTGCCATTATATGGAGAGGTGCTAAGAAGAATGGTCTTATCAAACAGTTTCTTAAGGATGTTGATTGGGGTCGTTTGGATTATTTGATCGTCGACACTCCACCTGGTACTTCAGATGAACATATCTCAGTCAACACATACTTGAAAGAATCAGGTATCGATGGTGCCCTAATCATCACCACCCCACAAGAAGTTGCCTTGTTAGATGTCAGAAAAGAGATAGATTTCTGCAGAAAGGCAAATATCAGGGTACTGGGTTTAGTGGAGAACATGTCTGGGTTTGTTTGTCCGAATTGTAAAGGTGAATCTCAAATCTTCAAACCAACCACTGGCGGTGGTGAGGCACTTGCTAAAGAGATGAACATTCCATTCTTAGGTTCTGTCCCGTTAGATCCTAGAATCGGTAAGGCGTGTGATGCTGGGGAGAGTTTCTTGGATTTGTATCCTGATTCACCTGCTTCTACCGCCATCTTGGATGTTGTTCACAACTTGATCGATTCTTTATAATCATTATTTGGGTACTTTGGTTCGCTTGGTTTTTACTGGGGGTTTATTTATATATAAAAAAAAACACACACACACAAGGGTGTTCTTGCATACTGGCATATGGATTACAGAGAGGGTTAAAACTTTGAAGTAATGTACAATATATTAACGTCAAAACAATCTATTTAAGCTTTTGTAAGGCTGTGTTTTGTGTTTTGTAGAACAGCTCTCTTTGCAATGTATGGTTTACCCTCTTCACCTGATGGTAATTTCAACACTTTGCTCAAGTCCAAGTCGAAATAACCTGACCCTTCCCTTTTCGAACTATCAATGATTTTGTTGGTGACTCTTCTAGAGATCAAATTAATGCCAACTCTCACTTTAAAGTTTGTCAATTCGACCAATGGTAAGTTTTCAACTAGGTATCTCAAAGATAACTCACTACCACTTCTTAAGAACAGGATATAGTTCTTGTAGATAGCAAGACCTGTAGACCAACCTTTTATGCCGTGTTGTTCAGGGAATCTGGAGATGAATTCTTCCAACTGTTTAATCTTTGGTCCATTGTTGATAACAGCAGCTGGAGCGACACTCTCAATTATGGTCTTGTGTGCTTCCTCATAGTTTTCAGCATCTAGTAAGTATGAAACTTCTTTCCACATATCATCAACATATCTTGAGTGAAGAGCCTTAGCTTCAAGGATAACCTTTTGAGGGACTTTCAAGACGGATGTCAGCAGATCAAGGAAGCCTGGTGTAGTAGATAATTGTTCAATGTTCACTGAAATCAATCGTTTGATTCTGACTTTGGCTTCTTGATCATTGGATAAGTGAGATAAAATAAAGATAGCTTCTTCAAACAGACCATTGGAGTATAACTGTTCAGCGAACAATGAGGTTAGTTTATCACCAGTACCAGAATTCTTAGCGAACGTCAATTGGTTTGATGATCTGACCAACACTTCATAGATATACCATTTCAAACTCACGTCATAGAAGGCCTCAGTTCTCAAGGAACCAAAGATGGAACTCAAATCGTATTTACCTGAATGAACATGGACAAACAACTTCAACAAACTGAATTGTGTGAGATCATCCGATGGGATGTCAGGTGCTTGGGAATCAATGAATGAGGTCAATAGTGAAGTAACAGTTTCATTAATGTTACCATAAGACAATACTAGGCTTAATTTGGCCTTCCATGATAAACCTTCGGTGACATTAGCACCAGTGGAGCTTTGGAATAGAACCTTTCCAGTCAGCAAGTAGTAAATCTTGAGCAAGTTTTCAGGGATGGTTTGCAAGACAGCGTTGGATTTCCAGTCATCAATCTGCTGTTGAGCGCTGAACTTGACTTCTGGATCATTAGAGCCTAATAATGAAATTAACACTGCTAAATGGGCATTGTTACTCTTGATAGCTAGTTTCGAGGCATTGGAGATGTTAGAAGTAACCAATAATAAGAAGATCTGTTCAAATGTGTCCTTGCTGGCATCAAACTTGGCATTAATGTCATTTTGGATTTCGTCCTTGATCCACGATAGTATCCCTTCACGACGTTTGATGTCTAGGATTCTGTTGACAGTTTCTGGTTTGTTAATTGATTTGACTTCCTCACTTTCCAAGATTTCACCATCAAACAAGATTGAGGCTAGTTGCCAAACATTTCTACTTGAGTATCCAGTATGGCCATCAAACGTGTCAATAATCGATTTGAAGCTTAATGATGGAGTAGGCTTGGCCTTTGGGAAGCTGTTGGTTCTCTTGGTGATTGTGGCTCTTTTAATGTGTTTCTTGTAGATGGCCTTGACTAATGATTTATCAGAAAGACCGAATGGTAATGATAACTGCCTGCAGGAAACACTGGATGTGGAATTGGTATCTTTTACTAGTACTTGGTTACCTGGAGTAAATAGTGAGAAATTCTGACCTTCTAGTCTCAGTTTCTCTTTGATCTTTCGCTTATTGTCATATACTTTAGTTGAGTCACCAAAGAGAAGAGTATCGAGTTCACCAGGAGTCAAAGACTCTGAGAATGGTGCATCATGGATAGTAGTTCTCTTGATGTTGTTGTTAGCAAAAGCAGAATCAAAACGGGCAGATATCTCGAGTTGTTTCTCCCAACTGTCAGCAACTGCCAATTTGGGATCAGCGTCAAGGATGTCAAAATCTTGTTCATCAATGTCTAGTGGTTCAAACTGTTTCTCAGCCAAATCTTCATCATCCTCTTCTTCTTCAATGAGCGATTCATCACCGTTAAATGCAAGTTTGGTTGGGAGATCACCTTCTGAAATGATATCAAAGTCCTTCTGATATTCATCCGCCAAAATGTTCTCAGTATTCAATTCTTGAGCTAGCTCTTCATCTTCATCTCTGCTTTCTAGGATGAAAGCTTGTGTGTTGTCAATGATAAAACTACCAGGCATCTGTAGAGTAGTGTCAACGTCATAAGTCTTATCTTGCTTCTGTCTCTTGAACACAAACGTGTCTTCAAAGTTGTTTGTTGGCTTAGTGGTTTTTCTTGGGATCTTAGCTTCCTTTGGCTCGTCAACAACAATAGGAGATGCTTCTTTGGATTTAGTCTCAACTTCTTTGATATGCTCAAGTTCCGTGTCGACATCAACAACAGCAGCATCCTCATCAACTAGACCCCATATGCTAAAATGCTTCACTCTGAAAGTCCAGGCACCATGAATTGGATCATAAGTGACAAACTTCATGTCTTTTAATGCCTTCAACTTCTTAATGAATAGTCGTAGCTCCAAATCTTTGACATCCGCATCAGCATTGGTGTTCTTTGACTTACTGATCGGGAAGACGTTCTCTAACGTGATGGTAGCTGGAACATTCAAACCGGTTCCAACTGGAACACTACCATGGGGGTAGACTTCAACGGTCTTGTTCTTGTTGAATCTCACAATGTTACCAAACAAGTAGCCAGGCAGATCTGAAGAGAAGGCAGTCAAGTCAACAGGTAGGTCAAAGCTAATGGTACCGTAGCCCTTTCTTCCTATGGCAAAGCCAGATATTTCTGATAGTTGTCTTAGTTGTAAGGATGATAGTTCATTAATAGTAGGAGAGCACCAGTAATCACTTTCTTGGGTGGCTCTCTTGATGGCATCAGTCTCTGAGATTGGCTCTTCTTGCTGTGTTTCTTCTTCTTTAGCAGTAGCTGCGCCATTCTCTAGGACTGTATCGTCAAAACTAAACGCAGGGTTCACATCTTCATCCTTGTCATCAGCAAACACAGTAGTAGTTTCATCTTCTTCACGGCCCAAGATTCTAACTTTGGTAGCACCGCCGGATTCACCAAAGATCTTTAGTCTTCTGGCTTCAGTTCTACTTGGATCAACTTTCAACTTTAGGAATTCACTAGTGACGGAGCGCCTGTTTCTCAAAGTTCTTGGATTCATGGATGATAATGCAAATGATCTGGACACAACTCTGTTGGATCTTGGTTTATCATTAGTTTGTTTTTCTGGTGATAATGTAGATTGGATTAAATGCTTTCTTGGTGAAAATAGACCTTCTGAATTGTATTCATTCTCTGATTTGATGTTGCTGAAAGTGGTACTTAGTCTTTGTAGGATGGAAGATCTGTTGGTGACGACTGGTGCAGGTGATGAGGAGGACAGACTTCTCTTGCGTGTACTTGATGTGTGATGGATGGTCTTGTTGGTCTTGGCTGAGTCCGTAAGCGATTTAGGCAGGTCTTTGAAGCTGTATTGTTTGGTAGGCGGTGTACCCATGGCCAGATTGTTGTTAACATTGGAATTACCGAACAGACCACCTGAACTTGGTGCAATACTTTGCTGAGAGTTACCTAATAACCCATTAGAGGGTTTGGCACCAAAAAGGCCACCAGTGGAAGGGATAGGATTGGTGTTTCCAAATAGGCCACTAGAGGAATTGTTACTCTGCGTGTTGTTGCTGTTACCGAATAGGCCACTTGACGAAGTGTTGTTGTTGTTCTGGGTGCTATTACCGAATAGTCCTGATGACTGGTTGTTGTTGTTGTTGGTGGTGGAGGAGTTGCTATTACCGAATAGACCACTGGAGGTAGCAGTTGTGCTTGGTTTGCCAAACAAGCCACCAGAGGAGTTGGTGTTCGTAGAAGCATTATTGTTCCCAAACAGACCGCCTGAAGCGTTGGATGACCCACTGTTATTGCCAAATAGTCCAGTTGAAGTTCCATTGGTGTTGCTTGAGTTTGAACCACCAAAGCTGAAGCCTGAAGAGCCAGCAGCAGGTTTGTTACCAAACAGAGAATTGCCAGAGGTGATGGTGTTGGAAGCGGTCCCAAAACCAGACGTGTTGTTCTGGGAGCCAAACATAGCTGTACAAGTGATGTTTTCTAGACTATGCTCGATCTGGTTATGAATTTTTCAACAAGGACAGAAGCCTAGTTTTTGCAGCAATTGGGCAGGCTATCACGGGTAACTGTTGATGGGTGTAGGGTGAGTTGACGAATGAGAACACAGACGCCCTTTTTTGGTAGTACAAGGTCGCTGGTAGAAACACAATGTACTGAAATGTAAACAAATCTATTTCGTAATTTTTTCGTTAGGCCAATTTTTTCGATCTTAGGTCGGAATTGATGGATTTTTTTCGAAGATCGGGGCCAACGCACGTGACAAATCGGGCACTTCCGACTCAACTCAGTCAATAGTAGCTTTAAAAACAGGATTATAGAGTCACTGACAATTCTCAATGATTCTATATTTCAATTGAATGCTTAACTGCTAAATAGAGTTCCTCATACTGCTATAATCCCGCCAATACTCGCGCAATTTAATTGATGATGTCCGATGAGATTACCCGGAGATGATAATTTTTTTTTCTTTCTAAAAGAAATTTTTTCTGCATAATAAAGACACAAATATACAAACAGAACACCAACTGTTGTGCTAAACTCTCCGCAAGGCCTCACAAAAATGGACATCTCCAAGCCAGTCGGTTCTGAGATCACCTCCGTGGAGTTCGGCGTGCTCTCCGCCAACGAGATCCGCAAGCTGTCTGCCAAACAGATCACCAACCCGACCGTTTTCGATAACCTGGGACATCCCATCTCTGGTGGTCTATATGACCTAGCCCTGGGTGCTTTTCTGAGAAACTTGTGTGCCACCTGTGGTCTGGACGACAAATTCTGCCCGGGCCATCAGGGCCATATTGAATTGCCTATCCCTGTATACAACCCTCTGTTCTTCAACCAACTGTACATCTTCCTAAGAAGTTCATGTCTGTACTGTCACAAATTCAAGTTCAACTCACTGGAAGTTCACCGTTTTGCCTTGAAACTGAAACTGATACAATACGGTCTGCTGCAAGAAGCTGAGGAACTTGACAATATCCGTATAGCTGGTGCTGATGCTGTTGCGGACGAAGCAGTTGAGGACGAAGGAGATGACCAGATTGGTAAAAACTTGCAAGATGCTGAAGTCACAGGTGATTTGATCCAAAGAAGAGAAGAATTCGTTGAGACTGCCCTCGCCAAGGCTCTGAGTGAAGGTAGAACCATTGAACAAGGTATTCAAACTGCTACTGTCGCTGACGAGCGTAAACAAGTCATCAATGATTTCTATAGGAGACTATTGTCCAGACCAAAATGTGACAACTGTAAGATGTTCTCACCAAAGTTCAGAAAAGATGGCTTCACAAAGATATTCGAAGCTCCATTGACCCAAAAGCAAGAAATCAACAACAGGGTGAAAGGACATGCCCGTAAAGACATGTTGAAGAAATCTACACCAAAGGATGTTGATGAGATGGATGTTGATTCACCAGCTAAGGCCAACACTCAATCCCAGGGCTCCAAATACGTCTTGAGTACCGAAGTTAGAAACATTCTACGAGCAGTCTTCAAAAGAGAACATCTTATCATTCACTACCTATTCCACTCTAGACCGTTATCCACCGACAAAGTTGATGCTGATCTGTTCTTCTTACAAGCTGTCGTTGTCCCACCAACAAGATTCCGTCTTCCTTCAAAGCTTGGTGACGAGGTTCATGAAAACTCCCAAAATGAGCTGCTATCCAAGGTCTTGAATACTTCATTGTTGATCAGAGACTTGAATGACCAAATCTCAACTATTGAAAAGGACAAGATCACACCAGACGAACGTAAAATCACCTTCAACAGATTGATGAATGCTTTTGTTACTATACAAAATGATGTTAATGGTTTCATTGACTCCACCCAGAACCAAAATGCCAATGCTTCACGTACTCCAGCTCCAGGTATCAAACAAGCTCTTGAAAAGAAGGAAGGTTTATTTAGAAAGCACATGATGGGTAAGCGTGTCAACTACGCTGCCCGTTCTGTTATTTCGCCAGATCCAAATATCGAAACCAACGAGATTGGTGTTCCTCCAGTCTTTGCTAGAAAGCTAACATACCCAGAACCCGTCACTTCTCACAATGCTGCTGAGCTACGTCAAGCTGTTATCAACGGTCCAGACAAATGGCCAGGTGCTATCCAAATCCAAAACGAGGATGGTCAATTGGTCTCTTTGATTGGTATGACCTTGGATCAACGTAAAGCTTTGGCCAACCAATTGTTGACTCCATCAGGTAACGCTAGCCATGTTATTAACAAGAAAGTCTATCGTCATATCAAGAATAATGACATTGTCATCATGAACCGTCAACCTACTCTGCATAAGGCTTCCATGATGGGTCACAAAGTTAGAGTTCTACCAGGTGAGAAGACCCTTCGTCTGCATTATGCCAACACCAATGCTTACAATGCTGATTTTGATGGTGATGAAATGAACATGCATTTCCCACAAAATGAAAATGCCAAATCTGAAGCTCTACATTTGGCCAATACTGATTCTCAATACTTGACCCCAACTTCAGGTTCTCCATTAAGAGGTTTGATTCAAGATCACATTTCTGCTGGTGTTTGGATCACTAACAAGGACAGTTTCTTTACCAGAGAACAATACCAACAATATGTTTACGGCTGTATTCGCCCAGAAGATGGCCATTCTACCAGAGCCAAACTGGTCACTGTTCCACCAACTGTTATCAAACCAGTCCCACTATGGACTGGTAAGCAAATCATCACTACTGTCTTGTTGAATATCACTCCAGTTAACATGCCAGGTATCAACTTATTGTCCAAGAACAAGATCAAGAATGAATACTGGGGTGAAGGCTCTCAAGAGAATGAGGTCATGTTCAAAAATGGTGAATTGTTATGTGGTGTCTTGGATAAATCTCAATATGGTGCCTCTCAATACGGTCTTGTCCATTCTTTACATGAAGTCTATGGTCCATCTGTTGCCGGTAAGTCATTATCTGTCTTGGGTAGATTATTCACCAACTACATTCAAAACACTGCATTCACCTGTGGTATGGATGATCTGCGTTTAACCTCTGAAGGTAACCAATGGAGAAATGAAATTCTATTGACTTCTGTTGATGTTGGTCGTCTAGCTGCCGCTGAAGTTGTTAACTTGGACAACACCACTAAAAACAATGACCCAGAATTTTTGAAACGTTTGGAAGAAGTTTACCGTGATGACAACAAGTCAGGTATCTTGGATGCTGTTACCCAATCAAAAGTTAACTCCATCACTTCTCAGGTTGTTTCCAAGTGTGTTCCAGATGGTACCATGAAGAGATTTCCATACAACTCTATGCAAGCCATGGCCCTATCTGGTGCTAAAGGTTCTAATGTTAACGTTTCCCAAATTATGTGTTTGTTAGGTCAACAAGCTCTAGAAGGTAGACGTGTTCCTGTCATGGTCAGTGGTAAGACTTTACCATCATTCAAGGCTTATGAAACTGATGCTAGAGCTGGTGGTTACATCAAAGGTCGTTTCTACTCTGGTATCAGACCTCAAGAATATTACTTCCATTGTATGGCTGGTCGTGAAGGTTTGATTGATACTGCCGTTAAGACTTCAAGATCTGGTTATTTGCAACGTTGTTTGACGAAACAATTGGAAGGTGTCCATGTTTCATATGATAACTCTGTCAGAGATGCTGATGGTACTTTGATCCAATTCTTGTATGGTGGTGATGCCATTGATGTCACCAAGGAATCTCACATGAACCAATTTAAGTTCTGTATTGACAACTATGATGCCATGTTGAAGAAGTATGATCCGGCTTCACTGGTTGACCATTTGGACACTGAAAGTGCCTCTAAGTACAACAAGAAGGTGAAGAAGAGCTTGAAGAAGAACCAGGACATTCCACACTATTCACAATCCACCAAGTATGATCCAGCCTTGTCTGTGTTCAACCCATCCAAATACTTGGGTTCTGTTTCTGAAAAGTTTGAAGCTAAACTGGATGAATTTATTCAAGAGAACAAATCAATCTTCAAGAAATCAGATGTCAGTGACAAGAGATTCCGTGTCTTGATGCAGTTGAAGTACATGCGTTCTTTGATCAACCCTGGTGAATCCGTTGGTATCATTGCTTCCCAGTCCATCGGTGAACCATCTACTCAAATGACTTTGAACACTTTCCATTTTGCTGGTCACGGTGCTGCTAATGTGACATTGGGTATTCCACGTATGAGAGAAATCATTATGACTGCGTCTGCTTCCATTAAGACCCCTCAAATGACCTTGCCAATCAGAGATGATGTTGATGATGAGAAAGCCGATGCTTTCTGTCGTTCCGTTGCTAAAGTCTTACTATCAGAACTGGTTGATAATGTTACTGTTACTGAAACTTCGGGTGATTCTAAAGATGGTAACCGTCCAACTCGTTCTTATGACATCAACTTCAAGTTCTTCGATAGTGCTCAATACTTGGAAGAATATGATGTTTCTAAACAACAATTAGAACAAGTGTTCACTAACAAATTCCTGAGAACTCTGGAGTTATTCATCACCAAGGAACTAAGAAAGCAAAAGAAATTAGTTTCAGACTCATTACCTGAAGTTGGTAAGGCTGTTCCTCAATCACAAACTGAAATCACTGCTTCTGACCGTGTCCCATCTAAGTCCAAAGATGATGACGCTGATGCTGACGATGATAAGGAACGTTCCAAGGGTAAGCAATCTGTTTCCTATGATGACCCAGATGATGATGAAATTGAGACCATGAGAAAAGCTGAACAATCATCAGATGAAGAAGTTGGTTCAAACTCAGACTCAGATTCCGAAAGTGATTCAGATTCTGAAGAGGCTGCTGATGTTACTGTTGACTTATCCAAATCTGCTCGTGATCGTCAATCGGCTGTTATTAGTGCCCATCACTTCGTCTCCAAGTTCAACTTTGACGACAAGGAAGGTAACTGGTGTAACTTCAAGCTAGAACTAAGTGGTGATACCCAAAAGCTACTGATGGTTAACATTGTCGAAGACGTGTCTCGTCGTGTTGTTGTCAAGGAAGTTCCACACATTGGTCGTTGTCTACATCCACAACCCGAAAATGGTAAACGTGTCTTGACCACTGAGGGTGTTAACTTCCAAGCCATGTGGGATCAAGATGATTTCATTGATGTCAACGGTATCACCTCTAACGATGTCTCAGCTGTCTTACGTGTCTACGGTGTTGAAGCTGCCAGAAATACCATTGTCAATGAAATCCAAAACGTTTTCGCTCGTTATGCTATTTCCGTCAGTTTGCGTCATTTGGACTTGATTGGTGATATGATGACTAGAGAAGGTACTTACTTGCCATTCAGTCGTCAAGGTATGGACTCTGCTACCTCATCATTCATGAAGATGTCTTATGAAACTACTTGTCAATTCTTGACCAAGGCTGTTCTTGACAACGATCTTGAGAAATTGGAGTCACCTTCATCACGAATTGTTATTGGTAAGTTGTCTGGTGTCGGTACCGGTGGTTTCGATCTGCTTGCACAAATGCCATCTGATGCCTAGGCTGATTATTTAATGGAGTTGTGTTCAAGGAAGAGGTTTTAATATTATTAGTGTACACTAGATAATTGGTTAAATGCATATAGATAAAGTAATTTATACACTCGCATGTAGACTTATTCTCACTGTTGAAACTACAACATTTTTAAATTGTTGATCATACAATGATTGCTATATAAGGAATAGGCCTAAATATACAAAGGTGCAAGATTTCTAAACGTAACGGAATTAAGGTCATTATTTAATGTCAAAGACTGGTTTCAATGAACGAATTAATAACCAATCATCTCTTGAGACTTGGTCACGGAATGCAGGATCTTTCAAAGTATCAATAGATTTACGAGTGATCAGTGAGTATAAGGCATCTTTCTCATCCACATGACGACCCCAAACAGGTTGAGCAGAAGATGGGTTTTCCAAACGAACAGCAACACCTGCGTTGGTTTGACCTTTCTTGACTTGGTCAACAGATTTGTGATTAACTTCTAAGGAAACAACCTTACCCAAGACCATAACATCCTTCTGCTTGGTATCTGGATTGATTTTAACAGCACAAATTGGGGTACCAATTCTCAAAGAACCTTCAATAACATCAGCACCAATGATCATTGGGTTACGCTTATTAATGATTTGTAGAGTCTTCAAGACACATGGGTAAATTGCATAATCCAAAAAGTCCTTACGACGTTGTTCCAAAAGCTTTTGTTGATAGGCGGTGAAGGCATCAAACAAATGATAAATGATATCAGCTTGGAAGATCTTGACACCTTGTTCTTCAGCATAGTGTTCAGCTTCTTTGTCAATCTTAACATCGAAACATAACATGACAGCATATTCCTTGGCCTTGTCCAACATGGCAGTGGCTTTCATAACATCACGCTTGTAGACTGGACCTAAACCAATGGACATAACTGGGATCTTCATGTCTTTCAAGAAATCCAATAAGGCTTCTAAAGAACCTAGAGTCGAAGCTTGGACGACAACACCACGGCCAGAGGTATCAACAGAGTCCAACAGACCAGTCAGATCGTCCATAACTTCTTCCATTAATTCTTCTTCGTCATCATCTTCACCAACGACTAATAGACGTGAACCAGCAACAGCTTTTTCTAGATCGTTAGCAGCAATCTTGACACCTAAAGCAGCCTTAACCTCTTTGTGGTGAACGTACTCAGACTTCAAACGTAATTCACGTAACGGCTGTGGAGTCAACAGAGCACGGATGTTCGTCACAATTGGACCATTCATACCACATAACACAATTCTATCACCTTCTCTCAAGTAACCATTAGACAAGATAACATCAATAGTGGTACCCAAACCTTCAACAACTTTGACTTCCAAGATGGTAGCTTCAACTTCAGACAAGTACATCAATTGTTTGGACATTCTCTTTTGGGTCAATTCCAATAGCAACCATAACAAATCTGGAACACCTTCACCAGTTACAGCAGAAGTTGGGACGATCGAGACGTATTTGGCCATGTTTCTGTTTTGGAAGTATAATTCAGAGTTCAAACCTTGCTCAGCTAAAGCAACCTTAATTTTGGTGTATCTGTCTTCGAATTCTTGTTGGACAGCTCTGCTTTGCTTAGCGAAGGAATCTCTAAAGGAGTTGTTTGGAGTTGTTTGCCAATCGTACAGACGATCAATCTTGTTCAAAGCAACAATGAATGGAGCTTTTCTCTCACGTAACAATTTGATGGATTCAATGGTTTGTTGTTCCAGACCATGCATGATATCAATAACTAAGATGGCAATGTTACACAATGAGGAACCACGGGAACGCAAGTTAGAGAAAGATTCGTGCCCTGGAGTATCGATAATCAATAAACCAGGAACATCAAAAGTTTGCTTTTCATGTTGAGCCATGACAGCAGTCTTAGCCTTGATAGCATCAATTGGGAAGTAAGTCGCACCGATTTGTTGGGTAATACCACCAGCTTCACCACCTTGAACGTTGGTTTGACGGACCTTGTCTAACAATTTAGTCTTACCAGTATCGACATGACCCAAGATACAGCAAATTGGAGAACGTAGGTCGCTTTGTTTGGTTTCAGCCTTCTTGTCTTTCTTACCTTTGGTAGCAACAGAAGCAGCAGCAGCGGCGGCAGCAGCAGCTTTAGCCTCTTCTTCAGCCTTTTGTCTTTCAGCTTGCTTGATTGCTTCTTCAGCGGCTCTGGCCTTGTCTTCTTGTTCATCAACATCTTCAGGTTGAGCAGTGGATTCAGATGTTTCTTGTTCTGGAGTTTCTTCAACATCCCAGCTTTCAGCGACTTCTTCATCGTCATCCAAAGCCATCTTTTCCCAGTCATCAACAAGTTCATCTTCACCATCTTCTTGAACAGCAGCAGTCTTTCTAGCAGCTTCTTCTTCCTCGGCCTTCTTTTGGGCTTCAGTCTTGGTATTTTTCTTCTTCTTACCATAGACAACCTTCTTTTTTGGAGCTTCAGAGTCACCTTTTTGTAGACCTTCAACAACAATGTTACCAGAAGCTAATAGGGCTTCACGACGACGCTCCAGTAGTTTCTTTTCCTCTTTTTGTTTCTTGGTCAATAGTTTACCTTCAGCTTTAAGTTGTTCACGTTTTGCTTTTTCCTTTTCTCTCTTTGCAGCTCTGATAGCTTCTTTAGCAGCTTCTTCCTCGGCAGCTTTCTTTTCTTCTTCTTCTTCCAATCTCTCTTCTTCCAATCTTAGACGTTCTTCTTCCTCTTCCAATTGCTTTTTCAATTCCAATTGACGTCTCAAGGCAGCTAGACCAGCAGGCACCTTCTTACCTTTGGCCTTTGGAGCAGCAGCAGGAGTTGGAGCAGGCTTGTCGCCTTCTCCTTTCTTGTCTTCAGTAGAAGGAGTAGTGTCCTTGGAGTCTGACTTGGCAGCAGCAGCAGCAGCTTTCTTCTTAGCGGCCATTTCTTTCTTTCTCTGCTTTTCCTTCTCCTTCTTTTCCTTTTCCTTCTCCTTCTTGGACTTAATCACTGGACCAGTACCATTACCAGTCTTCGTCTCCTCAGCCTGTTTGGCCTTCTTCTCCTTGTTCTTCTTCAATGTGGCCATGAAATCACCGCCAAAGTCGTCTTCTGTAGCTTCAGTAGGGCCTGATGGGCCAGCTGAGGCCTCCTCAGCGGCCGGAGTGCCAAACTCCTCGGCTGCTGGTTGTTCGTATTCAGCGTCATCCTCCCAGTCGGCAGCCTTGTTTCCTTTCTTAGCCTTCTTCGCCATTGTGTAGTGTTTTCTGTGAGACTTAGCTTGATTCGCCTCTATTAACTCTTTTAATTCTTCTTTTTCACCAAATTTTTTTTTAGAAATTTTTCAGTCGCGAAAAAACATGGGAAGCCAAGGATTATGTAATATATTAATAAGCTGTACTTTTACGTAGACTTGTACACAATTCATATCTACACAGTAATTTCCATAGAGGGAGAGCAAAGGCTTAGTACATATGTATCCCTATTTTGACAGAAATACAGACCAATAGAAGTCTTTGTTACCGAAGAAACCTGTTAAGAGATTCCCTATATAATTGCACAACAGGAATGGTTATGAGCCCTGCAAAGTTGATGAAAAAAAAATAGTTGAAGCTCATCGAAAAACTTTAGTACTACAAGACCAAGGGTTTTACCGTTCCGTAAGAGATATCGTGACATAAAACACACTCAATATGTCAACTACAGTCGAGAAGATCAAGGCCATTGAGGCCGAAATGGAAAAGACCCAGAAGAACAAGGCCACCAACTTCCATTTGGGTCAATTAAAGGCAAAGTT
This sequence comes from Taiozyma bovis, assembly GCA_003707945.3. Taxonomy (NCBI): domain Eukaryota; kingdom Fungi; phylum Ascomycota; class Saccharomycetes; order Phaffomycetales; family Wickerhamomycetaceae; genus Taiozyma; species Taiozyma bovis. The sequence goes on along the minus strand of PPMH03000002.1, from coordinate 135,581 downwards.
GGCCAAATTGAAAAGAGAGTTGATCACCCCATCTGGTTCAGGTGGTGGTGCAAATGTTGCATCTTTCGAAGTTGCTAAGACTGGTCAAGCCACTGTCGGGTTTGTTGGCTTCCCATCTGTCGGTAAATCTACTTTATTGTCTAAATTAACTGGTACTGAATCTGAGGCTGCTGCATATGAGTTCACAACGTTGACAACTGTCCCAGGTATCATCCGTTACAAAGGTGCTAAGATCCAAATGCTTGACTTACCAGGTATCATTGAAGGTGCTAAAGACGGGAGAGGTAGAGGTAAGCAAGTTATTGCCGTTGCTAGAACTTGTGATATGATCTTTATCGTCTTGGATGTTAACAAACCTTTGGCCCATAAGCAGATTATCGAGAAGGAATTGGATGGTTTCGGTATCAGATTGAACAAACAACCACCAAACATCATTGTTAAGAAGAAAGATAAAGGTGGTATCAGTGTCACCAACACTGTCCCATTGACCCATTTGGATAAAGATGAAATCAGAGCAGTCATGAGTGAATATAGAATCAACTCTGCTGATATCTCCTTCAGATGTGATGCCACAGTTGATGATTTGATTGACACTTTAGAAGCTTCACAGAGAAAATACATCCCTGCCATCTATGTTTTAAACAAGATTGATTCTTTCTCTATTGAAGAATTGGAATTGTTGAACAGAGTGCCAAATGCAGTTCCAATTAGTAGTGGTAAAGAATGGAACTTGGATGAATTACTGGAGGTTATGTGGGATAGATTGAACTTGGTCCGTGTCTACACAAAGCCAAAGGGTAAATTACCTGATTTCACAGAACCAGTTGTCTTAAAAGATGGTAAATCGAGTGTGGAAGACTTCTGTAATTCTATCCACAAAAGTTTGGTGGACGATTTTAAGAACGCCGTTGTTTATGGTACTAGTGTCAAACATCAACCGCAATACGTGGGATTAAGTCACATTTTGGAAGATGAAGATGTCGTCACCATTTTGAAGAAATAATGACCTGTTTTCTTACTTATTTTGGTTTGATGACAACCAGAAGAGGGAGTGCGCTTGGGAACATGGGATAAGGATAAAGTGCTTACATTCATGACTTGTATATTATAAATTCTAATGCATTGAAAGTTATATAAAAAACAAAGTAGTTAGTAAAACAGATGAAACCAGTAATAAAACAAACCGAAAACAAGGTCATAATAAGGACAAAGAAAAAACAAATAAATAAACAACTTTTCTAAAAACTATGTACTTCATTAACGATTCACATCATTCTCTTGATAGATCTTGGACTGTCAAATTCTAATTCATCGTGATCAGCAATATCCAAAGCGGATCTTTTAGTCTTCAGAGCTGGAATCGCACCAAATTGCTTCTTGGCCTTCAAACTTAGATGGAATTTCACCAACTCACCGGCATAGAAGCCCGTCTCATCAAAATCTCTAATGCTTGGTCTGATTGACTTCAAATAGTTGAATGAGGCAGGAATGTCACAGTTTAGAGCATCTTGGATATAGGCCAAGGCAAAAGTGGTCAACATGTTGTCGTTACCGTTCAACGAGAATATCAAGATACCACTGGATGAGTCCTTTGCCTGGATTTCATGAATGATACTCAAATAGTCCTCCATAATCTTTTGAAAGTTGATGTTGGTGATGATTGAATTTGTGATTTTATTGTCTGTCAAAGTGGAAATACTTCCAGAAAACTTGGAGTTGAACCTCATTATTAGTTCACCTTCATCTTCCGTCAGCTTTTGGGCGCTGAAGTTTGGATCGATGGACAAACAGCACACCTCGTTTTCCGACATGTCCTTCAAGTAATAAGCACACTTTTGGGATGGCATTACACCAATGATATATCTGATGTTATTTTGTGTCAAGAACTCAGGCTGGGCAACCGAATTCAGAGGACCGACCCAGACACTGGAGGATAACTTGGAAGGCTGGAGTTGGTTTTCAATGTTGGCAAGGGCGAATCGGTTCTGGAAATCTAGCATTTTGTGTCAATCGGAGTGAGTAGTTGTGGTGATGAGGTTGGGAACAATGGGATAAGAAGAAAAGTGTCAACGGGATGCGGCTGGTAGTAGGTCCAAGTCCTATGCTTGAGTTTGTGGCGCAAAGAGTGACAAAAGAGGCAAAGATGACTGTTCAGTGATATATACAAGTGGAAATTGGAGAAAAGAGGATTTTGGATTGGTTAAGTAGTAGAGTCTAATTTTTTGCAGGACTAGAACTCATTGCTAGAGAGACTGAAAAGTCTCGAACTGAAATAATTTTCTCGAAGTCTTAAAAAGGAAAAAGGTCGCTAGGGGGAAAACTTAATCGGAAGAAAAAAAAAACGGCCATATAACTCAGGAAACAAAGCCTGTAAAGAGAGTAAGGGACTTCAGAGCCCTCAATAACCATCGTGATATCAGCGAATCCCATCAAGATCTTCTGCTTGTCCTCATGCTTTCCGTGGAAGCCTTTGGAAACTCCTGGGTCACTACTGAACGGGAAATCCGCGCTAGTCCCCAGAGTTTGGTTGGCGCACTCGAATTGGGACTATTGAGTCTTGATTTGGGGGACTGTAGACTCCATTTCACCGATCTAGACCTCAAGTTCTAGTCCCAAACATGCTTTAAAATTGTTTCTGATCGTGTTCCAACCAGCCACTCCAATTTGAGTCTGATATTTACGCAGAAGAAGTGACGTAATTCCTCCCGGGGAACCAAATCCTTTTTTTTTCAGCGTAAATATCAGAACTATTCCTGATCTCGGCCTAGCCTTCTCCTCCCCACCTGGAGAACTTGGTCTGTGGCACAAAAAAAAGAACCGTGACATAATGGCAGACATTCAAATCACCCGAGTAAAGAGCAAACTTAAACGAATAAAGACTTGTTGGATTTTCTGTTTATTTACTTTTCAAAGTCTTCAATCGATATTCTTCAATCTTTTAGAGATATCATCCACTCACTCTCTTTAACTTCAACCATGTTCACCCAAAATTCATTCAAGCTTGCTACCCGTGTGATCAAGGCCAACTCTAGCAACTTGTCCCCAACATTTTGGAGAAGCACTCCCTTGAGAAGATTCATCAGTGCTAAAGCCATCACTGTCAATTCAAGAACCTCTGTGAATAATTCAATGGCCACCTTGGGTCTTTTGGTCGGCGCAGCCTCCACGATTGCCATCCACAGTCACTCAAGGATCTTAAATGAAGCTGCGTTGGGTACCATCAATGTCAACTCCAATGTCAAAGATTATGCTAGACTGGTGGAAGATCCAAAGCCTAAAGTCACCAGCAGATTTGGTGGTAAACTACATTACAAGCAATTATCATATGGTTCATTGACAGGGTTGTTTTTTGGTGTTATTATTGGTAAATTATCAAGTGTTTTGGTCTTTATTTCCTTATCTGCGTTTTTGTTAACCCAAGTGAGTTAACCTTCCTTCAGTTTACATTATTATGCCCACATACTAACATGATTCCAGTTTCTACAAACACGCGGTATTATTCATGTCCCATGGACATCCGTCATCAAAGTCGGTGCTGATAAAATCGATGTCAGACAATTAGTCCTAGAAGATCCAAGCTTCAAAGTTTCGTTCGCCTTGACCTTCTTAATCGCTGCCTTCAACATCTAAAGAGACAATACTCCGACATTTAAAATCAATCGAACCACTTATACAACGGGCCTGTCATATATAACTTGCAATGAACTTGACTTCATTCCAACCTTTTAAAATCTTTGTGTCACTTCTAGACCCATTCGAAATCCTAAAACGAATTCGCGGAATTTTCGAGAATTTCCATTACGTAATCCTTGGATTTATTGAAATTTAATACAAAAATGAATTTTGAATTAGTAAAACAACTTTTATTTACTCGCTTTCACCCATTAGTTACCAACTCAATCACCCTTGAACCTTCAATAATGTCAATAATACATCCAAACACAACCGACTATCATTTCAAATTTGAACCATTCCTACGATCAGAGTACCACTTTGGACTGGATCCAGACAGACCAGTGTGCCAATACTGGAACGGTCATGGTGGTTGTCCAAACAGTGATCACTGTGAAAACAAGCACATCTCCCCTATGTTTAACAACAAGATTGTGTGTAAGCACTGGCTTCGTGGCCTTTGTAAAAGAGGTGATAACTGTGAGTTCTTGCACGAGTACAATTTAAGAAAGATGCCTGAATGTTTGTTCTTTAGTAAGAATGGGTTTTGCACACAAACACCAGAATGTCAATACTTACACATTGACCCATCCGCAAAGATTCCGGAGTGTCTGAATTATTCCAGGGGGTTTTGTCCTGAAGGTCCAAATTGTAAGAATAGACATATCAAGAAGATTATTTGCCAGAATTTCTTGACTGGCTTCTGTCCTGAAGGGCCTGATTGTGACTTAGCACATCCGAACTTTAACTTGTTGCCTGATAAATTGAGAATCAGACCAGATAGACCTGTGGATGCTGTGAAGAGAGAAGTGAAAAAATCTGTGTTGGAACTTCAAATAGAGGCTGAGAGACAAAGGGAAAAGAAATTGAAAGAAAAGGAGGAAAAAGAAGCCAAGGAGAAGGAAGTTGCTACCATTGCTGTATAGGTACTTATGATTTAATACCTAAATATTTTTAATGATATGTTAAATGACTAGTTATAAAAAAAAACTCTCACTACGTAGTACTTGAATGATGCTTTAATGTATAAAACTAAGTATTTTTATGCCCATTTTCTATCTATTCTTAATTTTCTTGCTGTTTGTCTTTCAGAAGGAGTCAATACCCAGTTCATATCAATCTCATCATCTTCATCATCAAACCCAAGGATCATGATGATTTGGGTAACTCTTAGGAATTTGTCTCTCAAGTTGTATCTCGATCTTGTAATTTCACCAATGATACCACTGTAGTCTCTCTCCAGTTTGATGGAACCTAATTCATTGACATTGTTCTCTAGGCTCCATAGTTTTCTTTCTAATAATGTGGACAGTGTAGTAACAATCGTGAAGATCAATTCATCGTATATCTGCGGATCCAAGACTTTATAGAATGATACCATCAATTGATTCCATTGCAAAATGAACTTTTGTGTAACGATGCTTTCTTCTTCTTCATATGAGCTGATCAGGTAGTCTGTGTCTTTGAAGCAGTCTGTCAATAGGATCTTTAGTTTGTTCTTCAGCACTTGGTTGAATAGGATGGTGATGTTCTCCATTAAAATCTCTTTTGACTTCTGAATGAAGTGAATTTTCAAATTATTAAAAATTTGTTCCAACTTAGTAGCATCAGAACCGAATTGGTAGAATTTAGACAATGTGGCATTATTGGTGTCAATGACTTTACCAAAGTACACGGTACCCAAGTGCAACGAGTTCAATAGGATGATGAATGTGTGTAATTTTGTTTCGTCACCAGATGCAATTTGATTCAGTGCGTTAGCACCTCTTTGGAAAATACTCCCCATTGTATTGTTCTTTGACTGGTGTTGGTGCTGCTGTAGTTGCTGCTGGGTATTAGAGGCTGTTAATGATGTACCTGATCTTGGATAGAAGTCCTTCAATCTCTTGTAGAGCGTTAGGATATAGTCATTATCGACGATCCTTCTGGTACTGGTGATGATGTTCTTCACAGTGACTGGCTGACCAGTTTCAATGGCTTGTTTCAATGAGTTTGATATCACAAACATGAAATCTTCGACGATGGAGGACACTGGGGTTGTCTCTGGAGGTGATGATTTCTTAGAGTTCAATAATGTGTCTAATGATGGGATCTCCTCAATTTGGAAAGCTTGCTCTAAGGATCTTCTAATATAGAAAGTAACAAGTACTTCAAATGATGGTAGAAATTTTGTTTGGATCTTTTTACCAAACTTGCTTTCTATTATTGGCTGAGGCAATTTCAATTCTTCTTCTTTGATATCTTGGTACTCGTTCCATTTAACAGCAATAAAACGACAATACAAGGACCAATAGTTCAACATGGAGGAAAATTCAGAGACCAAGTCACCGACTTCAATCACAGAGATGGAATCCTCACTTGGTCGGCCACTTGCGCCCTCGAAGCTTCTTCTTGGAGGTGGTGAGTTTCTAGCACTGACAGGTTGAGAGGAGCCAGAAAGGAATGGGAATCTATAACTTTGCACGTCATTCACCACTCTGGAGATGTTTCGCTTGTCAAAGAACGTATCACTGATCAATCCGGCTTGTGAATCCGTTTCTCTCTGCACTCTTTCAATGATACCGGTCATATGTAAAGTACCATAATACTTGGAGATGATACCAGAATGTTGATTCAATATGGTGGACACAATCTCCAATAGTTTCATAAGGGCTGCAGGGTAAAACCCGATCAAGTCCTGCTGTGATTGATTAGTGATGATGAGTCTGCTCTGGGATGCGATAATGTTGCAAATGAATTTCGAATAACAATCAAGACCAACATTGTCCTTGCCTATTAATGGGAATAAAGAGAAAAAGGTTGTCAATTTTTCCACATCTTTAGCCTCAGCTGCCTTGTTGAACTCTATCGAGAACAAATCTGTGAGCTGATTAATCCATTTATCGACAATGACGGATGGGTTTTCAGGGACGTCAGTCGAAGGAACCACGGTATTTATGAATTCACCATCTTTAGGTAATGATCTGATCTTAGAGATGGATTGAGCAGCACTCTTCCAATCGTGTTTATCGAGTGAAAAGTTTGTAGCCAAAATAGCGCTTCTCAACTCCTTTACCTGCTTGACGTACTCTGCAGTCTCTTTGACTCTGCATCTTTCAGCATCAAGTAACCTAACCTTGGCCGTGATCTTCGAAGCCAATGAACCAGCATTGGCTAGAAGGTCTTTCAAATTGCTCGAGTTGTTCAGCGCTGTCGACAGCTCCATTCTGGCGAGTTCCAACTTCTTGGATTCTTGGGCGTGCCTTCTTGTGTCTATGAAGTTGTCAAGATCATTTTGTAGTTGTGATTCGGTGACTTCAATAGCTGCGACAAACTTCACCAATTGCGCCACGTTTGTGATCCGGCCGAGGATCTTTTCGTACTTCAGGGACTCCTCATCTTGATAATCAGTCATGATGTCGCTCAGGGGTGAACCGGTGGAATAAGGCGCCTTGGCTCTCTTTGGTGTCGCTTTGTTGTGTTATTCAAGAGATGATGTGTTGATCTAGCGAAAATCCAAAAGAAATATGGTGTCCGGGTGTTTCTAGACCAAAATGCCACACAGAGGTTGGAGAAGTTCATAGTTTCCCAATGGTGTGATATGATGTCATATACTATGTCATATACTATGTCAGTTCTGATAGATAAGAATGTGCAAAATCAAAGCTTTGAGGTGATCAGATCACTTCTCCTAATGTGTACTTTAGACATCATCTGAATCTCATGATCTTTTCACGATATGAGTCTAGAGCATCACCAGAAGATTATAGCAACAGCACCATAAATTCAACTGATAATCCACTTGAAACTTTGTCTTTAACTTTTGGCCATTTGGTCACATTACCGCTAAAGAATTATCACAATTCGGTTAAATGACGGCAAAATGAAAAATATTCGCAAATTCATAACATCAAAACAAATAGACACAAACTAAGTCATTAACCCATAATCCACAATGGGTGTCCCTGTGATCTGGGACATGGTAAAGCCAGGGTTTGAGGAGCGACTGCCATTTGTGTTCCTGGTGACGGACTTTTACAAGAAGCACGACAGGCCGATTAGAATCGCCATAGATGCCTACCAATGGATATTTGAGTGTCGTGGGACTGTGATCGCTGAGCCGGTGCCACAAGATATCAAGATCGGGAGACTGCTGACCAATTTCCACTCTAGAATACGATATTTATTGTCCTTGAACATCTCATTCGTGCTAGTATTTGATGGCCCATACAAACCTGCTTTCAAGAGAAAGGATAACCAGCCAGCGATATCTGCTTATTTGGAAGATAAGGACTTTGACAAAGACAGAGAAGAGGTATTGAGAGAGATAATGCATGGGTCAAACTACAGGCGTGAAGAGCCCGATGTTGCTGAATTGAAAGAAGAACTCCGGAGATGGAATGTTGACTTCGTTGACGCTCCATCTGAAGGCGAATCTGAGGCTGCTGATTTGGAAAGACTAGGAATCGTTGACTATGTCCTTTCCAATGACACAGATACAATGATCTATGGAGCTACGAAGATCTTGAGAAATTTCTCCAAATTTCAAGAAGATAAACCCGCTGGAGCAATGGGACAGAAGGCCACTGGCGAATACTGGGTCACTCCAGTCATTATGGACAATGTTATCCGAAAGGCGGGGTTCGATAGAAAGAGACTGTTGTTCTTATCCATCCTATGTGGTGCCGATTACAACGCTGGTGTTAAAAAACTAGGTGCTCAAAGGGCTTCACAAATTGCTTTGTCTTCCACTACATACATCAAGGCTCATGGTGCTACTGTTCCATATGATTCATTCCCAGATTTTGCAACTGAGCTTGATCAGATTTATTCAAATAACAGGTTGAATACATGCCAAAGAACTGAGAGGTATTTGAAGCTTCAAAATGACATATTTGATCAGATTTCGAACAACTTGGTGGAATATTTTGGTAGAAAGGAGAATACGTTAGTGAAAGACGGGAAATTGGAAGGTTATCCACCTGATTATATTGTGAAATTGTATCACAAACCATTATTATGTTCCGAGAAGTTTCGGTTCAAAGATAACTCTACCAATTTCGCTGAGAGCCATGATGGTGAGAGTTGGATGTTATTGCCTGATTTTGAAGGCTCATTCAGGACATTTGGTAGATTTCCTCCCCCTAATGTCTTGAATATCGGTAAATGGTTCTCAGTCAACATGTCTCAGGCCTATTTATTGAAATGTGTCATTCATGATATCAAAAGACCAATTAACTTGGAGAAGACGAAGATCAAGAGGGTTGATGATTGGGAATTGAAACTGATTAGTGTGAGGTACCAAACATACTTTGAATTCGGTAGCTATGAGTCAGAGTCAGAGTCAGAGAAGGATAAGGAGTCACCGAGGAAAAGACGTGCTCCTAAGGGTAAATTGGAATGGATCCCACTAGATCTTATACCGTTTGAGTCTGAATATTATCAAGATTTCTATCATCGTGAAGAACAGAAGACAAAAGAATTGGAAAAGCAGAAGAAGAAAACAAGATCACCAAGAAAGACCAAGCAAACACAGAGCTCTACATTAACGAGTATGGGGTTTGATGTTCGTAATCTTTCTCCTTCAAAATCACCATTGAAACCAAGAAGAAAATCATCACTTTCTAAGAACTCATCATCACCACAGAAGAATGTAATTGATCTGTTAAGGTCACCTCTGAAAATATCACCACAGAAACAAGCATCCTCAATGTTGAATAATTCTTCACAAAACACAATAGGGTGTCTGTTGGGCGGTGTCAAGAGTCCGTCATTTCCCAAATCAAATTCAAACTCTCCAGAGAAGTTGAACATCGCTCGTGAAGTCGAGCAAGCAACCATGATCAGTCCAATCAAGGTTAAATCAAGAAAGCAGGCTGTTGACGATAGCCCTTCAAAGGGGGTCAGGACCTATGATCGTTCCCTACTGCTGAACCAAGAAGGTGATATATCATTGGCAAGAAAGAGGTTGAACTTTGGGAATGATAGTAAGAACAGTGAACCTGATGATGAAGATGACTTGTTGACGGGGAGTCCAATAAAGGCCGGGAACTTTTTCGTTTTGGATGATTTCCTCAGAGAACTATCAGATAGTGATAGTGAAGATGATATGCCAATAATCAGACCGGTGAAATCTTCGAGTGATCTAGTTGCTTGTACATATGGAGCTCCAACATTTGGTACTAGCTCATCACCTAAACTTAAACCACGGGAAAAGTTCATTCCTCTGAGACGGGGATCAACTGCGTCGAACCTCCAGAAAAGGCCACACCCCCCAACAATGTCTTCTAGTCATGTTGATGATGATGTTATTTTGATCGACTCAAGTTCTGAACCCAATAGTCCTATTCACACCTTAAAACTCACACAAGAGGAAAGAGATGAGATCTTTAGTCCTCCAAAGTTTACAGTGTCCCCATTGAAGAACGTTGGCGTTAAGCAAAACTCACTCAATCTTGATGGTATTGAAGATTCAACTATACCGGCTATTAACAAGACCAAAAAACTAGTTGTCCCATCTTTGAAAAGTAAAATTATCCCGGTACTGAAGGATCCTTTAAAGCCCACCACATCTTCAAGGAAAACAAACCATGAACCACCAGTTGCAGATAAAGTGCCATCGAAAGTCAAAGATGTTCAAACGAAGGGCAAATCACCGAAAAAACTTGTTCATAAGAGTTACTTGAAGCAGGTCGAGTTCTCTGATGATGATGATGTCCATGATGGGACTGGCTATATTTTTGAAAGTGAATACGAGAGCACATTAGGATCTGAAATCAGCACTGTTGTCCCAGAAGCTGATGAATTGATTTCGAAGATCCTGTCTTTGACCAAAGCGCCAGATGCCTTTCTAACACAAACAACAGACGAACCTCTGCAACAGGTCCCGGCTCTGGCTATCCCACGGCCTGCCCTGACAAAAGAAGAATCGAAATTGTCAGACTATGACCAAGTCCTGGAAGCATTGGAATCCACCGATGACAGTATCGTAACTGACGACACAATTGACCATTTTATCCAGAGTGATAAACTCTCCCCAAAAAAACAGCCGGTACAGCCCAGGAAGACTAATCATATTGATGTCCTTGAGAGGATTCTGAATATCTCCTCAGACGATGATTTTTGATAGATGATGTTACGATTTTATGACTTATGATCCAATTGTAGTGTTATAAGACACTGACACCAAAAACTAATACTTAGTATAGCATTGAGCGTAGGAGCTCTGTGAATCAGATGAGCACACAACATGCTAGTTTCCATATACAGTGTCGTATTTCCATTTCCCGCTTAGGACTTCCCTTTAAGTGGAAACAATTGATAATAATATAATCTACACCCACAAAAACATGAATGAGAATTACCGAAGGATTTCACTGCAAATAATCCAAATAATCAACCTTTGAACCCTTGTTTCTCCCTGTTTCTCCCTGAATTGATCAAGGTACTCCATATACGTAATGGCCAGCCAGAAAATTAAGGTGCTGATTGTGGGATTGGGAGGTGTCGGCATAATGGCAGCCTATGCCCTATCACTCAAAGCTGACATTGAACTGAGTACAATCGTGAGATCAGATTACGAGATCGCCACAACGAGGGGGTTCAACATTGAGTCTGTTGATTATGGCACTGTGCAGGGATTTAAGCCGCAGCATATCTACAGAACTATCAAAGAAGCCAAAGACGATCATCAGGAGTTTGATTTTGTCATTGTCACCACAAAGAACATACCAGATGTGTACGATACCTTTGCCCCTTATGCTGAAGCTGTCACTGAGGGCAAGACCACTATTGTACTGATCCAGAATGGATTGGGCATTGAAAAGCCGGTGATCGAGAGGTTTCCTAAGAATGTCGTCTTGTCTGGTGTCAGTATGATCAGTTCTACAAACTTCGGAGGTGATGTGAAGCATGTTGTCTCTGATCACTTGGGGATAGGCTACTTCCATAATGCAAACTTGCCGGAGGAAGAGCAGCTGGTCAAGGCTAAGGAGTTTGTTGGGTTGTACCACAATGGTAAGAACGAATGCTTCTTTGATGAGAATGTTCAATATGCTCGCTGGAGGAAGTTGATCTATAATGCATCGTTTAACACTGTTGGTGCTCTTACTGACTTGGATGCCGGTAGGGTGCAGGAATTTGGAGGCACTGATACTCTGATCATCCCAATCATGAGGGAGATTATTGCCATTGCCAAATCCGATGGTGTTGAACTGTCAGAAGATCTAATGGATATCATGATCAAGTCCGACGACGGCGAATGGTACGCCCCATCGATGCTAGTCGACGTTAGAAAGGGTAATCAGATAGAACTGGAGGTGATTGTCGGGAACGCTCTACAGGTGGCCAAAGAGAACAATGTTCCAGCTCCAGTGTTAAGTACTGTTTATCAATTTCTGATGCTACTACAATGGAGACTGAAAGAGCAAAATGGTCTGGTCGTGATGCCTGAGAAGAGGCCTATTCCAACGAGAGACCTGACGAAGCGATAGGAGAAACGTTGGTCTCAGTATAGTTGAACATAGTATTGTATAGATCAAAGACATATTCGTGTGTATTGTTAATATCCCATCAAAAATGACCGAAATGAACAGAGTTGTATAATGTAAGACTGTGTCTGGCAGGAAAAGTCCTCTCCAGAATTGCAACAAATCCAAGAAATCAAAGAATGTCTGACAGTTCTAACGACAGTGAGGATGACTTTGATGTCTTCTCAATGCTTGGATCCAAAGCACCTGCTGTGCTTCAAGAATTAACGTCCAAAAGACCAAACCTGTTTGAGGACGATGGTGATTACAAAAGATTAAAACCGCCTCCAAAGACCATTCTTCCACCTAGTTTCAAGAAGTCCTTCATTGAAACATTGCAAAAAACTGCTGAATTGTCTTCCTTACATGTAGAAGATGAGGAGGAAGCTTTGGAGTCACTTTCGAAGGAGAACACATTGAGAGAGACGTTATTGTCAACATTGAGTAAAGAAGCCTTGAAGAACACTGAATTTGTTGAGTTCTTGATGGCTCATCATAATGATTTGAAACTGAAGGATTTCTTTTACTTGGGGAAGCCTACTTATGTCAAGTTGACTGATGATCAACCTGAATTAGAACTTGGACTAGTAGAATGTGATGATGTGCCATTACAAAAGGGTGATTTCTTTAATGAATTGGATATAAGGAAGATAGAGCTGATGGAAGTTGCTGATGTTCCATTCGATGAGTTCCTAGAAAAGATTGGTATCTGCAAAGAGAATGCTAAACTACAAAAGATCACAAATGCACAGATCAAGATGAATAAATTTGAGAAACTTCAGAATCCCTTGATCATCTTGACAAAGTTTCGAAAGTTTATTGAAAACATCACCATAAAGTCATTTGATTTAGAGACTTACAAAAAGCTCATACGGGTCTTCTCATTCATCATTATTGACAAGAATGTCTTTACGAAATCACTGACTTTAGAGATCAATAGTATTCTAATGACTCTAATCAAATGGCAATTTGATCATGATCAGAATGTCGATATGAAGAAAATCCTCAACATCTGGTCAACCATCTCGGAGATTCCATCATACACTTATAGACTTGTGGAATCACTGGATCCAACGAGGTCAAACATCATCAGACAGTTAAGGGTACAGTTAAGTCTGAATCTAGCGACGGATTTCGACGATTTCAAATATTTCAATGATCAACATGAGTTTCAAAGCGTCATCAATCAACAGATATCATCAAAATTGGACTCGGTGCTTGCTCTAAAATTCAATGATATTGCTGACGAAGAACAGAACCGGTTTTATTTCGATTTAAGAATCAGATTCCAGGCATTATTAACAGTTGTGTCACACGAACTAACATATGATGAAGAATTCAAAGATCAAAACTTGGTGAAATTGAAGAGAAAACTCGTTCAACTCCATGATAGGATCCATCCCAGTTATCAGAAATCCGAACAAGCCACACTAAGGTCAGTGCTATTTTTAATCAATGCCAAATTGAAAACAGCATTATAATTATTACTAATAATCATCAATGTATCTAGTAAATTTCTTCTTGAATCTATATAATCTATGTTGACTCATGTCTTAGTAATTAAACAACTCTGGGGTAACTTTTGGTAAATCCAGAATATCTCTAATCAACAGGGACCCGTCTGGTGTGCTCCCTAAATCTTGATCTCTTTCAACAAAATGGATAGACTGTTTAAACCCAAGCTCGACAGCAGTCTGGATGTTAGCCACGGAATCATCAACAAAGTAATGATTGGTAAACCCATCACCATTATCAGCTCCTGCTTCTCTAAGGGCTTGTTCAAACATTGCTGGATTTGGCTTACACACCAAATCATCTCTTGAATAATCACAATATGTCAACCCATCAAACAAATCAGCGATCCCCAATAACTGGATCACTCTTCTCCCATGGTTCTTGTAGGCATTCGTGAATAGCCATAGTCGATCGACTTTCCCACTCTGTTTCAAATCGATCAACATCTGACGGAGTGCCGGGTCTGGTTTTAGAAGATCCTGGAGCGGTAATGCATCATCAACCTTTCTGTTGTACTTGAGGGCGTCAATCTTGTGGTATTTGACTAGACCCTGGATGGCTAGGCCGTATTGACGGTAATACTTCTGACGCAATTCTAGTGCCTCGTCATAAGAGACTTGCAAGTTTTGCATGAAGTATTGTTGGATGTAAACCTGCATCATGTCATGGATCTGTGTTGACCTTTTGTATAGACAGTTGTCAATATCGAAGAAGAACACACTGGATCCCCGTGGCAGTTTTGGGGCAGGAAGTTGGTCCTCTTCATAAGTGAGCTTGATTTGTGATCCAGGATGGGTCAAGTTCAACAGGTGTTGTTCGTTCTCTTCTAAGGCGGCGTTGATCTTGGTATCGTACTCTTCTGTGGAAAGAGCTTCAGAAGCGGTGAATATTGAATGGACAGTCATTTTCAGTGGCTTTTGCAGTGTGTCTTGGTGTGTCTTGTTGAGTCTTGGTGGCGTTTGTCTGTTCAGAAGACCCAGAAGATTGATCAAAAGGTCTATTTCAGTCTATTTTGGTCTATTTTGATCTATTTTGACTATGTTTATGAGTCAGATCGGGAATCAATGGTTATTTTGGCGAATGTGCCGGCGATTTCCACGTGAGAGACACAAAGAAAAGAATGAAGAGAGAAAGAGAGAGAGAGAGAGAAAGAGAGAGTAATGAAGATTTTGCTTGTGGTATATCCACTGAGAGAGTATATGGCAGATCATCTCTTTAAAAATTGGATGTTCTTAATTGCGTTATTGGACACTCTCTGTTATAAGAACTTCACAACCATAGAGAAAAGTGAGAAATAAGCATGAAAGAACAATGTCCAATGAGGATATCACTGATATCACTGATAGGAGATGATAAATCAAAAATCCACTTGGGAGTTAGTGCTGAACACCCCTTTTTTAAACAACATCTGGACGAGACGATTTTACGACCAATGAGGTGATACCCTCACACCATACCAGCTGATTGTCGTATTGTTACAAGTAGTACTAATAATAGTAGTAGTTCACAATCTCACCATATCTGCTGTCGGAGAGCTACACAGCCTGGACCATAGCCTCCTGTATGAGTCGTTTACTACGTTCAAGAGCCAAATGCTCGTATAAGTTATCAAAAGATACAATTTGTAAAACCATATACAGAGTGATAAGTGATAAGGGGTTTCATAAATTGTAAGAAGAAAGGACCACAACTGGCACAAATCATAGATTGTAAATCTGAACATTTGCTCGTTTGTTGTGTTCCAAAGTCCGAAAAAACACCAAAAACAGGTTTATCACTTATTCAGTTGGACTCAATGGGACAGTAGGACAATGATGCCATCACGATATATCACAAACGTTTTCAATTCTGGTTGTGTCAATTTATACCCAAAACCGTTACCGGAAGCTGACAGCCGCATACTTAAAAAAACAAGTTTACCCAACAACCGCCAGGGCTCTAAACCATGCCTCTTTTACTCCAGTTCGGCCGAAGTTACCCTGCACGGTCAGCCCACTTAACAAAAATTTTGCCCCTCAAAAAAAACAAAAAAAGTTTTGGGTGGGTTGATTATAAAGAATGTAAAGTTCCCAGTTAAATCACCAAAAAAGGCACCAAAAAGGCAAAAACAACAAGCGCCACCGTAAAAATGTTCAGATCAAACGTGCTAAAGACCACAAGACTGACCAACCAGGTCGTCTCCGCCACCAGAAACTCCTTCCAGCACCAGCCGCCGCACATCAGATTCAACTCCGTGGCAATTGAGAGAGTTCGTTCTGATGATATCAACAACAACTCCTCCTTAAGCTTCACAAAGTCCATCAAGAACGTTGCTGACTTCAATAAGAAGGTCACTGAACAGGCTGCCAGAACACAGCCGCAAAAGCAAAACAACAGAAATAACAATAATAGAAATAATAATAGAAACAACAAGAATGGTGGTAAAAGGAGAAATCAAGGAACTCCAGCATACTACTTGAATAAACAGTCTCCTTGGTATAAACAATTGGCCGCCTTCCAAGAGACCCTACTGCAAGCTGTTGATTTGACTGAATCAGCTAACCAAGTCTATTTTTGGGAACATATCAAAAAGGCCATGGGTCTGTATCAAGAACTAAAAGGTACTCCAGATTTCAACGATTCATTAGTTACTCTTCTGGTCCATGCTTTACATACTGGTCTAAGAGCCAACAGATCCCAACTGACCAGATTGGCCAAGAAGCCTGATTATGATGCTAAGTCCTTCCACACTGATCTACAAACATTCATTAAATTATCATTGAGAGAAATCAGAGATGACCTGCTAGAAGGTACCATCCCAATTAACGAAACTGGTGCTATGCATATCTTGACCTCCTTAAAGGAACTGAAACTAGAAAACGAAGCTGTCCAACTATGGAGTGGTGCTATGCAAATGGAGACATTAAAGACAACATTTTTACAACAAAAATGTGTCGGTGTGCTATTACCAATCATTTACCAATCCGGAACTTCATTCCAAGACGTTGAAAGTTTATACAATGAATCCAAAGCCACCAAAGCCTCTACTCATCCATTCTTAATCTCAGGTATGATCAAGACCTGCCTAGCTGCTGACGAATATCAAAAGGCTCTAGAATACTTTGATGAACTATGTCGTATTGAAGCACCATTTGCAGTTTCTGCTTTAGTTGATGTTCATTTGGCTTTCATTGGTGAATCCAAAAATATCACAATTGCTACCAAATTCTTTGAAAAGGCTGTCAACAGGGAAATGCCATATGATTTAACTCTACAAGTCAATAACGTGAAGCAATTCATTGATAACATCTGGTTAGTGGAAAGAGATTTTAGCAAAGTCTTGGACGTTTGGGTTAAAGCTACGACTTTTTACGGTAGAAACATCCATCATGGTATCTCCTCCTCATTGAACAACACTTTTTTCGAAATCTTTTTTGATAACTATGCCAATGATAAGAATGCAGGTTTGACTAAATTACAAGAATTGATCTCCACATATAATGAAATCAAACCTATCGATGAACCATTCTTCAACATCATTATATCAAAATGTACTGTGTGGAAAGACAAGGCCACCATTGATTCCCTATATTGTGCTTATGATTTCTACAACTTGCCAAAATCACCAGTTTCAAGAAGAATCTACTTGAAATCCTTGGGTTCGGTTCCTTCCACTGATGCTGAAATCTTGGAAGGTTGGTTAGATCTGTTAAAGAACAATGATGCTCAAGGTTACACCTATATTGCCAATGCTGATTGGGCTGCTCTGAGAGATGCAACCATTGGTTCTCAACATGCTGCTCTAGAATCTTCTGCCAATAGAGACTTATTATACGTTCAAACTTTGAGAACTTATCAATACTATTGCCGTGATGAATCCCAATTCTACAAAGTGAATTCAATCGGTAACTTGTTCCCACAATTGAACAAATACTTACAAGATCGTTCCTTGGACACGTCCAATATTCCTGTTCCTACATTCCAAAACTTGGTCCGTAATGACTTTTAAATGATTACACTTGGGTTCTTATTATGCACTTTACACTTTTTTACACTGTTTTTCTAATACTTTTGGCATACCATACCATAACCGTTTAATGATAATGAAGGTCAAATGAAGTCATGTACAACTTTTCTTAATACGATACAATATCAAATTATACACATTATACCTTCCATGGCTTAATATAGATCCTTCCCAGTCCACTAGTGATGACAACTATGGCGTAATTTATATATTCGAGATGATTTAATACATGTAAATAAAAGGATTTTTTTCAAGTATGTTTATCATTTATTTTAATGATATTTTCCGAAGGAGGAGAAAAATGTGGGTTGAAGTGAGAAGTGATTATCAAAACGTAATCAAACCCTTTTACACAAGGATCGACAACATCATAGACCACAGAACTCATGGGTAATTGCATGAGCTCCACCAAGACCTTCAGCGAGAAGTCCACCAAAACCACGGGGAGGGTCTCTGGACCTGTTAACACACAACCAAGGCCAAAGTCACAACCTACACAGCCCAAGACCAAGACCAAGACACAAACACAGGGGCGTAAATTAGTCGATGACACAACTACAAGTCAATTCAACGAAAAGATCGATCCTAAAGAAGCAGCCAGACTTGCTGCTGAGAAGAGATTCAAGGATCAACAGAACAAACAAGGTGCTCTTGGGAAGAAACTCCTGGAAGAACGTGCAAAATCTGGTCAGAAGCATTTGAAGGAGGCTTCAGAACAGAAACACAATGAAAAGAAAGACAACTTGATCTACGATTAAAAATTTCATATATATCAGCCAACATTGTCATTTATTCCTTCATAACGAAAACTTCCCACTTCTGTCATTATTAGCCCTTTTCAATTCTTCAACAATGATACGTTTCAAGATCTCTATAGACTCAATCAATTGATGTTCCTTTTCACTTTCAATTAGTAGGTATAATTTAGGTTCTTCGTCTTCTTTAGGTTCGTGACCTTCAGGATAAAAACGACCTTTGTATGTGATTGACACAGATGTAGCCTCGATGATCTTGGTCAACGAGGTGTTGTTACTGGCAATCCATCTGACATTCTGTGGTAAGTCATTGATGTTGATCTTGGCATTGTGAACGCCACTATCTGGGCCTTGACCTTCTTCAACATTGAATGTGATGTCCAAGTTTGGACCAATGACATCCACTTCTGGTGTCTCTTCTCCTTCGTCATCAACATTGGTTTTCTTCTTTTCTTCATCATCTTCACCATATTTCTTTCTCTCTGTCTTTTCAGTCTCATCTCTTAATTTGTCCAAATTGTCCAAACCCTTACCACCAAAACCTGAACTGATCTTCTTTTTCCCACTCTTCAAGTCGGCTTCAAAAGAAACAGCTAATGCTTTGACATCTTCAGGAACTTCACCTTCGGGCATACACTTGTATAGGATGTAGGCTTGCAATTCTTCATCAATGGTCAATAGTGAAATTGCTGAACCTTTATTACCACCTCTAGCAGTTCTCCCTGTAGTATGGACATATTGGGCAAATGTTCTAGCAGCATTGTACAAGATGACCAAACTGACTTCAGGGACATCTAACCCACGAGACAATACCTCTGTGCAGATCAAGATATTGGCAGTTGGATTCCTTCTAAAATTGGCCAAATTTGTAGTTCTATCATGAGCAGGGAGGCCAGCATGGATCGCCACTGGTTGATACCCTTTATCCAACAGTCTCTTGTTCATAAAGTTCACTTGTAATTGAGAATCACAGAAGATAATAGTCTTTTGACCTTCTTGTTTACCCAGAAGTTGAAGTAAGTAGTTGAATTTCTCATCTTCATTAGGAAACACTTTACCTTGTTGTGTGATGTTTTCATTAACTACCTGTTTGTTCCCAACGCCAATAATCACAGGTTTCTGTAAGATCTTTACAGCGAATTGTTGAAGTTTGTTGGGGAAAGTGGCTGAGAATAGGACAAATTGTTTGTCAGGTCTTATTGTCTTCATGATTTGCTTGATCTGCGGTTCAAACCCTAAGTCAAACAATCTATCAGCTTCATCCAAGGTCACAAATGTAATTCTATCGGTCTTCAGCAATTTCCCATTGTTTAATGTCAATAAATCAATGAATCTCCCTGGCGTGGCAATGATGATTTGGACACCTTTCTTGATTTCATTAATCTGTTTATGTAGTTCAGAACCCCCAGTACAACAAATAGCCTTCATACCACTTTCTTTTAAGAAAACTTGTGCAGTCTCGTAAATCTGAATGGCCAATTCTCTAGTTGGCGATAAGATGATACCCAGTGGACCAGTCTCACCATCAGCCAGTGGACGTTGTTGTTTGACGTGTTTCAACATCCCTAGTAAGTAACACATTGTTTTACCGGACCCAGTTTTACCGATACCAATGACATCACGACCAGACATTATAGCAGGAATAGTTTGGGATTGAATTGGAGTTGGCTCGCTGAACTTCAATTCATTAGTGATGATATTGATGGTTTCTGCATCCAGACCAAAGTGGAAGAAGTTCATCACTGGATCGATCTTCTTATCGTTGATAAATATACTGTTCATGACTCTGAAATTGATGACTTCATCGGGATCAATAGATTCAAGTCTCACGTGAAAGTTCTTTGGGAAGGGTTCCATCGTTTGTAAGTTGTATCTTGGAGCTTGGATCTCCTTGGCCTTGTTCTTCTTTAGTTTCTTCAATAGTTGGACTGCCTCGCTGTTGTTCTCCTCAGTGGCATCATTGAATATGACATCTTCTGCATCTTCAGAGTCTTGTTCTCTCTGAGTAGTGGGGTTCTCTGGTTCTGATGTACCATCAAGTTGGTTCATGAAAGCATCCAACGGATCAATATCTGCCTCAATTGTGGTCTCTGGAGCGATCTCTGGAGCGGCATCAAGTATTGCGCCTTCTTCATCATCTTCCTCTATACGTGTATCAGAAGGCTTGAAGAATGGTCGTTTTTTTTCACTATTATCATCTTCATCAGCATCTCCAAACACATTGTTTGCCTTTGTCGGTTTCTTGATAGATTTCAATCCAATCTTCACAGCAGGCTTCTTCGCCACTGTAGGCAGTATTTTCTTTGGTTTAGAGACAGCAACTTTCGTCAGGCCAGCTGAGGTCTCGGACTTGTTCTCTTGAGCCTGCTTTCTCTCCTGTTGCTTCTTCTTCCATGCTTCGAGCTTCTTCAATCTTTCCTGTTTCTTCAGATCAGCAGGAGAAGGGGCGTTCCCACTGCTGGAAACAGCCCCAGGTTTCTCATTCTTTTTTATGTCATCACCAGCAGCACTCACTGGCTGTTGCGTGTTAGTAGATGCTTCTGTCGGTATCTGCGCCACCGCCTGTGGGACTTGCACATGCCTTTGGCCTCTACTGGCCTCCGTGTACCGCTCTCTGTCTCGCTGCCTGCCGCGCTCCCGCTGGTCACTGTACCTGCCGCCGTTGCGCGGTTCTCTTCTCCCAGTCACTCTGTCGAAGCCGCCCTGGCCGTTTGTTCTGTGC
Source organism: Taiozyma bovis (assembly GCA_003707945.3). Lineage (NCBI taxonomy): Eukaryota > Fungi > Ascomycota > Saccharomycetes > Phaffomycetales > Wickerhamomycetaceae > Taiozyma > Taiozyma bovis. The sequence continues at coordinate 114,404 of PPMH03000002.1, read as the reverse complement.
ATTGGATTTTCTGGTGGTTTGTTGATGGTGAAGTGGTATTTTGTTATGTTTTGGAAAGTGTCAAAAGTTTTGTATGGCGAAAATCCATGGTTGTGAGCTCTGGCAAAAAAATGTACAAAAAACGTCAGAAAACATTTGTTGATGGAACGACATCAGTTCCAATACTATAAACGCACTAATATGAGCGAAAAAACCCAAGAAACTCTACAAGAGAAACCACAACAACCTTTGGCTACCGATGCATCCCTTTGGAATTCCGAAGGTGGGGTCAAAGACGAGAAGAAAGTCATTGAAAGCACACAAGAAGTGAAGCCAGCTTCTTCAGATTCCAGTACGAAAAGTTCAGGAACCAATGAAACGTCTAGTGAAACATCTAAAACAGCGGGCTTAACCTCACTAAAGATCAGAAAGAGACATTTGGACACCGCCAATCAAACAGGGAGCTTCTCACGCCGTGATAAACCGTCAATCCCATCGAGACGAGATTTACTCCCACCTGTAAAGACTCAGACTTCATCTCAACAGCCACTATGGGCCACTAAAACTCAAGCCCCTGCTGCCAAACCTTCCTGGCTAAGTGATGCTGACTTGAGCAAACTTCAAAACAAAGAGACCACTCAAGAACCAGAAGAACCAAGGCTGAAGAAACCAACAAGAAGGGGTGATGTCCATGATCAGTCAAAATACGCCCATGACACCAGACAGACTATTGACAGAAGATCAGAGCAAGAACAAGATTTGGACCGTCAGATACGACGCGAGATTGAGCTCAAACAGCAAAACTTGAATAGTGTGGTTAGACAGCATTACAACCAAAGAGCATTCGCCTCCAAACGTGAAAGAAGACAGTTATCACCAATCATCAAGCTAAGGAACTATCACAATGCCATCAAGTACATGCTTATCAACAACAATTCCCAACCGGGCCAAAAGGCCTTGGATCTAGGGTGTGGGAAAGGTGGTGATATTGACAAATGGGCAATGGCTCAAGTGTCAGAATATATCGGTATTGATATTTCTAATGCCTCTATTGTCGAGGCTGTGAAACGTTACAAGAGTAGAAGACATGCAAACTTTGAGGTCACTTTTATTACTGGTGATTGTTTTGGTCAGCCGTTGCCTAACGTCTTACATGACTTCCCTCATGTCACGTTTCCTGTGAATATTGTCTCGATGCAATTCTGTATGCACTACGCCTTTGAAACCGAGGCCCTAGCCAGACAAATGCTAGAGAATGTTGCTCGCTCATTGGCTCCTGGAGGGATGTTTATCGGTACAATCCCAAGCTCTGACTTTATCAGAGAAAAAATGAAGCATATGCCACCTGGTTCGAAATCATTTGGTAACTCTATTTATTCAGTTACGTTCTTGAATGATCTACCACCTAATGGGATCTTTACACAGCCATATGGTAACATCTACAACTATTATTTGAAGGGCGCCATCGATAACGTCCCTGAGTACGTTGTGCCCTTTGAAGCTTTCAGAGCTCTTGCACAAGAATATGGTTTGTTCTTGAAGTTCAAGAAACCATTTGCTGAGATGTTTCAAGAGGAGATGCCTACTTGGTACAACAAACTAAGCCCTAGAATTATCGAAGGTATGAAAAGATCTGATGGGAAAGTCGGGCTAGAAGGGGATGAAAAGGAGGCTTCTGCGTTCTATTGTGCCTTTGCATTCGTCAAGACAGATTAGATTTCAATATATACCCAATAATATCTGCTAAGAATCAAACAGCTTAGATATAAATCAACTATAATGCAGTAGTCACCGTCATTGACTGGGAATTGATCAACATGACAGGTGGGAGGTCTTCAAGCCAAACCTGAAGGTTTTCTAAGTAGTCTTTACACTCTTCTTCACTGTTATGAGTCCCGACTGAAGGAGCTGGTAATGTGGTGAAAATAACAGGGACATCACTAGAAAGGGTATTCATGACATCGTTCAAGATCAAATGTTGACCTTTGGCCGGTAGATCGTCGAATGTGAGTTCATTGATATCAATACCTTCATCCTCAACGTTCAGGTTGTCTTCAGCAATGGAGTTCATGTTTGTTAGGTTTGTGGCAGCAGGTTGAGGCAACGCAAAGTCATCATTAACTGGAAGTCCATCAATAGATTTATGTTTTGGTGACAACTCGTCAAATCTCACACCTAGGGAAGTTTGAACTGGTGGGATCAAAGGGGAAGAATCTTTCTTTTGTTTCACTTCTCTGTACATGAATTTCTTTGAACGAATGGAAGTTTGATCATCAGGTAGCAACACGATGGAGGGCTCATCGCCAGTAGCATCATCAATTACTTTAGACCTTGGGATCTTTTCAGATGAGAAGATTGGACGGGAATTCAGCTTCTTAGTCTTGGTCAAATTAGCAAGTGATGGATTTCTTGATGGTTGTTTGGATGATTTTCCACTTGATGAGGCCAATGGGGTATTAGAGCCAGGAACGTTTCGTTCATTTTGAGCTAATAAGGATCTTGATTCACTTGCACTGGTATTGTTTGAATCTGAAACATCTGTGTATGCTCTTCGGATACTATTGAACTTAGTTGAATTGTTCAATTGAAATGAATCAGATTCACTGTAGACACTATCACTGTCGCCATCTTCACTATCTGAATCACTCTCAATGACGTTCTTGAAGCTGTTACCTGCAAGTTTATTAGTGGTCATGCTGATTGAAAGCCCCATCTGTTGTAGTTTAGATAAACCATATCTCTTGTTTTGCATGTGATCAAGTCTGTCAATAAAAGGAGCAGCGATACTGATTGAAGCTAAACGGTTGTTAAAGCGACTCTCAGTCTTGGCCGAATTTCTTACACCTTTCAGCTCTATCCACCAATCTTCTTGCTTCAAGATCTTGTCAACTTCCTTCAAATTATCATTCGAACCTTTAACAATAGTGTTATAGTTCTTGAAGTTCTTCAAACATACAACTAGGATGACAGCTTTGATTCTTAACACTTCAATCAAGGATTGGACTCTTTCTCTTTCATTTTCCATGTCTTCTTCATCTTCAACAAACACAACAATTCTTAATCTATGAGTCTTCTTCCAGTTAGGAACAGTGGATAAGATAGCACCAAGCTGCAAGATCAAGGTATAAGTATCAAAGTTTGTTGTCAAGGCCGATCTTTCACCATTACTATCAAACACCTCAGCGGACATTTGAATAGGATACAGGTCAATAAACTTTCGTTCCTCATAAGGCAATTTGGAACCAGGTGTATTTGGGATATTGAGGTGTTCAAACCCCTTGGCAACGGCGACATTACTCTTCATCAAGATTAGATCTTCAATGATGGAAACCCAGTTCTGAATGGACACTCTCTTTTCATTACGGCATTCATCAGTTGGTAGTCGGTCTATGTTGATGGCTGAGTGTTGACTATGCTTTTTCTTCAGAGGCTTTCTTACCTTTGGATAGTGTTTCTCTAGGTCAAACATACCCAAGACTGTGATGTTTGGTTTCATACCACCAAGACCAGAACCCATGATAACATTTCTAACACCCCACGGAAGGGTAGGACCAAGACCAATTTGGACAAAAGCCTTAACTTTACTCATATCTCTAACTTTCAACCACGCATTCTGTTGTTTAGTGAACTCAGCAAAGTTATTTTGGAAACTTTCAGTTATGATGACATGACCAAGGATGTATAAACCACCTTTTTTCAAATGATTACAGAATTGGATCAAGCTCCAAGAGCTTCTAGGACTATCAACCAATAACAAGATCTGTGGTCTCCAATACTTCACGTTGTCCTGTCTTAATCTCAACAAGTACTTTCTAACTTGGTGATAAATCAAACTTTGTGAAACATCACCCCAAGGCTTTGGAGGACACACATAATGGATAAAGATGAACAAAGCAATTAGGAACACAACAACGATCGAGGCAGAAATCCCATCAACAATGAACATAGCAATCACTGACGCAATCAGCCCAGCAAAGGCAGTATACCAATCAAAGTATTTAAATGAAGGTCTAAAATTTGGGGCAGAGGCGATCTTCAATAGGAAACAAGCCAAATTGGTCACGATAAATGTCATTAAGAAAGCCATAGTAATGAATGTGGCGATTTGATTCACGTTAGCGAAAAGACACAATTGAGTTAGCAACCAGGTGATGATAATAGCATTGATTGGGTTGTTACTCTTTTGATCAACTTTTGCAAGAATGTCAAGGTTTGGGAAGATAGAATCCTTAGCAATGGCTTGTAAGACATTCGCAGCACCGACAATACCAACAATGACTGAAAATAATGAAGTAGAAAATTCACCGATAAGAACAATAGCACCTGAAAGGTTCACAGTTTGGATTATTTGAATATCTTTGTGCAACAGATCCCTTGGAACAGCAGAACCCAGGGATAAGATGACCAATGAATAACAGACAAATGTAAGAAGCAGCCCCCATAGAGTACCCTTTGGAATGGACTTAGAAGGCTGTCTCAAGTCCCCAGACATTGAAGCACCAGCAAAGATACCAGCCGTGGCAGGGAAGAAGATCCCAAACAGGTCGTTGAAAGTTTCTTTGCCCTTCAATAACGACCCAGCAGCACCCTTGGTGAAATGTGGAAGCAAATTTTCCTTCAGCACAGCCAATGATGGGCCAGCATACCACAGGCCATACTGTGGAACTTCAAATGGTCTGACAAACAATGTGGAGATTGGGATGGATATCGTGGATAGTAATAGAAGCACAAATAGTAAGAACCCAGCTTTCGAAACCAATTGAGAGCCGACAAGTGCAACACATATACATAGCAGTAATAATATAGACGAATAGGTGAACTCCCACCAATAACCTTGTGGGAATATCTGATACATGACACCGTTTGTCTTCCCCAAATTAGCCAAGAAGGGTTCGATAAACCCAACAACGTTCAAACCAGAGTTCAAAACCTGACCAAAATAGAACACCAACCCAATGGACCCACCAAACTCAGGTCCTAGTGATCTGGATATCATGTAGTACGCACCACCACCTCTGACGGTCCCGTTGGTAGCAATGGCTGAGATGGACAATGTCGTGAGCAGATCAATGGAGTAGGACATCACAAGGAGCCCAAAAGCACCTACAACACCCATTTGGCCAATAATAAACCCGAAACGCAAGAACATAAGGATGGACAGCACATTCAACGCTGTGGGCACGAACACCCCATTGAAGGTGGTTAGTTTGTGGGAGTTTTTCTCATCTTCATCGTCCTCGAGAGTGGGCAGGCTCTTATTGTGGAATGAGGTACGTCTAAAGTAGGTGGACGGGTGGCGGTCCTGGGTGTAGGAAGGTATCGCTTTTTGGATCAGTGGTTGTGATTCATGGTGATTGAAGGGCTTGTGGGTGCCGGGAAGGTTGTAGAACTGCGAATCTTTGTTCGCCATGAGTTTGACAGGTTTGTTTCACTATGCTTGAAAAACCAGAATAATGGCCTGTATTTAAGGAGCTGTAAGCCTGGATGCAAGTGAAGATCGCAGTGGATCAGAATCAGGTTCTATGTGTACTTTTTCTCCGGTGATTGGAAAATTCAAAGGGTCAAAGGGACTTGTTGATTTGGCTGCACAGTGTTTATCTATAGTCAATTTTTTTCTCAATTAATATTTCCAAGCTTATCGGTCCTTCAAGATAAAGTCCATTCCGGTTGCTGCCATCAAGCTGCTCAGTATCACGGTGCTTGACAAGCTGATGGTGGAGCCAAAGAAAGATGATCGGGGAAAATGAAAGCCCACTGATGATCTACATAAATTGGTTGTCTGACATAGTGAAGAGAAAGAAAGTGAAGAGAAGCGAAGATATTGAAAAGATTACTTGCATTAAAAAATTGTCAGAATATAAAGTATGAATTAGTGACTAGGGAAAACCTAATCAATCATGAGTTTCTAGGAATTTTGGATCACATATTCAAAGAAGAGTGACACAAGGTCCACCTATCAATCTCACTTTGTTTATTCTTCTCCTAGAATCATTCCTGCGTGGGGCTCGTTTGCGTTTCCTCTGAAAGCTATTTCCAGGAGACTGTTACAGATCAGTAAAAGCAAGACAGCTATTCCCATTAGCGTGAATTATAAAAACATCGTGTCTTGTTTGGTGAAGTTCCCTTTTGATTAAGGATAAAACACCGTAGTGCAATTTTAGATAAGCTCTTTAAAAAACCCAGTACAGTATACACACTGATGATACAGACCAGACAAAAAGGAAGAGCTTGTGACCATGACAGCCATAACAGTGTCAGGATGGTGTCGTTTGGGCAGAGGTGGAATCATTCATAATAAGCCAAAGCCCAATGTTAAAAGCAAACAAAAAAAGTGTGAATCAAAAAAAATGAAAAAGTCTTAGTATATGGAGCGGCACACGAAGAATAGGTGAAGGAACATCAACCTATTATCAAATGAAGATAACACACACACACACACATAAAAAACAAATAGTGACGTAGTCGAAAACAACATAAAAAATCTGGACAGTCGTTGGTTAAATCAGATGCAGAAGAAATTGCAGCACTAGTTCAAACACAAAGTAACCATTCATGAACGAACCGGCTATAATTCCTTTAGGACAAAGGTCATGAAATCAGAGTATCAAACTCAAAGATGATGGGTTGTAGAAGGGGGTTAGACACTAACTTATTTGGTTTCAGCTGGTTTGAGTTCCTCGTCTTTACCAGATTCATCACGTTGAGCAGCTGGTAAAACCCAGTTAGCCCAGCCTTCTTTAACTCTAACCTTACCATCAGCAAATTCCAAGTGAGGTGTGAAGTTCAAAGCGTTGTGAAGGACATTAATGTCATTACCAGTAAGATTCTTTAGTCTGTTAAATTGAATCAATTTTGATAATGGAACAAAACCACTTGAGTTCATCTGCTTTCTCAAATAAGTATCCCTAACCAGGTTTTCAATAGAAAAGTAGTAGTTCAGTTGGTTAATAACAAGAGTTAATGGATCTTCAATGTATGGATAGCCTAATGTGGGATTTCTGATGAAGGCTGGTGTGCCTGGTAAGTTTGGATTGTTCAAAGCTGGAGATGTGGTAGCAGGAGAGCCAGAGTTGGATTTCGGTTGTGGAATGAAGTTACCCTGGTATGGGTATAGTTGATTTGGGATGGCAGGGTTGTAAACGGCGTTGTACCCATAGTTTAAGTTGTTAACAAAATAAGGGACATTTGGATAGCCAGTGTTTCTGTAGTTGTTGTAGTTCTTGTTGTTGTAACGATGTGTTCTATGACTGTGGTTACCAGATGGGTTGTACTTATTGTTTTGGTCTGAGTTTCTGTGTTGGAATTTTTTGTTGAAGTTATTTTGCTTGGTATCTTGAGAGTTTCCAGTTTCGTTCTCAACCTCTTTAGTCCCCTTGCTTTCACCTTGTGGAGATTCTTTGATAGTCTGTATGGTACCTTCATTGGCTTCAGTCTTAATGTTTGAAGCGGTTTTTTGTGCAGTAGAATCTTTAGAGTCAACAGTAGACCCAGAGTTCAAACTCAAGACCTGGATGGTTTCCCTGACATCTTTAACATCCCTCTTTTGGGAGGCCTGAGGTTTACCGTTAGCAGCTGGAGCATCTGTAGAAGTCATTTGATCAGACTTCTTTTTCTGATCTTTGCCTTTGCTTTTATTGTTCTTCTTCTTATTGTTACCGTTATTATTTGATGCGTTGCTCTTCTTCTTACTGTTTCCTTTGCCACTGTTTGATGAGATGACAATGGTGGCTTCATAAGGCACCCACTTCTCTTTACCGGTGTTCTTCACCTTTGAAGGGAGAGGAACGGCAGGATTCGGAGCAGCTGTGGACTTGGTGGCGCCAACAGGGGCAGCCTCTTTGACCAGGGCTTCTTCTGCACTTGGCCACTGTTCCTTTTGGATGCCGTTCTGTTTGGCTTTTGGGGCGGCATCAACAGCGACAGCAGTAGCAGTAGCAGTAGCAGTGGCTAGTTTGGCAGGGGTGGAGGATATGCTGCTGGAGCCCCAGGCACTGATCTTTGGAGCTGGTGCTGGGAGTAGTTTGGCAGAACCAGCGTTGGATGCGGATGCAATAGGGTCGTTAATGTCCACGTTAGTGGTGGTGATCTCAGTGGAATGGTTGGAGGCAGCGGAGCCAGTGTCCTTGGCTTGCTTGGTGGATGAATCAGTGGACATGATGGGAGTTGTGAAAGGAAGGGGAGAACTGTATGTTTTGTGTATGGAGATGGATCCAGGTCAATTGAGGTCGAGAAACCGGTTGAACCTCTGGGAAATAACGGTGCAGTGGTCCTCTAAAAGCAGGATCTATAAGTATCCTATAGAATTGACTAGAAGGAAAAGGCGGAACACGTTCTTTAAGTGCCCGTTGTTCTGTGGTCAAGCGAAAGTTTTCCTGATTGAAAACTGAGGGCAAAAAAACAGAACCTGATATTAAGATATCTCAATACTGGGGTGTTTCCTGGTGAATTCTCAGCAGAAAAGAGTCAGATGTTAGACAAGGGTTCCTCTATGTGCGATAGAAGCGCTTTTTTAGGAGATCAGGGGCGAATCGAGGCGACTTTAAGTGAGAAAAGGCAGTTGCTTTTGTTGTGGACAAGTGATTTCTTTGGAATTTTTCTTCTTTTCGTTGATTTTTTGGTCTTTTGGTGAGAAATTCGCGAAAACCAAAATGATTCTGAGCCCTGGTGTTTTTCATTTCCAAAATTTAACTGTAACAGACACAAATATTAAGTATGGGAAAATACAAATTTGACACTATTTGAGTGATTAAGACCTCTTTTATTATGGATTCTGACACTGATGGTCACTCGTTGAGTGTAGGATCACAGATCACGAAACTCAGAACGAAAGAAAAACTGCAACTCACGCTCCTGGCGCCGCTGAAGTCCAATTTATCAGCCATATCCACCAATCTCATACATAACTTCCAGTACAACTCGAGATCCACCGCGTCTGCTGACACCATAACACAGATAAATGCAAACAAGTGTAGAGTGTTTCGATCGGATGATTCTGTGCTCAAACTAAAAACTGAACAAGGTCCTTTCCTGACCAAACTATCTTTCCAATTGAATGATCAATATGCTATTATTTCACACTTGGAAAATGATAAATATATCCTATCTTATACAACTCAAGCTTTTGCTAAAGAAGCCTCTGATGTTGGGATCTCATTCGATTCCAAGTTGAAAATTGAAGAGATACCCAAAACATGGACCTCCAATCTATCAAAAGAACCAAAAAATACCATTAAGCTATCAATGTCCCCGCCTACTCAATCATCTCCAGCCAAAACACCAGTTTATGAGAAATCACCGACTAAGGACGACATCCAACAAGAGCCTACTGACCCATTTGACTATTTTATGTATAAATACTTTGACACACTATACCAACTAACAACGCCATTGACCTTTTTTGCCAAATCCACTTTCTCACGTTTGAAGACTCTGTGTTCTCAGACTACACCCGAAGTGAGCTATGCTGTGATATTAAGGCAGTTTCTGATTAATTTTGAACAGTTCGATTCCCGCCACTTGATGTCGAATAATGGTATTCTGAACTCTATCCCGTTGTTTGAAATGGAGGCTATTTACAGGGATGGTTTCATCTCCAAATCGATGAATTTGGTTGACCTTGATGTGCATTCTTTGAACTATTCGGAAACTAACAAGTCGTTGATGAACACTATGAATCAATTCAAGATCAGAGAAATTCAACTGCAGTTGATCATTTTGTTAGAACTCATTAATGTTGAAGAACTAGACAATCCTAAGAACTTCAAGAAATTACCTAAACAAGTGGGCAAGAAAAAACAGAAACTTGGTAAAAAGCCACTGATTGGAAGAAAGAGAAGAGCTATAACTGCTAATGAGAATAATCCTGATGCTTCGGTGTCCTCTCCAACCAAACTTGACTACACTGAGTTGTTCGATGGTTACGTTGACAAGCTTTGTATCTGGGATATTTTGAGCTCATCAACATCCAACACCACGATTTCCAAATCTTCAACCTCAGCATCATCATCTGGTGAATACTCTTCAAGAAGATTCATTTCATACGTCATAATTCCATTCTTTGACAAGAAATGTCCTCATAGTGTGAAGCATATCATCAAGAAGATCAAAGGTCCTTCTTTCAAAGCTAAAGCATCAGCTTCAAAACACAATCAACGAAGAGAAAGATCAAACTCTGTCACCTCCCATGGTTCCAGTGAATTCACTTCCAGAGAAGTCTCAAAACCTCCATTATCAAGAACTTCCTCCAAATTGAGCGACCTTGATGAATTCAAATTGAACAGAAGCAATAGCGATCTACAACTGTTGAAAAGAAACTCTTCATTCAACGCCAATACATTGCTCAAACGTGAAATTGATTTCTCAATGCCGGTGAAGGCTACATCAACCAAACCCTTAAAGAGATCAACCTCTTCAATATTCAACAGAGTTGGGAAGAAACTTGAATTCTCAAAACCAATGAAACAATCCATTTCAAGCTCGTCACAAAGATTGCAAACAGAATCTTTCTCACAAGTCAGTGAGACTCCAATGAAAAAACAGAAGGTCATCAATGTTTTAGGAACTCCAAACGATTCTAGGAACTCTGAGGCTCAAGTTGTCAGCTCCGTAGAGCGTCCTTTAACTGCACATTTGGAAAAAATCCCATCAAATGGAGTAATCATGTCAAGTGCCATTAAGCATGACGCAATTGTTAACTCACCAGCATATCAACAAGAATTATTGAGTCCTCTGGTGATGAGATCTTCTGCAAAGAGAAGACCAGGTGACCCGTTCGAGTTCAAAAGTCCAGAACAAGGTATCTTGAAAGGAAGTCCCTCTGCAAAGAAAGTTAGAAGGAAACTATTTGCCCCAAACCCAAAAGATCACAATGATTGAATTTTTTCATTTTAACGACCCCCAATTTTTACGACTTACGCATATCAACATTTATCTGTAATAATACATGGTATTAATACTGGAAACACCAATCCATTACGTTATCTTGTACTTGCAGTCTGTTCTTGTTTACATGACAGTCATCAATTCTCTAAATCACCAAAGAATATGGCATCATAGATCTTCTTACCATCATCTTCTTTCAAGACTTGTTCAGCAATGACTTCACCTACCCTGTTTGATAACCTCTCCTTGTCCTTTTCTGAGACATCAACTTCCATTCCTGAATCCCCCTCTTTGTCAGTGACCAAGAATCTCAAAGTGGCAATGATCGTCTTGACTAATTGTTGTTTCTGTGAGTCCTGTAAATTTGCTGATTCCAATACCGTCACAGACCAATTTTTCAAGTTACCTAAGATTGTGATCCTTACGACTTCATTTCCAAGACCCCTTAGACCAATGATTGCACCGTATAAGGTACCAACAGGTTTATTTGAGTCAAGGAAGGCCTTTAGTAAAGTTCTTGTGATTCTTGGTCTCAAAGTTGTATAACTCTTACCATAGTTCTTGCAAACATGTTCAAGTAAACTGGCAGCAAAGTCTCTAACAGCAAATTGTTCATCATCACCACCGGTAGTGACATCTGAGGATTCATTTTCTTTGCTCTTATCTGCGCTACCAATTCTCTTTGCAAGTAATAATGTCAAGATGCATGGCATCAAAGCATGGATATATGGATCAAGAAATATATTATCATTGGACAAAAGTGAGTAGATGACTTCTAACATTGTGGATAATAGGGCCAAGTTGTTCAAGTTATGTGTGATTTGCTCAGAAATGAACTGGACAAAGTATGGGACAAGCTGATGTAAACCCGGATCTGAACGTAACGATGTCAAAGCAGCTTGTTTCAAGTGCATAGTTTCATCACCGTCTTCGTCTTTAATCAGTGCCTGAACAACCTTGTTGAAATATAATTGTAATTCCTTGGATAAGACATGTTTAACTAATGGTTTAATCTCGGCATCTTTACTATTGATTTGAGCACCGTTCGAAGCGGTGCCAGCACTAATGGTTGAGCCATTAACAGCACCATTGGCACCAGAATTGGAAGTGGTACCAGTTGCAGCATTAGACACGGAGTTTTCACTAAGCACATTGGTGATAGCACCTCTTTGAGATGGTAATAATGCCTTGATTTCTGATTCTAATGGATTTTGTGGGATTGCAGGCTGCACACCCTCAATTGCTAGCCAGTGAGCAGTGAATGTCGAGGCTCTTGGGACCTTAGGTAGTGGATGATTAATTAACTTCTCGAAATCAACTTCTTCATCATCAATATAGTACAGAGTTTGTCCATTACCAACCAGAGCTTCTTTGAAGTTCAATGGTCTTGACACATCATAACCGTACAGAGGCTCAACATTCAGCACTTTCAACGCCTTATCTATATCCTGTGTTGACAACGTACGTCTCTTGGAATGTCTCATAAATTTGACAGCCTGTTCCAGGATCTCATGGATTCTGTATTCGACATCCATGGCCAAGTTTCTGGACGTTTCCTCGTTGAGATCGCTGAGGCCAATGGAATCAGCAACGTCCCGTACAGTGTCTATTGGCGACCATAGCGTGTGTGAAAGCGGGGACTTGTTGTTCTGTGCCATTGCGTATGCTTTGTCTTATGTGGTTCTGGTTGTTGTAGTGTTTTTGGTCTTTTGTTTGGTTTCTAAATTGAGTAAGTTCTTGAGCTGTTAATTAAGGCTGAGCGACTCAAGACAGTTTCAAGAAAAAAAAATGCTTCCAACAGTGGCTTTACCTTTCGAGAAGTTCACGTTATTTATGAGCTTCACCTTCAAGATATTTCTTCAAACTCCAAAAACTGCTGAGAGAACAAAGCTTCTTCGCTTTGTCACTTTGACGATGTTAATTGAATTTTGATTATATAATCAGACCAGTTACCCTCTTACAAACTACAATAGACTTATTTGGAAACAATAAGCTGTAATGAAATTTAACACTTCAAACCTTTTAGCGAGTTCGGGCCAAACTTGCAGTGTTCAAGTGGACGTTAATATCCAGTTTGTCAGTCTTCTCCTCAATATCTCTGATTCTGTAATTCTGTCTGTCAATCTCTTCACTTTGGGTAACAGCCAATTTTTTCAATCTACCAGAGATCTTTGAGATTTCATCCATGTTTTGTGCAATTTCCATCTCCATCTCTTCGTCTTCACTGTCAGCTTCGAATTGATACTGTTTGGCTTGTTCTTTCCATTTCTCACGTTTGTATTTGTTGGTGACTGAATCCTCATTGTCATTGCCATCATTTAATGAAGACTTGATTCTGTTTGTAGATTGTGCCAGTTCTCTTCTTTGACGTTCTTGCTCCACTTTAGAGGCGATTCTTTCGTTCTTGATATGTTGCTCTTGTTCTCTCAATTTTCTAGACTTAGTGAATGGATTGGCCATGGATGGTTTCAATAAACTTCTATTATAATGATGCAATTCTTTAACTTTGTCTTTGGCAATCTTATCTTGAGTCTCGGCTAATGATAAGTTCCTTTCCACATTAAACAAGATCTCACTCTGTGCACCAATCATCCCCGCGGTGTTCTTACCACTCTCTTCAGCTTCAAGACCCAAATTGATGATGTTTCTCGTACTGGCCACAGAATCTTGTTTGATATCACGGATTTGATACTTCACGTTTCGAATCTCTTCCTCTTCTTCTTGTTCTTGGATTTGTTCAGGTGTTAGCTCCTGTTGTGGCTCTTCGTAATAGCCCTGGTACTGTTGATTCCCATAGTTATCCTTTTCATCCCTCACAACATCTGCATTCAAATCTTCAAAATCAAATTCACCTTGTTGTTGGTGTTGTTGTTGTTGTGGGATCTGTTGCTGTTGCTGTCTAGGCGCATATGCGTTTCTAACTGATTGCGTGTCCAATGGTGAATAGTTCAAGTCTTGCTCAACTGCAGCATTTTGGCCACCGTATGGATTAGCGCCGCTATTACCTCTTTGTTGAGCGTACGGACTAGAATTTCTGGTCGAGCCAGCATACGAGTTTTGCCTTTGTTGTTCAGCTTGTCTCTGTGAAGCGTATGGATTGCTGCTATTGGATGATAATGAAGACTGTCCACCATATGGGATTTGTGACTGTGGTTGTGGTTGTGATTGTGATTCTGGCTGTTGGCCATATTGAGAACTTGAGGAATTAGAACCGTATGGGTTTTTATCTGATCTCTCTGATTGTGAACCATACGGATTACCACCTCTTGAGTTTCCATAAGGGTTTGCTGAATCATTGGAACCGACATTAGCATAAGGGTTTGATGAATTTTGTGAACTGCTCATTGAACCGTATGGGTTTGAGCTATTATTAGAACCAGGTCTGGAATTCACGACAACATGTTCGTTCTCACCGGCACCGGCATGCTCTTCATAACCTCGAGGAGCATATACTTTCTTCTTATTCATGTCATTAGCATAATTACTATAGGCTTGGAAATTTGATGGCTTTTTGGAACCTTGTTTCACAGGAAGGTTACGATCCATCATCTTATCTTTCATCTTGCTCTCAACCTCTTCCTGTGAAGGAGGTTTTGTTTTGAACATCTTCTTGAACCCCATTTTTGTTATGATTTGATACTGATCTTGGGACTTGTTGAGTAAAATCAATGAATCAAAGTAACTGTTTTGAGAAAGACCCTATTACGTTTCGATTGAATTCTGAATTTTGGTATTGCCCCCAAACCCGGTAAGAGACACACAGCTTAGGTAATTCAGTTTTACAGACTGATAAGGATCAACCAAACCCTTTGACCTGTTTGACAATGAACAAACTCTGGAGAAGGACATTGTTTATTGAAGATTTTCCCCATGGGCTGAAAGTATTATGATTCGCTTATTGTGTTACTCTACATCTTATTAGAAAAAAAACGGAAACAGGGAAGGCATATTCTAAGCTCCCATAAACTTCAATTCAACAATGACCTTATCGAGCTAACGCTATCATTCTTCATCGACAGCAACACATTAGCCGAGTCAGATTCCAACAGCGTTTCTTTCCCATAACGACCACTTGCTAGACTCACAATGGATGTATTTGACCTTGGGTCAATCTCTGAGGTTGAATGATGGGTCTTGAAATGTGAAAATTCATCAATAATCTCCAATTTACCAGAACTTGGAGAATTACCAGAACTTCCAGCCTGTGAGTCGGATCTTGGTTGAGTTGGAGGAATTCGTTGTTCAGAGGAGGTGGAGGTTGAATTTAGGCTTGTACCTGAATTCATTGAGGCGCTTCGTGGGTTTGGGAACTGGAAATTTGATTTGATAGTTGAAGGGAACGACAGTAAGTTTACTGACGGGCTTGGATAAAGTTCTGGTGTTATTATTGGCGACGGAAGGGTTTGGAATCCGGTGCTGTTATTATTATTGTAGTCTTTAGTAGGCATAAGTGAACCATTTGACTTGATTGTGATACTCTTTTTCAACCTTGATGAGTCTGATGATAATGAAGATCTATTGGAACTATAATCCTCAAACAACTTATTGAAATCAAAGTCATTATCAACGTTTCTATAACTATCAGTATCAATCTCGAGTTTGGCAAACTCTATTTCATTCTCATCTTCCTCACCTCTGATCTCATTCAAATCTCCTCGTTGAATATTTATGACTTCATGAAGGTACTTGATGTAGTCCACTGTGGCCTGCAAGATGGTCAACTTGTACATTCCTTCACCAGAGCTATTGTTTGTAACAGCACCACTGATCAAACTGTTTCTGCAAGCAGGTATTAGAAACTTTAGTGCTTCAAACTCTCTGTTCATTCTGATTCGTCTCTTCTTTTCAATGATGGAGTGAGCTGTTTTGTGTTCTCTTCTTCTCTTCTCGATCTCAGATTGGGATACCAGCGATGAAGAAGAACGTCTACGGCGCTTCTTTGGTTGTTGTTCTTCCTTCTCATCTGGGTTTTTAGGCTGGATGTTTGGAGAGGCTGTTATGGAATCAGAGTTCTGCATCTGGATAATGGTAGGCTTTAGATCTGGTGGAGCTGGAATGGCAGTCATTGTGGCAGATTCACAGTCTCAACAACTGGCATCAAGTGTCAGCGATTGTCAAAGATTGTCAACGATGGTGAACAGCAGTCGACTGTGGGAGGCAGGTACTTATTTCTTTATGGAAGGAAGGCCCAGTTATTTATACACCACAAAGCATTTTGGCTACGGACCACGCGCAACAAGGAAACTAGAGACCTGTGGCGGAGGACCCTGCCTACAGTTCGTCCCAGCCTGTTAGGCTTAGGCAGGAGCTTACTTCAGGGCTAGGCAGGCGGAGAGCCCGTGTACCGCTCTGTGTCCTGCCTAACGCTTGTGTTGGTCCACGTGCAGAACAATTCGTTATTTGGACACGTGCTGGGAACGTGTCACAAGATCAAAGCAGCACACGACTGATAAGCGTGGAATACAGTGCGATAAGCTCTGTGGAGATGGGGAGCACGTTTCTGGAGAAGGTTCCTGTCAGAACGTGTTGGTGTCTCCGTTGTGTCAGCGATAACTACTCGGTTCACCCACATCCATCCAAAGAGCTTTGAAAGTGTTTCCCTGAGCAACATTCGAACGCCGCAGTTTGCGACACTTCAGTTATCCGGACGAAACTCTCCTTACTTACCATCGATCTCCTGAACTGCACGTCTTCCTTTGCGGTGACCTCTGGGTTATATTCAACAACACACAACAAGAATGTCAAAGACGTTGTCGGGGCAACCGACACAATTTGATAAAAAGGCTATAAAACCACTCATCAAAGATCGGATTGTCTTGGATTGCCCAAACTATGTACAGGGCTCAAGAGTCCAAACATAGGTTAACTCGGGATTGAAGCGATCCACTTCTCTATTAGCCATCCCATACTTCACGGGTAGGATTATAGTGGGATCGGGAAATGAGTAATTTTCCGGTTCGGCCCGCACACGGTATAAAGTGAGTCAGCAGATTTTGACACAATTTCCAGTGTATGCAACAGTGTGAATGAATCATCGCTGCATAGTGAAAACATATATATAAAAGATGAACGCCATCTTGATTTACAACTTGTCACGTCTATGAGAGGATTCACAGCATAGCTTTCCATCACCATGATAAAGACCAGCCCGAAATCACACACTGTCCTATTTGACACTCTGTTGTCCTGCCTTGAGTCCATCACCAAGGGACTTTACCGTACACTGAACAACGATACTCTTCCCTTACTACCGAAATACTCCTCTTCAAAGCTTTTGACATTGCATTTCTCCAGTATCAGTACCATCGATAAGTGTCTGAAGCTGAACTTGATCTCCACTGACTCTGCTGTGTTCCACAACTCTACTAATAATTCTGAACTGATATTGACCAACTTGGAGACCATCATGCTGGAAACACTGCCGGCATTGTCAAGCTTACTAAGTGAGCTAGTTGATGACTTGACACTGTTTCATGAACGCAACTATATCACGGACACCAAATCCATCGTGGAGCTGTTGAAGTTGAGAAGATTGACCAATGTGTTGACCACAGTGGAAACCATGGTTGTCCCAAAACTTCACTCCCTGTTGACTAAATGCAGTAAGTACTCGACCAGCTTCAACTCTTGCGAATACTTTGACTTGAAGAACTACAAGGACGATAATGTGTTGATCACTGACTTGATCGAAGACGGTGACTTTGACTATGAGGAGGAGCTTCAAATTCTAGAAAAGGCCCTGGAGTTTTTATCTTTGGAATCAGATCTGGGAGAGGAGTCAGAACCTTTGGAAGAGTGTTTCGATGATGATATGTTCGAATTGGATTTGGAATACGATAACCAGATGATGGGCTCTTCTCATCTACCTATTCAATTGAACAATAGACTTAATATAAACCCTCTGATTACTATTTGCTAATCGAGACTGGATTGTTTCATGAAACATTTATAGGAACCTGATAGAACATTCATTGATCCATTTTATATGTCGCACTATTGACGTAGTTGAGGTAAGAGAAATGAATCACCGAATTCGTAAAAAAAAATCTGGAGAAATCCATCAACATCTCAACATCCACGTAGTTAATTCCCCCTTTAAAACTTCCTCCCTGCTGGTAAAGTTTCGCCACAGCCCATTGTATTCAAATCTCAAACTACTTCAATTCGGAAACTCTCACAAAAACCCACAAACATGGTCGGTCTCCCAGCTGCGAACAACGACATCTTAGTCCCACAATTAAGAAACCTAACCAACAAGATTTACACACCGATCTTCAGGTCCTTTCCACAATTACAGAAGATAATCAACACACTATCATCCGCACTACTGTCCTCCATTTCTGTGACCACCGACTCCTCAACGCAGGTCTCGCTGGGGAAATTGAAAGAAGACATTGATTGGCTAAAAGAGTCACTGGAACAAGACTTTTCAAAGTTGAATAAGATTGAAGCTCATATCAAGTTCATCAATGCCGATGAGACGCTTACAACCCAACGTGAAATCATTGGGATTTTTGTTGAGTTCTATGAATTCTTTGATGAGATGATTCTGGGGAATTGGATCGAAGTGTTCAAGGGGATCCATGAATCATATTTGATCTCTAATGTTGATCCAATCATTGAACAAGCCTTAAGAGTTGGCGGGTTGGCTTTCAACCAACTCGGTGATCTATTGAAGAGATACCAGATCAGTCTCAAGATGATCGGGTCTTTGTTCCAAGAAGTAGAAAGGCAAAAGATCGATACTATCTTGAACACTGGTGGTGTTAACCAACAAGAGTTTAACGAATTGGAGGTTAAAGTTGATCAGAGAATCGGAAACTTACAAAAGAGTATTAATAACTTGAATTTATAGAATAGATAGATGACCTCAGCTTAGGGTTATTTGCTAATAGCCATCTCTTCAACTTCGTCTCTTCGGAAACCACTTTAAACCGGTAAGCGCCACATGCTCTCGATGCAATTACTTTCCCCGATTAGGAAAAATGTCAATAAAAAAGTCAACCACAAAATGCACAAATTTCATGAAGCATCTTGCAAAAATTGTGGTCTTGCAATGTCAGTGAGAGAAAGTTGAAGAATTTCTTTTTGGGACAGAGATTTTTGATTTTGGAAACTTCTAAGACTCTGAGAAATCTTTCCTTCTTTTCTATTATTAAGAGACTTGCCTCAGTTCCTTCGTTGAACCGCAGACCAGAGCCTTGCCTCCGATCCCTCTTTCCTTGCTACGTTGATATCCCCTTTGCTCTTCTCCCATTCTCCAGCTGTTAAAGAAAGCTTCTCTCATTTTCTCAAGTTCGATTTGTGAGAGTTTCCATCGTTTACACCAAGATCGAATCTTTACTCCTAAGGCTGGTCCAGAAGGTGATTATCAAGTATCAAGACTACAAACACGTTACTCAAGAAGATTTAAGAAGATTCCTCTTTTAAGGTACAAAAAGGCAGGGCCTATCATCAAAGGAAACACACAACTACAAAGACACTCGCATTAAACATCACAACAAGGATGTCCCATATCTTTGAGTCTCCCAATAGAGACAAACGCTCCACATTGAGATATGAAGGCTCACCAAAGTCTGTTAGAAAAAGCCATACATCCACATTATCGCTAACTTCCCCTACAAAACTGAACATTGTCCATGCCGATTGGGACAAGAACACTATCTATTCAAATCTGAAAAGAACTTCTTCATCCACTGGCCAACAAGCCCCAGCATCGGATAGATTCATACCATCAAGATACACTGTTTCAAATGGGAGAGTTGCCAGTGAAGAAACCATCCCTCCACCAAATGCTTCACCTTCAAAACACATTGAAGCCCAATCACAGATCATTTACAAGAGATCAGTTGCAGATGCCTGTGGAATTGAAGTTGGCCAAAGAATCTTACAATATCAACCTTTACCACCACAGAGCAAAACCACTGTTCAAATGAACAAGAATTCCAATTTCACATTTCAGAAATCTACCATCGAGCCTATCAGATCAAGAAAAGTCAGTTCGAACCCAGACAGAGTACTTGATGCTCCAGGTTTCATTGATGATTTCTACCTAAACTTGTTAAGTTGGTCGGTTGATAACTACTTGGCCATTGCATTAGAGAACAGTTGCTACATTTGGAACGCTTCATCTGGTTCTGTATCACTTCTGAATGAGTGTGATTTCAACATTTCATCCGTCAGATGGTCAGAAGACTCTTCATACCTTTCAATTGGTAAGGATGATGGTTCCATTGAAATATGGGATATTGAAAGTAGTTCCAAGTTGAGAACAATGAGAACAAAAGCAGGTGTTAGAATCGGTGCTCAAAGTTGGTCAAATCATTTAGTCACAGCTGGCTCCAAATCAGGTGAAATATTTATCAATGATGTTAGAATCAAGAATCATATTACTTCAGTACTGAATAGTCATGTTGGTGAAGTCTGTGGTTTGGAATACAGAAAAGATGGGCTACAATTTGTATCAGGTTCCAATGACAACACAGTGTGTATTTGGGATAGCAGAAGTTCCATTCCTCAATTTACTAAGACTACACATACGGCAGCTGTCAAAGCACTAGCCTGGAATCCAGACATCAATTCATTGTTAGCCACAGGTGGTGGTTCCTCAGATAAACAGATCCATTTTTGGAACACAACAACCGGTGCTAGGGTTAATAGCATAGACACAGGTTCTCAAATTTCTTCTTTGAATTGGGGTTCTTCAAACTCATTTGGCCGAGAGATAGTGGCAACTGGTGGTTATCCAAATAACAGTATCAGTATCTATTCATATGACCATAAGATGAAGGTTGCAGAGATTGAGAATGCTCACGATTCTAGAATTATCTCAGGCCAAATCTCCCCAGATGGTACCACCTTGGCCACTGTCGGTGGCGATGAGAACTTGAAGTTTTACAAGATTTTCAACGACAACAAGAAGAAACAACAATCTAGTTCCATTGCCAACGGTAAGCAAATGTCCAAGATAATGACCATCAGATGAGCTTTTAGCTTTTAATGAACAAGGAACACTAAAAGTCAAGTCTTCTGTAATGATATCCACAGCAATATTAGATTTCTATCTAACCAATGGGTCAAATTGATCCAAAATATGTAGTGATTGATAACAAATCAACGAGATCTCTTTTAAACAGCACCAGTGACCTCACCAGCACGCTTTAAAAAAGAAGTTTGCGTCAGAAGCCCAGAGCAGTGCAATGGCAGCGACACTATGCGAAGGAACCCAATGAGCAAGCCCATTATGAAAGGTTCTCCACCAGAATCCAAAAATAAAAGTAACAATATAAAAGTTCTCAATGAGAACATTCCAGTTGTTACACTGAAAAGAACAGATACTACACTTGATCTAAGCCAAAAGGCAAAGAGATTTAAAGAAAAGAAAAAAAAAAGGGAAAAGAACAAGAAGAAAGTAAAGTGCGGATTTGGATCCTTTTATAGTTTTTTTTCGGTGCACAGAAAATTTTTTGTTAATGGGGGATTGTTCGCGAATGTGTTATTTTACTATGACAGTGTTTGGGTATTAGTGGTTTACAACGGAGAATTTGCGTGCAATCTTTTCATTAGAAAGCTATAGTTACGTAGTTAAAGTGAGAATAGGTCCAACTCTCCAGCACATCCAGCATTTGTGGCATTTTGAGGATAAAACACGCTTGTTTTAGGGAATCCCATTCGTCTGCTTACATAATATTCCTTGTTTTTTCAAGTTGGCAAAAAAAAGACAGTCAATGACAACAAACCTTCAAAACACAAGAAGCCAGTTTTTAGCACATAAGATTACGTCTGATCACCGGTTTAACAATCACAGAAGATACTTTCCCCCCATTCCTTGGACTGATAATTATTGATCCTCATTTTTGAGAGACCCGCATTACCCAATTATTTGTGACCTTATCCCCACTAGCAAATAAACCAATCTTTGACTTCCCTTTGTTTTCATTTTACATCTCATATTCACACTATACGTCTACTTAGTACCCCCATTATAGCCTCATAAAGCATTCTCGATGTCCAATATTCCATCCATTGAGGCTAGGCTACAATCCACGCATTTGGACGATGCGAACTTAGACAAGATAAAGCATAAACAAAAATTGGCTGTCCAGGCAATCAGACTATTCTTGAAATCTAAGACCTCTTATGATGTGCTACCTGTTTCCTACAGATTGATTGTCTTAGACACATCACTGTTGGTGAAACTTTCATTGAACATTTTGCTACAAAACAACATTGTTTCAGCACCATTATGGGATGCTAAGACTTCAAGATTTGCTGGGTTGTTGAACTCTTCAGATTTTATTAATGTTATACAGTACTATTTCCTAAATCCTGAGAAATTTGAATTCGTTGATAAGTTAAACTTGAATGGGTTGAAAGACGTCGAGAAGGCCATTGGTGTTGAGCCTATTGATACTGGATCCATTCATCCTTTCAAACCGTTATACGATGCTTGTGTGAAGATGATTGAATCGAGATCAAGAAGAATTCCATTGATTGACGAAGATGAGGATACACATAGAGAAATCGTCGTGAGTGTCTTAACCCAATATCGTATCTTGAAGTTTGTGTCTTTAAATTGTAAAGAAATTGAAGATTTATTGGTCCCATTGAAAGATCTGGGTATTGGTGCTAACCAACAAATCTCCACGGCTACAATGAATACACCAGTGATCGATGTTATTCAATTATTATCTCATGGTTCAGTCAGTTCCATTCCTATTGTCGATGAGCAAAACAGATTGATCAACGTTTATGAAGCCGTTGATGTTCTAGGTTTGATCAAAGGTGGGATTTATAACGATTTATCCTTAAGTGTTGGTGAAGCTCTAATGAGAAGATCTGATGATTTTGAAGGTGTTTACACATGTACTGTGAATGATAGATTGGCAACCATCTTGGACAACATTAGAAGATCAAGACTACATAGACTTTTCGTTGTGGATGACGACGGTAAACTGATTGGCGTTGTGACTTTGAGTGATATCCTAAAGTATATATTATTTGGTGAAAGTGACTAGATGATGAAATGTATGATACTGTTAACTGTTTTGTGTTTTTTATTTTAGGTGTATGGAGGAAATATTTGCCTGTTGGCAACAAGGAAGTAATATCCATTTAGGGGACCTAGTGTTATTATCTCTATGATAGAATATCCCTATCAGTAAATAGAGGCCACCGTCATTTGTACTAGTAATTAACTTGTTCCGTAAATCAGTACTTACCATCCTGACTCTGATTACAGGAAAGACTTGAATATCTCGTGAGAAAAAATCGAATTGATAGCAGTATATTGTTGGTAAGTTGGTCCCCCTTCCCGCAAAGAGAGATCACATCTTAGCACAGATGGGTTCAAACTTGGCCCAACACAGTGAGAATTTCAATGGTATCCTCAGATGCACACAATTTTAAAGCCATCTCGCTACCCAAGTTCTTCAAGTAGATTTCTGCACTGGTTAATTTTATGGGATCTCAACGCACACTAATATACCGGAGTTATAGTTTTCAATCACTTTGAAACTGGCAAGTATTGTCATAAATAGCAATCTAACGGTTTAGAGTGATTACACTTCCAAGATACCAGATGATCTACGCCTTGTGTTGTTACCAATAAAGTTATCTAGGAATAATACAGGACGCTCCAGTAAAAGAAGCCCATCTCTTGTCCGAATTCTCAAAGCGCGTTGTTGGGTTGCACATATATAATCAACATATGGCAATATTGCTCATATTGGTTTCCATCATACAACATATCATGGAAACCAGAAGAGAGGACATTGTGCTCCTCGGCCGAAGCTGATGTAATCCAATCAAAAACGCTTCACGTGATTGACACGTGAATTTCGCAATCGTGGCTGATCGCCTTATCAAAATCGCCAATTTCACCAAATCGGAAACAACGATGAAAGAGCCGATTTAATCAGAGCGAGATCAAATGATTTAACTTTGCTTGCTTTGAAAGATAGTAAATTTCAAAGGCTTTCCAGACTTTTCGTGATTGATTGATTATAGTATCCAACGTTTTGCTTTGCATTCATAAATCCCTTTTCGCCCCACTTTCACACAAAAGAGCTATCAGTGGGCTTATTAATTGAAACTACCACTATTTATAACGGAAATAACTAGATATTCCTGGGACTAAACTTAGAGAAGACCCGCAAATATGACACAACAAGTGCCCACAGAGAGGTATTGGAAGGAGCTGAGCTGGCAAGAGAAGCCAAGCATCAGGCAGATAACACCAAGAGCCATCGCTGCCGGTTTGTTCATTGGGTCCATTATCCTGATATCAAACTTCCAGTTTGGTCTACAGACAGGATGGGTCTCTATGATGTCCTTACCTTCGGCGCTACTTTCATTCGCCATCTTCAAGAATCTCCAATCAAAGTTGAGTTATGAATTCACAGACGTTGAAAACGTTTTTATACAGAGCATTGCTGTTGCAGTTGGTACCGGTCCATTAGCCTATGGGTTTGTTGGTGTCGTGCCTGCTATTGAAAAGTTCCTTAGAGCAGATGAGTCTGGGACTGGCCAGCTTGTGAAGTTTAGCCTATCAGATTTGATCGTTTGGTCACTGGGTCTTGCCTTCTTTGGTATTTTCTTTGCTGTACCTTTAAGAAAGCAAGTTATTGTGAAGGAAAAATTGCCATTCCCATCAGGGAGCGCCACCGCAACTTTGATCTCAGTGCTAAATGACACAGAAGTTCGTCATGAACAAGCGCCACCAAAGCATTCTGTCTCGTATTCTGAACTGTTTGTCGATGAAGAGTCAGAAAGCTCTGAGCAAGAAGATTCAACTCCAACACAGCCAGGTGAAAACACTTCATTACTGGAATCTCAGAACTTGAAGGCCCTTGTCCATGCCAACACATATAACAAGAACTTGAAATCTCTTATCACAACCTTTACTGCATCCTCAACCTACACGTTGATCTCCTACTTCATCCCACAAATTAAGAGCATCCCTATTTTTGGCTCATACTTGGACAGAAGTTACCTTTGGAACTTGCAACCATCACCAGCTTACATTGGTCAAGGTATAATCATGGGTCTTCCAACAGTATCCTACATGCTCTTTGGTGCTGTGTTAGGTTGGGGTATCTTGGCTCCAATTGCAAAGAATGCTGGCTGGGCTGATGGTCCAATTGATGACTGGAAAACTGGTGCTCAAGGCTGGATCCTTTGGATTAGTTTGGCAGTGATGGTCAGTGATAGTGTTGTTTCCTTCGTGGTTGTCACTTCACAATCTGCTTACAATTTTTACAAAAAAAACGTCTCAAGCAAGTTGGATAGCAGTTCTTCTTTATCTAGTGAATTCACTGAATTAGACGAACAGTATCTAGTGGATATGAAGACAGTTGTGGTCGGTTTGGTCCTATCGTCTGTTCTGTGTATTGTTACCATGGTTTATCTATTTGGTACCACCATTGTTCCAATCTATTCCTTGGTGGTTGCCATCATTCTGGCATTATTCTTATCTGTCCTTGGTGTAAGAGCACTAGGTGAAACAGATTTGAATCCAGTCAGTGGTATTGGTAAACTTTCACAATTACTATTTGCCCTAATTATCCCAAAGAACCATCCTGGTGCCGTCTTGGTTAACCTTGTTGCTGGTGCCATTGCTGAAGCTGGTGCTCAACAAGCTGGTGATTTAATGCAAGACTTGAAGACTGGCCATTTGATTGGTGCTTCTCCATATGCACAGTTTGTTGCTCAGGTCATTGGGACTCTGTGGTCAGTGTTCTTGAGTGCAGTTATGTACAAGGTTTACAATGCTGTTTATGACATTCCTGATAAGGTGTTCAGAATCCCAACTTCAGTCGTTTGGATTGATTGTTCAAGATTGGTTACAGGCTCAGGTTTGCCACCTTATGCTTACGAATTCTCATTGGTATTTGGGTTGATCTTTGGAGTCATCTCACTATTAAAGAATTTGTTGAAAGGAAATGAGAAATATGCAAGAGTGTTGAAATGGCTACCATCGGGAGTCGCAGTCGGTGTCGGGATCTATAACACCCCTTCATTCACTATTGCCAGATTCCTTGGTGGTGTTATTGCCTATATCTGGCTGAAAAGAGTTAAACATTCTCACGAGGGTAAGACTGCTATGATAGTGTTCAGCAGTGGGTTGGTGCTTGGTGAAGGAATGTTCAGTATTGTTAACATGACATTGACAAGTATTGGAATGCCACATTTATGATATATTCTACTGTTTGCATATGACTTGCATTATTGACGTTATTTGTGTTTTTTGGTATTCATGATTTTTTGGAAGGCTATTTACTCTTATTATGTAGCTCTTTTCTCCTTATATCTTTGATCTGAGTATCCTTATGGAATTGAACTCTGCTCAAGAAATCTTGTTTCTCCAAGTAACCATCCTTATTGTGTTGGACCAACTCGTCATTGATACCTTCTTTATCAGCAAACTCTGCGAAATCCAATCTTGACTTCTCCAATGTGTTAAACCTAGGTTTGATGGACCCGTTGATGATCCCTTCTAATAACGGTGGTCTTTTTCGTATTATTCTTAATTTCTCGCCTTTCTCATTTACACCTTGCTTCAAATTTGTGTCTTCTTCCGGTTTATAAGAACTGGACTCGACCTTTGCATTTTTGTCCAGTGAGTTTAAGTATGCCTTGGCTTCCGCTGATTCTCGAAGGACCCATTTCTCCTGTGTCACAATCTCACCAGCATATTCATACTTCCTCTTGATCTTGATCTTTTCATGTGGATTCAACGGTTGTGGAGAAGAGCCTTCTGATGACGACAAGGCAGCTGAGCTCGTTCTGTGTTTTAGTCTCTCTTTCGCAGTGGCTTGTAAGGATTGCCATAGTTCATCAACGTCTACTGTACTGGAGTAATCACCAACAAGTCGAAATTTCTTCCCCTGTTGCTCCTCCAAAGCCCTTTGAGTTCTCGTCTTGATCAAACCGCCCTCTTCAGATTCGATCTTACTGTAATTGGCATTCTTTACCTCTTTTAACGTGTCATCCTCGTTGTATTTGGCGTCTTTCTTCTGTTTCTTCCTTGGGCGTTCTTGATCTTCTTCTTCCTCGTCACTCAAGAAATCATTGTCGTTGTTCGCTTCTGGGTTGAAGTCCTCGTCTTCTTCTTCAACATACTCCTCCTCTTCCTTGTCCCTGATCTCTTTCTCGTCTGCCATATTCTGCTAGTCTAATGGTTTCACCAGTCTTTTCCTTTTATGAGACCAGGACTTACAAGGAGCTTTAAAATATCAATCCTCGCTGTGTCCCTACCACAAATTTTGAGGTTACTTTGCCTGAATTTAGTTTCGGTTAATAGTTGGATAACCAGACGAGATAAGGCATTCTTTTGGGTTTGAGGATTACAAATTGGAGTGTTCTTCGATTGGATAAAGCGAACTGTTAGATTAGAACAAGGATGTGCGACAGAGCTTCAAACTTGAAGACTCATGAATTGTTCTGTTCATATTAGTGTTTTCGCGGAAATGCTCATTAGTTGACCCAAGCTTTCAAAAGCAATGTTAAGAACTACTTTCATATCATACTATCGGTGAAGAATAACCGTACTCTGATCTTCTTCACATTTTTTTAATGACTTTAGGTAAGCTTTTCTTTCCAAATTTTGACTAACTTGCTTTATCCAGAAAGTGAGAGTGTCATGGAGGTCAAATGTCGAGTTAATATCGAGAAAAGATACCCTCAAATATTGGCCAACAGAATACTAGACGCATTAGAGAAACAAAGGCATGGCCCTTTCCATCAACTTAGTAAGTTTCCTCTTTTGACTGTCCTATAACCACTCCAACAAGTGGGAAGGCTATGGAACAATAGTAGCCGGGTAACTGTCTTAAATATGAACATTCCCCAAATGGGGCCGAACTGTTTTAAATAAAAAACACACCGTTCTATATTGTAAAAAGACTCTGTAAATCAACAATTCCTTCACGGAAACAACGCAATTGAACTCGCAATGAGCGCAGAGAACTTGCTGAAGCGCAAGAATGAGGAGTCAGACGTCAACGAGGAACCAAGTGCTGCCGCAAAGCGTGTTGCACTGGCATCAGGCGCAGGATCAGAGGTACAACAGGACCAGAACGACCACGACACAGATATGGAGGACGAGGTACAGTCCAGTAGAGAACTGGCCAGAACACAGCGCGATGAGACGTATTCGCATTTCAGAATGCTATGCCAGGTGAAAGAGGCTGCCCTGATTGTTGGTAAAGGTGGGAAGATGATCCACCACATCAAAGAGGTCTCCCAGACAAACATCAACGTCAGCGAGAACATCCTGGGCATCAAAGACCGTGTTATCCACGTGAGAGGCTCTGCTGAAAATGTGGCAAAGGCCTTTGGGCTGATTTCCAGAGCTGTGCTTGACGAAGAGGAAGGTGTTGCATCCAATTCCAACTCTGCGTCATTCGATCTCCAACTATTGGTGCCACATCAACTCATAGGTTATGTCATTGGGAAGCAGGGAACGAAGTTCAGAGAGATCGAGGACAAGTCTGCTGCTAAGTTGAGTGCCAGTCCTCAGCCAATGCCATTTTCTACGGATCGTGTGCTAAGTATCCAAGGTGTTGCAGATGCTATTCATATAGCGACATATTACGTTGCTACTACTCTATTGGAAAACAAACCACAGACCAAGGTCAACTTTGTGTTTTATACGCCTGGGAACCATTTGGCCAGACAGGCGCCTCCACCAACACAGCATGGTCTCCCTCCAAATCCATTGCTATACAATAACATGATGAGTTTCGGCTCTTTACCACTCCAAGGTCAGTTCATTCAATTTGGCAACAATCGAAACAATCACAGAAACCAGAGGTACAACAAGAGTCCGAACAATATCAATTTACAGCAACAACATCCACCACCTCCACAGCAACAACAGCCGTTCATTAATAGCCTGCCCATGGGTACCATTGGTGGGTTGCCATTAGGTGGTCCCCAGATATCACAAGAGATTTATATCCCAAACGATTATGTGGGTAATGTCATTGGTAAGGCTGGTAAGAACATCAAAAAACTAACAGAGGCTACTGGCTCTAAGATCTTAATCGCCGATCCAGATCCAAATTCCAAAGATAGGAAAATCACCATTGAAGGTTCCGCCAGTGGTAATCAGACTGCGATCTTCCTGATAAACAATAAGATCGAGTTTGATAAGAAGAACAATGAAGCCAAGGCTCTCCAACAGCAACAGCAGCAACAGCAGCAACAGTTTGCAAAGTCTCAAGAGGAAAATTTTCAAGGTGGTCACTCCCAGGATGTCGATGGCCAAAATGGGAACTGAGAGAAGCAAAAGAACAGGGATGCGTTATGATTGTGATGCTTGATGAATGGAAATCTGTTATATTACATGGTGTTTTTTTTTGATATATTAATTTAATGTGAGCGATATCAGTACGGTAACACTGTGTATGATGGAAAATCATACGCTGTCATTACTATGTAGGTGATAGCTGGAAGACATTGGATAGAAGTGCTACGGTCCAAGTCTTTCTAGAACGTAATGCAAACTTTTTAGATTATTAGGCTATAAGTACATCATGTGAAAAATATACAACACTCATTGTGAGGATCTTTTGGAGTTTAACCAGTTGATGAAATCGAAAAATATTGAGGTGGTCAATTTGGCATTCTTCTTCTTGAACCAATCCTTCAACAAGATAGAATATAGATCAATTATGTCATCCGCTGAAGTAGCATCTAACTGGATGATCAATTTGGAAACGAAGATTGAACATTGTGAACCTGATAAGTTGTAATCAGTAGTATTGTTCTTCAATAGATCAGCATGTATGTTTTTCAACAGTTCTAAAAGTTCTTTTGCGTTGTATGATGAGATATCTGTGATTTTCACTTTGCAGATTTTGTTCTTCAACAGTTTATGGATCTTTTGACCTAATGACTTATTTAATGTGATCTTCATGGCTTTCAATAATGGTAGGATCAACTCCACGATAAGTTCAGAATTTGGGTTCTTCTTAACAAACGTTTCCAATAAATCAACAACACGACTCTTGAATAACAGAATGTTGGATCTGGCTTCTTCAACTTCAAGCTTTCTCTTGTTACCAGTCTGAACATTATTTAAGGCATCTTGACGCTGTTTGAAGATCTTGGATAGTTGGTCATCGATCTCCATCATTTGTTCATCATCCATAGACTCCTCCGAGAAGTCATCATCGTCATCGGATGATAAGATCACTTCACCATCATGCTGTGGAATTTTCAATGCTTCAGCAAGTGCAACGTTTGTCTTCTTTTCAACCTCAGTCAATTCATTATCGTCATCTTCACTTTCTTCTTCACTCTCGCTCTCTCTTTCACTGTCTTCCTCTTGGTCCTCTTCTTCGTTCTCCTCTTCTTCTTCCTCTTCGTCATCACCATGGGAATGCTCATCTTCATCTGCTTCATCCTCATCAACATACTCACCCTCACCTTCGAATAGAGCTCTTTCACCTTCTTTGTTTTCTTTAGTAGTGATCACATCAAACAGCAATGTCAGACCTTCCAAGTCAACTTTATCGCAGAAATTCTCCCAGACGATCAGACTCAATTTCTTCAACAATGAGCTCTTTTGACTAATGAAATTCAGTAAGATCTCCACAATGCCGACAACAGAATCCTGTGATGATTCTGATTCGCTTTTTTTGAACTCCTGGTAATAATCTTGTAATTCTTGCAAGGTGTTCACGGACTCAGCGTCACCGGAGAATAATTCTAGTAACACCATGGAAAATAATAATTCAAAAACCAATAATTTTGAGTTATCCAGATGTGAAGAGCTTTCTCTCTTGGATCTGATCTTTCTCAATGTCTTCAACGCCTTGTCTTTGGTGGTATTGATCTCTTCATCAAATTCAAAGTTCAGCTTGTGGTCTTGTTCAATTAGTGATAACAAAGAACTCAAGGTCTTGTATGGCCAAGTTTGATTATCCGTACGTGGCAATGAGACAACATCGGACAGCACAGAGTTCAATCTTTCCTGAGCAAATTCCACAATTGGATCTTCCTGTTCTTCTTCCTTCTTTTCACCTTGGGAGAAATATGCGGTTTTAACCAATGTCTTCAAAATAGAATCAATCCATTCCAAATCATTAGAATTGTTCAAAGAAGACTTCTTAACACGGACAAAATGTAATAGTTGATCAATGATCCATTTTTGAACTTTCAAAACATCCCCTTCTTTCTTAATTTGTGTTGGTGTTTCCAAAATACCAGTGAAGAATAATGAAATCTCATTATTTGGAGCAGTAGGAGCACTGATCAAACTTTCACAAGTCTTGGTCTTTGTTAATCTATCAAACTGTAAAGAGCCATATTTACCAGTCAATAAGTTTTGCAAGGCAGGAATGACTTTTGAAGGTTGCTGAGCAGCGGTCTCAATTAATTTGTTCAAAGTCTTCTTTGCAACTTTGTTCAATAGTCTGTTGTTGTCTGACGATTGATTGATCAAAGTTCGAACAAAGTTTTGCGTAAATAGTGTAGCAGAATCAGTTGGAGACACAGAATGGAATAATAGTTGAAAGATTTCAAACCCCCAGTATTTACGTTCGTGCGAGGCCTTTTCGCTGAAGAAACTTTCATCAACAATGACCTTCCAGAATTCTTGAATTGTGATGGTTTCAGAGGTGGAGTTTGATGATTTGTTGTTGTTTTTTCTCGATTTCTTTGACTTCTTATCACTTGACTTCTTCCTCTTTTTGGAATTGGAACCTTCTTCTTCCAAGGCATCATCCTCGGATTCCAATGATGTAAGCTTATTGATAATGATATCCCAAACAAAATGCAACCTTGGAGACCAAGAACCTTTCTTCTTGGTTTCTTTACCATTTTCTTCTTCTTCACCACTGGAAATGTCCTTAAGAACTTTGGCCAATGTGGAGATGTTTGATTTGTTTAATGGATCTGAGTTTGACCATGTCTTGTTCTTGTACGGGAATGAACCCAATTGTGATTCTCTGAAAGATTGTGGAACAAGTAGGTAAAGAGCGAGACCTTCAGTAGTTAACGACAGTCTATTCTCATCAATCTTGGCAAAAATGTGTAGTATCAACTCATCTTTATAAGATTTCTGTTTCAATAGGTTGAAAATAGTGAATAACGCAGGTTCTCTGATCCAAGATTTCTGACATGACAAGTCGATCAGGTTGTCAATGAACAGTTTGAAATCCTCGTCAGTGACAATAGATTCCTTAGCGCCAATATTAACAATCAAATTGGACAAGGCCTGTAGACCAAACAATCTTCCAAATAGAGCAGCACGTTCTTCTTTACCATTCATGGAGCTGGCAACTTTGTTGTTCTCATTGATCAAGTTGACAATAGTGGTAAAGTCCAGTTTCCCCTCACTAGTTCTAACATTGATGATCTCAGACAAACATGTGGAAAACCCAAGTCTGGCAGAGCCTCTGGAAGAGGAGAGACCCTTGATCATTCTGTTCATGGCGTAGTCCCATTCAGATTCATCCTGGGCCGCAGTGAGCTCGTTAATCAGGGCAACAGCCGCCTGGATCCGCTCAGCCTCAATATCGCTGGCCAGTCGATAGTAGTGATCTCTAGAGACGGTCATCTGTTGTGTGTGAGTATCGGGCAGAATTCAGTGATTAAAGAGAAGCTCATCGCTTCAATGTTGTCTAAGTACTATCAAAAATTTTCGCGGGTTTCCCTACCGAAGTGTAGCCAATGGCTCTTTTATTTCCCGATTAAGAAGTCTAGCGCTCCACCAAAGAGATCCATTCAAATTTTCCCAAAAGAAGAAAAAAAAACAAGAAGTTGGCGAGTCTCGAGAGGGAATACACAGTTAAAATCACCACATAATTGCTAAACATGTCTGCTTCTTGGAGAAAAGCCGGTATTTCGTAAGTGCTATCCCTAAGATGAGTGATTTTTACAAGTTTCAATGGCATTTTTTTGTCCTTCAATTGAGAGAATTGTTCTTTGTTCAACATCCCGATCCTGAATACTAACAAACACCCAAAGATTCAACAGATACTTAGAAATCGCTGCCCGCACTGTCAGAAACTCTGTCAAGCCGGAATTGCAAACCCAAAAGTTGACTGCCAGAGGTAACACCGAAGCCAAGGTGATCAAATACGTCAACGGTGTTGCTCAAGATGCTGTCCCATTGAAATAGGTTTTATGAACAAACAACCCCTATGGGGAAAATTAGACACGCTTATGAAATATTCAATCTTACAGATATCTACGACATCAGAAAATCAAAAATACATACAGGTTAATGTTAGACTGTCACTTGGATGTGAAGGTTGTAGTGCAATGATGGTTTTTTCCCCTTTCTTATGTATGTCAGAGAATGAGGAAAACACGTAGAACAGCAGTGAGGATTCCAATAACTACAGAGAGAAACAGTACATTAGAAAAATGGGGCGCTCTCTGTCCATCCACCACCACTCACTCCTACCAATCTCGCGGTCCGTGTGTCCCTCAAAGCTCACCCATTTTTCCATTATGCCTCCGAAACATTCTATATTGGCTCGGTGTGAAAAACCGAAGAAATGATTCAGACTTGATGAACCTCCGATAGACACAAACAATAACCGTCACCAGGGTGTTTCAAATTTATTGTTGTTGCCACTTGACAGAGAAAACAGACATCAAGTCCATGCTGCTGAGACTCTCTCTTCTCCCACGCTCCGCAATGAGTCCTGTGAGGACGCTGCTGGGGGTCCGTTCGTTGAGACAGTTGACCATATCCACGCCAAAAGGCCGACTCATAAGGTCCCAGAGACAGACCCCATTGCTGCAGTCGCTTCTCTCCCATCAAAACAGCACCACTCACAGACAAGCCACGACGCCTATTGCATCGCTAACAAGGAGATCCTACTCGACTCAACAACAAGAACAACAAAGGGAAGACTCCACAGCCAACAAACCCCATCGCGATGCTCAGAAGACCAAAGAGGAGCCAGAGAACCCCACCACTTCGCCTGAGAGCGTATTGAAAGACCTTGGAAAACTAGCCAAACTGGCCAGAAGAGACATCAAACTACTGCTTCTTGCCATTCTGCTCCTTTTGGGGTCCTGTACCATCAACATGACGATGCCTCGAGCCTACGGGATGGTGCTTGACGCTGCTAGAAACGTCTATGAAGGCCAGATTCCAGAAGTAGCCTTTGGACTATCTTTACATGAGTTCATTGGGATCATGGGTGTGTTCTTGTTCCTTGGTATCGCTGCTGATTATGGCCGTATCATCTTGTTGAGAGTGCTGGGAGAGAAGTTGGTGGCTAGATTGAGATCCAACGTTATCAAGAAGACCATGTCACAGGATGCTGAGTTCTTTGATATCCATAAAGTTGGTGATTTGATCTCTAGACTTGGATCAGACGCCTACGTTGTCTCGAGATCAATGACTCAAAACATTAGTGATGGTGCTAAACATATGATAAATGGTAGTATTGCCATCGGTTCAATGTTCTATCTGTCGACACACTTGGCTTCTACAGTGTTCATCTTTCTGCCTGGTATCCTCATTGGGACAATCTTGTTTGGTAACAGAGTGAGAAAGATTTCTAGAGGGATCCAAGAGGCCACTGGTAATCTAACAAAAGTCGGTGAAGAAGAACTGAGTGGAATCAAGACCGTTCAATCATTTGTTGCTGAGGGTAAAGAATTGAGAAAGTATAATGGTGCCATTAGGAGAGTGTTTGGCCTTGGGTTTAGAGAAGCTAAACTGAATGCAACATTCTATTCTGGGATCTATGCTATCAGTGACGTTACATTCTTAGCTGTCTTAACTTACGGTGCTCATTTGGTCGCCTCCAATGCAATGTCTATTGGTGATTTGGCCGCTTTCATGCTATACGTGAACCATTCGGGTACTGCTATGTATGGTCTTGCTTCCTTTTATTCAGAACTGATGAAAGGTACGGGTGCAGCCTCAAGATTGTTTGAACTAGTGGACAGAAAGCCAACCATTGACGTGACAAAGGGGAAACCACTCCTAAAGAGACCAGCTGGCCATATTGAGTTCAAGAACTTGAACTTTGCGTACCCGACAAGACCAAAACTGAGCATTTTCAAAGATTTGAACTTTGATATCCCTGCTGGTTCCAACGTTTGTATCGTGGGTCCATCTGGTCGTGGTAAGTCTACAATCACATCATTGTTGCTACGTTATTATGATCCATTGAGTGGTCATATTTTATTGGACGGGCAAGATATCACCGAGTACAATGTAAAGAGTCTCAGAAGACACCTAGGTGTTGTACAACAAGAACCAATCCTGATGTCTGGTACCATTCGTGATAACATCACGTTTGGTTTAAAGGGTCATAATATCCCAGAAGATAAGATCATCGAAGCAGCCAAGATGGCCAACTGTCATGAATTCATCACCAAATTCCCAGATGGCTATGATACGATCATTGGCCCAAGAGGTGCCTTACTATCAGGTGGTCAAAAACAAAGAATCTCTATCGCTAGAGCACTGATAAAAGAACCATCGGTTTTGATCTTGGACGAGGCCACTAGTGCTCTGGACACCAAGAGTGAATATTCAATCAATTTAACACTACAGAGGCTAATGAAGGGAGGGAACTTCACCACGATTTCAATTGCTCATAGACTCTCCACGATTCAAAAGGCAGACACGGTGATTGTACTGGGCTACGATGGGAAGGTTGCTGAACAAGGTGGCTTCACTGAGCTTTATAGTAACCAGAACAGTGCCCTGTACAAACTGCTGAATGAGGAGAAAACCGAGGAGCACAGACATAAGAAGCCTGATGACTCTGAAGAAGTTGAGAAGCTAGAAGATGAAGAAGAGGCCAATGAGTTCTTGAGAAACGAATTGGCTAAGGGCCTGCCCTATTTGGAAGCAGACGTGCAGAAGAAAGCTGAACAGACCGAGAGGGAGAAGGAGCCTGAGCTAGGTGCGAAGTAGGGGGCTACCAGAGAACATACATATTCATTATAGTATCTGTCTTTGTAGTGTATTTTTGTTTATTCTCGATTGTGTATTAATAGTGTATATTAGGAAGCCGAGTGCAAAAACGTGAAGAAAAACACCCTTTACACAATGAACATTACTATCAACACTCCCAATTGTCACCTAAAAATGCCTTTCCAACTGGCAGAGCAGCTCGAGAAGTACTACCAGGCCCACCAGAAGCCGCAGCACTTGAAGTTCACCTACGGGACCGCTGGTTTCCGCACCAAGGCCAACACTCTGGACTCGGTCGTGTTTGTTGTTGGTCTGTTGGCCTCTTTGAGATCCAAGTACCTTGACGGCCAAACCATCGGCGTGATGATCACAGCGAGTCACAACTCGCCTGAGGACAACGGGATCAAGCTGTGCGATCCAATGGGTGAGATGCTGGAGCAATCCTGGGAGGCCTATGCCACCACGTTGGCCAACTTACACACTGGTGAAGAGATCGTTGCTGAGATCACCAAGCTTAGCGAGCAATTGAACATCAACTTAGAGACTCCTTCCAGCGTGATCATTGCTAGGGACTCGAGAGACTCAGGCCCTGCTCTTGCTGACGCTACCATTGACGGCTTGAAGGTCTTCAACACCACGTTCAAGAACTTTCACTTGTTGACCACTCCACAATTACACTACTTGGTCAGAGCCATCAACACCCAAGACTCACCAGTCTCATACGGCATACCAACAGAGGAAGGATACTACCAGAAACTGTCTGCCGCTTTCAAACACATTCATGAAAACTTTGTGGACTCCAAAGAGAAAATCAAAATCACCATTGATGCTGCCAATGGTATCGGTGCTCCAAAAGTGAAGAAGTTGATGGATGATTACTTATCAGACTTGATCGATTACGAACTTGTCAATGATAACTACAACGATCCAGAGACCTTGAATGTCGGGTCTGGTGCCGATTACGTCAAGACTGGCCAAAAGTTGCCATTGAACGTTACCCCAGTACCTTTGAACCTATACTCTTCCTTCGATGGTGATGCTGATAGAGTGGTTTTTTACTACAGTGACAACGAAGGTCTATTCCATTTGCTAGACGGTGACAAGATCTCCACATTATTAGCAAACTTCTTGAAGGATTTGGTTTCAAGATCAGGTCTATCCGCAGAAGTTGGTGTTGTTCAAACCGCTTACGCTAATGGTTCCTCAACATACTTTTTAACTGACGTGTTGAAGGTCCCTGTTGTTTGTACCCCTACCGGTGTTAAGCATTTGCACCATGAAGCTGCTAAATTCGACATTGGTGTCTATTTTGAAGCCAACGGTCACGGAACCGTGTTATTTTCAGATAACTTCCTAGAAACTTTATCGAATACTTCACCATCAACACCACAAGAACAAAGATCCATTGACACATTGTACCAACTGGCCCAGTTAATCAATCAAACCGTCGGTGATGCCATCTCTGACCTACTGACTGTCTTGATTGTTCTTGCTATTAAACAATGGTCTCCTGCTGATTGGGACGAATCATACATCGATTTACCAAACAGATTGGCCAAGGTCATCGTCCCTGATAGATATGTCTTCAAGACCACCAATGCTGAAAGACAATTGGTCTCAC
Organism: Taiozyma bovis; assembly: GCA_003707945.3. NCBI lineage: Eukaryota > Fungi > Ascomycota > Saccharomycetes > Phaffomycetales > Wickerhamomycetaceae > Taiozyma > Taiozyma bovis. The sequence continues at coordinate 77,019 of PPMH03000002.1, read as the reverse complement.
CTACCGGTTTACAAGACAAGATTGATGTTATTGTCGCCCAGTATAAAAATGGGAGATCATTCGTAAGGGCTTCGGGAACTGAAGACGCTGTCAGGGTCTATGCTGAAGCTGAGACTAGAGTTGACGCTGATGAGTTAGCTCAAAAGGTTTCTGAAGTTGTTAAAGAGGTTAGTGGTGCTTAGTTAGAATCGGTTTTATCCAAAACTGGAGTTTGTTAGATACTTGTTGAAGATCCATCTTTGTCATCGAATCTGCTGTAGGATGCTGCATATTTCTGGAGATTAGATATACATGACGTTTGGGCTACATGTTTCATTTACATTAATTAGAGTCAAGATAGACAAAATTTATTGCTAGTTAATATCAGGAAACTTTTTGAACAACTTCTCAACAACTTCCATCAATCTTTTTCTCTTTACAACTTCGTCACTCAAATTACCGATTTTCATGAAATCAAACAAACGGATTCGTAAATCAGGTGTATTGAAAAGATCCAAGAAAGTCCAGTTGATATTTAACCCGTCTGGGTCACCGTATGGTGGAACTTCTATCTCAACAAGTAGGATATTGTTGTGATCAAAGAAAAACAACTTGTTACATCCGGAAGTTATGCCTTGAAGAAATAATCTCAATAAGGCTTTTTCAATGTTTGTAACTGATTCCTTGTCTGTGGTATGACTCGTAACAGCAAACTGGAGATATTCTTTGATCTCATAAACACGAGATTTTTTCAGCTCCCCGATTGAACTTAAAAGCACCAACGAAACCAAATCAAAATCCTTCCAATTTTGAAAAGGAATTTGAGAATCTTCAGCCTCTAAGTACAACCCCGTCGCAATATCTGCTTTTGTTCCCACTTTCAATGTACCCAAGTCAGCCTGGTGCTCACATAAGAGCTTAGCGCCATACACAGCCTTTCCTTTAGGTTTGTGGCAAACTATTTGGTTATAATTAGTACCTTCTTGGACTGTAAATTTTGATTCGTCTGGTGGTAACCAAGTACTGTTCTTATATCTTCTTTTATCTTTAGTAAAGCTTTCAAACCATTTGCAGAATTATTCCAAATCGTTGAAGGGATTTGACTAAGCTGTTCAACGGGAGAGTGCTCACTCAATGATTCATCACAATGCTGGTTGTGTAGGGTGAAATAGCATTCAAGAAGTGGCTTAATGGGATCAAGAACATGACTTTGAAACCAACACACCAAGTCACCCTCATCCACTAGATCATTTCTAAAGGATTGACCTGCTAGGGTGTCGAGAACACCCTCAGTGTAGAACCTTTGTAGATGTTTGATTGGTATATCAGATATATGTTTCATTATCTCATTCGAAACCACTATTTTGGATTCCAATCTAGTTTCTTTGAACTTTTCGTTGATCAGTTTGGGCTGAAGTAACATCTTCTTGATCTTCCATTCAAACTTTCGTCCTGAATCAACTTCCTTGAATAAACATTGTCGTAAAAAGGTTGCTGGCTGAAATGTAGAGTTTGGACGAAAACCACCGTCAGGTAACTCTAATGAGGTTGGTGAGTTCAAGATCCTTCTTGGGAATGAAGGTGGCATACCATTCCTCTTATAAAACGAAGATAGACCTGGCCTTTCGATATTGGAGAATAATATCGAGATAATATATTTTGATAGTGGGATTCTTTTGCTCTCTTTCTTACCACTTGTTACTTCATTAACATCACGTTTACATGAATTTGTCTCTAAACTGGTGCTTGTGGCGGCCTCTAAGATGCTTCTATTAACCAACATATCTCCCTTAAACCTGAATGTTTTGTCCTGAATTGGTGATATATTACCAGACTGACCATCAATTTCTAGCATCTGACCAACAATTTTCAACCCATCATCACTACTGGCTTGATTTTGCTTGATGGAATGGTTGTGTCTTTTGAAGTGAGCACCTGAGTTGTATGTTCGTGGATTGCATTTTATTGGACACGTAAGAGACTGGTTGCAGCGTCTCTTAATCTGCAAAATCTTCTTCTGTGTCTGAAGAATCATTTATCGGTGAATTCTACTGTCTGTAGTCCTCTATCAGAACTCGATGTGCGTTTATATGAGTGGCGACATTAGTTTTGTGTTAGTTTCTGACACATAAGACAAATTCGCGCAATCTAAGGTAAGATTGGATTCTGTGCTGCTTATAGACTGGCATCTGCAGAAACAGCCAACATACTCTTCCCTGCTGGCTCCTTTCAAGGTTCCTTTCAAGGTTCCAACCCCGTTATCTCCCCTGTTCATGATAAAGAGTCCTTCATGGCTCGAAATCGGTGTTTGTATTGAAGCCGGGTTAGCTTCTTAACTATGTGTGCTGGCCGAAAACGTTATTGTTGGTTGAAGAGTTTTTTTTTTTTTTTTTTTTTTTTGCCCATCACCTAATGAAGTGATTGATTTCATCACATTTTAGGATAAGAATTGCCAATAGATCCATCCAAAACCAATGGCCAAGAAGAACAAGAAGGGCAAGGAGGCCAAGAAGGCCCGTGTCGAGGAGAAGAACAAAAAAGCCGCTGCCAAAGCGGACACAAAGAACAAAAAGAAGGCCAAAAAACTAGGCGATGAGGACGATGATGATGTCGATATTGAAGAGATCCTTGCCAATTTCAAGAAGGAACAAGAGGAGTTCCAGTCCGTGAACACAGAGACCGTGTCTAAGATTAACAGACGAATTAATTCTTCAATGTGTGCTAATCCTACACATGGTAAGCGAGAACTATTTATCTTTGGTGGTGAGAATACCGTTGATGGAATCTCATCATTCTATAACGATCTATACACTTACAATCTTGATTCCGATACATGGAGAAAGATCAGCTCAAAGAATTCACCCATGCCACGATCCTCAGCAGCCATTTCTGCTCATCCTTCCGGTATTGTTCTGCTTCATGGTGGTGAATTTTCATCTCCCAAACAAAACACTTTCTATCATTACAGTGATACTTGGTTATTAGACTCCCAATCCAAAGAATGGACCAAGATCGAGCCTAAAAACGGTCCATCTGCTAGATCTGGTCATAGAATTTCTGTCTGGAAGAACTATTTTATCCTACATGGCGGATTCAGAGATCTTGGCTCATCGACTTCATACTTGAATGATATTTGGTGTTTCGATATCACAGATTACAAGTGGAGACAACTAGAGTTCCCGCCAAATCATCCTGTTCCAGATGCTAGATCTGGTCACTCTTTATTACCACATGCTGATGGTGTCGTGTTATGGGGTGGTTATTGTAAAGTGAAAGCTGGTAAGGGTTTACAAAAGGGTAAGATTCTGAGTGATTGTTGGTTATTGAAAATGAAGAGTGACTTGAGTGCTGTGAGATGGGAAAGAAGAAAGAAACAGGGTTTCCAACCATCCCCTAGAGTTGGGTGTTCCATGGTGCATCACAAGGGTAGAGGTGTCCTATTCGGTGGTGTCTATGATTTTGAAGAAACTGAAGAGAGTTTAGATTCCATTTTCTATAATGATCTGTTCACTTATCAAGTCGAGGGTAATAGATGGTATTCAGTTTCTTTGAGAGCACAGAAGAAGAAACAACAAAAGACGGTCAAGAAGCAGAATAGGGATGACGATCTAGAGGAGATCTTGAACAACTTGTTGGCAAAGGCTAATCTGAAAGATGAAGACGATTCCGCCGATGATGATGAAATTGAAAACGAATTGAAAAAATTCGATGAAGAAGAAGATGAGGAGGATGTTGAAGAGAAGAAGGAATACCCTGTTGTGAACTCCTTACCACATCCAAGATTCAATGCCTCTACTGCCGTGGTGGATGACACCCTGTTCATCTTTGGTGGTGTTTGGGAGTTAGGTGAACGTGATTACTCCATTGACAGTTTATACTCTGTTGATCTTGCGAAGTTGGACGGTTTGAAGATCTATTGGGAAGACTTGACAGAGATTGAAAAGGCCACAGCTGATGAATATGAAGATGAATTTGAGGACGGTGATGAAGAAGGTGATGACGATGATGACGAGGAAGAAGTTGAAGACCAGGCATTAGTTGCCGAAGAAGAAGAAGAAGAGGAAGAAGAAATTGAAGAAGATGAGCCTGAAATCCCAGATTTGAGACCATGGTTACCACATCCAAAACCATTTGAAAATTTGAGAGCCTTTTACGTTCGTACTGGTGCCCAATTTTTAGAATGGGCCATTTCCAATAATAGAGACGCTCGTGGTAAACATTTGAAGAAACATGCATTTGATTTGTGTCAAGATAGATGGTGGGAAAGAAGAGAACAAATCCGTATTGAGGAGGATAAATTAGAAGAATTAGGTGGTGTTGGTGATGTTATTGAAAAGGATACCACAAAGACTACTAAAAGAAGATAGAATTAAAACCCCTTGTTTTACAGCATATATTTATTATAACAATGGATTAAATGTAATGATGACATCTCTAAGCAAAATGGATACCAACTTGATGGAATGCGTATAGTAATTTCAAGAAATCGTTTTGATCACACTTACCAGCTCTCTTGTCAGAAAGACCTGTCTCTTTCAGTACAGTTTCGATTTTCTCCTTCACCAATTCCAAGGTGTTACCTTTCTTACCACTAGCTTCCTCGATCATGGCATCACCATCCATAGTGGCCAAATAGGTCTTATAATTCTTTTCAATGATCTCTAGCACAGTACTTGATTTGAAACCGGCTGAGATTGTTCTGTTCTTTCTAACAAATACTATTCTTAATAAACCATCCCATTCATTGTAGTCAACTTGTGGTCGTGGATTCTTAATCTCTATTCTCACAACACTGGATTCAACTTGTGGAGGAGGTCTAAAATTGTTCTTCCCCACTTTCATAACATGTGTAACATTGGCCCACATCTGTACATTAGCAGACAATCTACAATATAATGAATCACCTGGTCTAGCTAATAATCTCAGTGCGAATTCTCTTTGGAACATCAGGATAGAGACTCTTGGAGGTCTTGGTTGATTTATCAGTTTGAACACCAATGGAGATGAGATTTGGTATGGAGTATTACTGATACAGATATCGAAATATGGGAGCTCAGTTTTCATGAAATCACCTAACATGATTTCCAATTTCTTTTCACCTGGAGTACCATGAACACGTTTTGTCAATTCAGCACCCATTCTAGGATCCATCTCCACGGCAACAACTTTTCTGGCCTGCTCAAGGATACGAACCGTCAAGTTACCAGTCCCCGGACCAACTTCTAGCACGATATCTGAAGGTTTTATTCCTGCCTTATCAACAATACCTTGGGCAATTAAAGGATTCTTCAAGATATGTTGACCAAGATCGGTGTTGAATTTAAAGACGGATTTCATGTGTTTCTCAGCTGATACCTGGTTGTCGCTCCCTGTGGAGTATTTCTTCTTGTTGGCCACCACTTTGCCCATTTTCTCTTAGGAATACAATTGCTTTTGACACCTTTTTAAAAAAAGTGAACTTGTTTTATTTATCAATTTCTTTAATGCGATGAGCTCAAGAATTTTTTTTCTGATTTCGGTCGGGGCCGCACTGATCGCGAACCGTTCTGTGAATTGGTTTTTTTAACCCCATAAACTTTTATAATTTATACTTGTTCCATCAAATATTCAATCATTGGCTCAAACATAGGGATAAAGCATCAATGAAAGAGGCCGATTTTAAACGAATGTACCCAAACACACCAAAGGAGGTCTTTGAACGTGGAAAAGCGTGAGCTTTCTTTGCTTTCTCTTGACAGCTGATTTGGGATATACTAACACAATCAACAGTGTTCGAATGATCTTCTTCAGTATTCCCATTGTCTTTTTGAGTAGTATTATCTTATACAAGAGAAGTGAGTAATAATATCTTCCGCTCTAATGTGATACTAGCAAAACACACAGTATTCCTGGGAGAACAGAAAAAGGTCCAATTGGGTGAAATCATGGAAGATGGTTCAATCAGATATTTTACACCACAAGAGATTGAGTATCATGATAAACAGAGCTTCTTCACAAGGTTCTTCGGACAGGATAAGGTTGATTATGAAAAGGTTGCTAAGAAGTAGTGACTTAAACTTGACAGGTTTTACATAGTCTCAACCCTTGAGTGTAATCTTGGGCTAAAGCTGGCATTTAATCTCACACTATTTAGACAAACAGCACAGCATAATTGGGGGAAAATTACAACATGAGCCAGAATTGTACACCCTTGTTGAAGATGTTAACATATTGATGCGAAGGGATTGGACCCGTGGAATAAGGCCTTTCTTCTGTTAAAAATGGTACTATGTTAGCTACCATTTACATTGTTTTTTTAGCTGTGCATTATTTATTACAACAATCATTATACTCATGTCACCATCATATGAAACATTATATCATTAAAAAAAAGAAGGAAAACGTCTCTGAAAAAGTTTGTGTGTAGTCCAGTTATTTCCAAACAGGTTTAGCAGGTGGAGGTCTCAAACTATTCTTCGAACCAGGTCTAATGTCTAGTCCTGAACGACGACCACTACTCATCCTTGAGGAACTTCTCTCTGCACTTCTCTCCAAGATCTCCTTCATTGGAGTTGGTTGCGGTAATAAGGATCTTCGATTTGATGATGATGAGCTCACGACTGCTGTCTGTCTCAAAGGTGTATGTGGCAACATTGAATGTCTCTTGACTACAACATCTGCTCTGCCAATACGTGATTCTGGTCTTTCACGGTTTGCTCTGCTCAATACCAGAGATGTTGCTGGTCTATTGAACCTTGAACCAAGGCTAGATTGAGAACGTTCACCAATTCTGGATGGAGTTTCTATTCTTTCACCGATCCTAGAGTTGGCTCTTCCAACAGAGATTCTTGAGACTGGCCTTGGGATTCTGGATTTGAAATTGTCATAGTTCTTTGATGGTGATGAGGAAGGAATAGGAGCTGGCTTTGTAATGATCACTGAACTATCAGATATGTTTCTATTAGCCAGCGGAGTCCTGAAAATGTCGCCAACATCATCATCATCACCATCATCATATTGATCTAGCTCAAGGTTGTCATTCTTGATTTTCTCGTCAACTTCACCCAACAGTTGTCTCATTGTCTCCTCGTGGGCTTCATTCTTGTCCTCTTCCTCCTTAATTGGTGAAATAAACTTCTCAATCTCCTGGTGAGATCCATTTAATGAGTGAATTATTGTAGAATGTGGCATTAATTTTGGAATCTTCTCAATTCTGATTGACTGTTTTTTATTCTTGGAAGGTGTACCATCTTGGAGTTGATTATGCCTGAAAGTTTCAGTTAATACAGGTTTTAATTCTTCTTGTTTCCTTACTGATGTTGGATCTTTTTCAATCATAACTGGGAATAAATTCATCTTACCCATTAAAAACTGACCAGCACGACTTCTTCTCTTTTCTTTCTCTGGTGTTGTCTTGATGTTCCCTTCTTGGAGGTTTGGTTCTCTTTTCTTCTCAAGTGATAGCTTCTTGAAGTTTTTGGACATGTCATCATCAATATTATCATCATCCGCATTTTTCTCTATTCTTTCTAGGTACTCCTGAGGGATCTTGTCTTTAACTTTTAACCAACGGTCAGCCAACTCATTACTCTTCTCTATCACGCTTAGATCTATCAACTTCTCATCTATGGCTTGATTTATTAAAATGAATGTGTTCTCCACAATATCAGTGGTGTATTTCAATCTTTTGAACACTTGGGTCTTGAATGTACTCTCAGATTGAGTATCGATTTTTGCAATTTTGTTCAATTCTTTCTCAACACCAGTGATTAAAAAGGACATTTCTGTGTTTAGATAACTGAAGATTTCATTCCATCTTGAATCCACTAGTTCAAATTTCAAGTCATCAACTTCTTTCTGTAAATAGTCCAATTCTTGTCTTAATGAATTATATTTAGATATGAGTCTATCAACGTCATAAGGTTCGAACAAGTCATTGTGTTTAGTTTGAAATTCTTCTAATTTCCCAGGAATGAAATTCAAGCTTGCTCGAAGTGGATCAACAATCATTTTCAATTCTAGGTATTCTTGGTATAATTCATTATCGATTTCATTGAGCAATGGTAATCTTAGACTAGATCTTTGTTGTAATAGTTTCTTGGTAAGCATCTCCAAGTTAAAAGTTGGAGCATGACGCACTGGGGAGCTGTATCTTCTTTCATGGATCATGAAACATTTCTTTAGACAGTTTTCCAACTCTCTGTTGATTGAGTTCATTGTTGTATTAAAGATCTCATTATATTCACCTGCAAGATCGATTTTCTTCCTAAATGGGATCAGGTATTGTTGTTTGATCTTCAGGCTCAGTCCACTTAGTTCATCTAGTCTATTGAATGTTTCTCCATCAACAATATTGGAATCCTGTTCCATCTTGGACTCTAAAATGTTCAATGCCTGTAAGACTATGGAATCTATGGAGTCGATATTTGTATGGACATCATAAAACTTGTTCTTACCCTCAGCGAGCCATTCAAGGGTAGATCTGGTGCCGTTATTCTCTCTGTGTTCCAGGTATACGAAGATCTGGTCCACACGCTGGCAGTAGGAGAGTAGATCAGCAACGATGGTCTCCAGCTTCTTGGGATCAAAGGGTTCAAGTGTAGCGACAACACCAAAGAAATTGAACTCACACGGCACAGAAAGAATTTCAGACAGCAGCTGACTCATGGCCGTGGTGGGAGAGAGGGTGACGGTGATGGTGAAGGGAATCTGTTGCTTTAATGGCTTTTAATGGCTTGAAACCCAGTGGCAAATGGCAAGTGGCAAGTTTGAGCCTTTTTATTTGTTTATTTGTTTTGGATTAAATTGAGATTTTTCATTTGACCGGGAATCTGTCAAATCAAATGATTTAATTAAAATTTCATTAATCAAACAAAGAATCTTCTTCCATAATAAACAGAAGAACACTCTCTCATACACTGAACACTCTGAGCACACACTGAGCATACTCTGAGCATATACACTTAACTCATTATCGATGGCCCCTCCAACCCCACTGCTCTCCCGCTATGAGGCACACACGGTTAGAGATCTCGAGAAATGTCCCTTGAAATCACTCACTCAGTATGAATGTTCCTTTGATGGGGGTCTGGTCAACTGTGTTCCCTTCACTCGACTCTTCAGAGAATGTGCTTCCCAGACTACGAAAAACAATAGTAGGAGGACGATACTGGTAGAAGTCACATCTGCCTCCACAAACTCAGAAAGTAAACAAGGCTTTGAACTGGAGGCCTTCTTAGGAGCAGAACAAACACTTCGAGAACTTGTTCAAGAGACAAAACAAGGACAAGCTTAAAATGAAAGTGCTAACCCCAAAACTCAACTCTATTTAACTTTAACTCTTTGATGACCTTAATGACCTTTATGGACCTGTTTTGTAGCATTCTTTCTCTTCTTTCTCTTCTTTCTCTTTAATCCTTTGGAATTTGTCACAAAAATATTTGCTTATTGTTATCTAACACCAAAACCAAAACCAAAACCAAAACCAGTCAATTGCTCATAGAAAATGCTCACTCCTACACAGGAACATTACCTGAAGAGAGAGCTCCTCAAGCTCCAACTGGAATCGGAATTTTCCCGCTTCAATGAGGCCCTTGTTCTCAGAGAATTTGGCTTTCCCTTCACCAGCACAAACCCAACTGCAAAAGACAGCAAACTCCATATTCCTACAAAAGACTCCCTCAACGACCCACATGAACTGCCCTTGACCAAATACATGTTCAATGAGTTTGTGCTTACTTTGCCATTCCTCACACAGAACCAGCAGGATTATCATGAGTTCTGGGTTAAGAAAGTTCAGGTGTTCTACGAAAAGTTCATGTCAATGTCCATGAGTGAGAGTGCTGATCGTGAAGAGCTGACAAAGAGAAAGAAAATGGCCCACAAGATCTTTAAATTGTTATCAATGATATATAATTCTGGAATTGGTACAAAGAATGAGGTTATATATTATCAACATGACAAGTTTGAAACCGTGGGGGAAACTACACATGAAAGTAAAAGATTGAAGAACTTGCTGTCACCTTCTAAAGCTTCCCTAAAGGAACATCTTTCAAAGGGGAGATTCATCAATGGGATGAATTTGAACGTTGTTGGTGTCAGACAAGTGGAACAGAAGTCATCCTCTACTAAGTTTTGGAATAGTTTGACTCTAAACCAATTGAACTATAATGAAAAATTCTTTGAATTCATCATCAAGACTAAAGTTGATCTTCCAGAGAGTGAATACATCTATGTCGCTAGACGTTATAAGGACTTTAGAGAATTGTATCATAAATTGAAGAAGAAATTCCCAGGAAAAGAATTACCTAGCTTGCCAACTAAAGTAAAGTCAGAGATCAACGTGAATGGCGATGATGAAGATGATGAAGATGGTGGTGAAGATGATGAAGACGATGAAGACGATGAAAGCTACAAGGAGGAAGACCAAGAACAAGAAGACTCTATCAGAAGACAGATGAATAATCTATTCAAACAATTGAAGATCGATGTCAAGGCTGGGAATGAAAACACTACCCCAATTGCCTCACCACCAGTATCCCCAAAGCAAAACAAATCACCAAAGAAGCCACTCAAAATGTTCAAAAAATCTGCAAATTCCAAAAGAGTCACGTCGGAGAACAATCTATTACCAAGAGAAAAGACTCGTGCGGGTTTGAGAGCTTATTTAAGAGGACTGTTGGAAGATGTTGAAATAAGTCATAGTGATCTTTTAAAAGAGTTCCTATTTAAAGACAGAATTCATAAATTGACACCTTCTGAAGAAAATGATATCAAACAACGTGAGAATTTGGATTTATTATTATTGTTGAACCAATTGAAGTTCCAGAATGAAACATACAAGAAGATTGTTGAACTAAAGAAATCATCATTAACCTTAAGATCTGTGCTGTTGGAGTCCGACGATGGGTTGGTCCAGGTGTTCAATGAATTCAAAGAAAAGGAGCACATCTATGAACTATCACCAATGTTGAGAAACTTTATTGGTTGGTGTAAGATCGAGATTGCAGCTACTATTTACCAAATGTTCCTAGGTACAGACTCTTCATATGAGTTCTATTCACAAATTAGAAAACTACACAAGTTGATGCCTTATACCTTAATGATTCAAATCCTGAGATTCACAAACCCAATGATCATCATGAAATCTATGCTAGATCTATTGATGGCCAATCCCTTTGGAGGTAAATCATTACTACAAACAATGCTCTATGGTATCTTATCTGACGACATCAAGTCTCAGGCCAAGGTTGTTGCTGAATTAGAGGAGCAAATAAACAGCCCGTCAATTGTTCGAAGATTGAAGTTCTTTGTCAATGAATGTTCAGACTATGACATGATTGAAAATTTGAAGCAAGAATCCAAAGACACCTCATTTGATTTGGTCTTGACAGTGTTAATGTCTCCACAATTGAGCGCAAATCATGATTTACCAGAGATTAATGCCAATGTGATCAACCATATTATGGAGTCTTATATTGAGTACAAGAAATTGAAGAGTGCTACCCCTGAAAATATGATCTTTATTAATCAAGAGAAGGCTGCTATTTACTCCAATATCAGACAGTTATACAAGATTTACCTAAAGATCCATGATAAGGAGATATTGCAACAAATGTGGTCTCAACCTGATTTGACAAACATTCTGAAGGATCTTTTTACAATGTTTTATCGTCCCTTGGCTAGCTTGTTCAGAAACTCTAATGTTGATATTGCATTTAGAAGTTTCCAAAGATTTATGGATGATTTAGTTGAATTGATTGATGGGTTGATTAATGAAGTCTACATCATGGACTCAAGTAAGATTGTGGATATGATTATGAAAGTGATTGACAAGCATGAAGATGAGTTTTATAATTTCTTGCATCAAGTTTATGTTAATGACAAGGAGAAAATATTTGAGAATTTGGTCATTTGGATCAACAACATTTTGAAGTTCTTAAGGATTGCAAAGAGTGAATCATCTAATTACTCTAGAGTTGACTTTGATGATATATTAACCAAATGTGGTGATGTTGATAATGAAGAGTTACTACGGGAATTAAATGACATCATTGAACTTGTGAGACTACAACGTGAAGAAGCACACAAAAGAGAGGCCAAACTCGAGATGACCAAGGCATCACAAGGCGAGAACCCCGACATTGAAGATAATTGGGATTTGATTAATAAGGATTTGGAATTGTTCAATAGTGATGATTTTGGGTTGAATGAACATGATTTGCTTGAATTTCAAGATTCTGACGATGAAGAGAATGACTCTGATACTGAAAGAAAGAAGCAGAAGTTGAAAGATGTCAAGATCAAGAATGAAGAGATCAGAAAGTTGTTGACACCGTTCAAAGAAGAACTAAACCATGTGTTGAAGAGTTATCATATTACTTAATAAGGCGATATGCCAATGATCTTTTCTTTTTCTTTCACTTCGATTTCGCAACATTCATAATGTATTAATCGTACGTCCTTATTGTAATATACACCAATTACATTAACTACTTAACAGCGCCCAGTAAACAAAAAAAAAACCAGGAAACCAAAAAAACACTTCCAAAATCAAAACTTATCAAAACAAAACAAATCAACTATTATTTACCCTTTCCCTCATCTTCATTATCTTTCAAAGATGAACTTACACTAGCGGTCATTCTCAAGGTATTCAGTGTTCCCACAGCACTCTCAGTGGCAGATCTTCCCGCACCCAAGGAAGGTCTTCCTGTTTTTTCAAGATCTTCTTTCAAAGTATCAATTGGACCTTCAAAATTGATCTTGTTCGTCTTCATCTCATCATTGGAGCATGATCTTTTGGCAATTCTACCACCAGCTGGGCTATTTCCACGTGTTCTTGAGTCTTGTTGTGACATGCTTAAGGAATTCGTGGAGGAGTTGTGTGAATTAGGAAAGTTCTGAAGAAGACCTTCACTTGCCAAATGCTTGTTATGTGGGTTTGTAGCAGCAATCTCTTTCAATTTCGTAACGTGATGGACTGTCTTGGCAATGGTTTGGACTAATAAGTTAGGCTTCAATGGTTTAGAGATGTATTCATCCATTTGAGCTTGCATACACTTCTCACGATCACCCAGCATTGCATGTGCAGTCAATGCAATGATTGGAACTCTGACGGAGTATGGATCAATTGGATTGATTTCTCTTTCCCATTTTCTAATCTTCTCAGTGGCCTCAAACCCTCCCATAATTGGCATTTGCACATCCATCAACACAACGTCATAATGGTTCTTCTTCACCTCTTCAAAGGCCTCAAGACCATTTTGAGCAACAGTGACTTCATGACCATACTTCTCTAGGATTCTAACAGCTAGTTTTTGGTTCACTAGGGAGTCTTCAGCCAATAAGATGTTGTAAGATTGTGGAGTATCATCCTCACTTGGCACAATTCTTGATTCTAAAGCAGGTTTCAAATAGTTGGCTAGGTCCATCACGGTACATGGAGTGTTACCATAGGATTGGATACCTAGATCCAAACAAGATCTCATGTTCAAATCTGGGATTTTTGGATGTAATAACACAAATGGGATGTATTTGATCTCTGGTAATAATCTTAGCTTGTTCCCAATTTCAATGGAGTCAATGATGATAACGTCAAATTTGTTGTCATTAATGATCTTTTCATCAATCTCATTAATAATGGTTGGTCTTAGATTTAATTCTTTCAAATGGGATTCGACCTCGGCAGTGGCTTCTGGTGAATTTTCAGTGGAGATGAATAGAATCTGATGCATGTTGAATGTCAGTAAGGAGTTCTCTGATCTCTTGGTGAACCCTTCAGTCTTGATTGGCTTGACTGAAATTGTGAAGTAAAATTTGGAACCTTTACCATAAGCAGAGGTGACCCAGATTTCACCACCCATCAAATGGATTAACCTCTTGGAAATAGATAAACCTAACCCAGTACCACCGAACTTTCTTGTAGTGGAACCATCAGCTTGTGTGAAATTTTCAAATACCAGATCCAATTTATCCTTCTTAATACCAATACCAGTATCACTAACACAGAATTCTAAAACTAAAGTGTCGTTATCTGGTAATTCTGAAGATTCAACTAGAGTGGACGAGTCATTTCCTGTAACATAATCACTGTTCTTGATGGTTTGTCTGATCTGCTGCTCTAAGGATTGTGTGGCCCTCTTGACACTCAACTTAACGTGACCCTTTGAGGTGAATTTGATAGCGTTACCGACCAGGTTCAAAATGACTTGTCTCAGTCTGAAGGAGTCACCAATCAAGTAATCTGGGAATGATGCATCAACTTGGAAAATTAGATCTAATGGTTTTTCAATGGACTTTACAGCTAGAGTCTTCAATGCATCAAACAAGGTACCCCTCAAAGTGAACTCAACCTGTTCAATAGTCATTCTGTTGGCTTCGATCTTGGAGATATCCAAGATATCATCAATAATAGTCAGTAGGGAATTAGCCAAGTTGTGCACAGTGGATAACATTTCTCTTTGATATTGTGTTAATTCAGTGTCTAATGTCAGTTGGGTATAATTCAAAATACCATTGAATGGAGTTCTCAACTCATGGGAGAAAATACCCAAAAATTCAGATTTCGCTCTATTAGCCAGTTCTGCAGCCTCTCTCGCAGCGGTGTTTCTCTTGATTGATTCTCTCAAGTTGTACACCATCTGATTGATCTTAGTCTTTAACGTATCCATTTCACCAGAAGCTTCAACGGTGATAAATTTGGTGAAGTCACCATCCGTAGCAGCAGCTGTAATTTGAGCAAAGGCCCTCACTTGAGATGTCAAGTTAGCAGCCATGACGTTGACATTGGTGATAATTTCTTTCCATAGACCATCGACATCACTCACCTGGGCTTGAACACCTAGCTTACCATCAATACCAACATCTTTAGCAACTCTCGTCACTTCACTTGCAAATACTTGCAAGGAGTCCACCATCTTGTTGATAGTATCTTTCAGTTCCAAGATTTCACCTTGGGCAACAACATCAATCTTTTGAGACAAATCACCATAAGCGACAGCAGTTGTCACGGTGGCAATCGATCTCACCTGGTTTGTCAAATTTGTGGCCATGGCGTTCACATTATCAGTCAAATCTTTCCAAGCACCTTCAACACCATTCACAACGGCTTGACCACCCAAGATACCCTTGATACCGACATCTGTGGCCAAACTTGTAACTTCAAGGGCAAACGTCTGTAAGGAATCCACCATCTGGTTGATTGTAGATTTCAGATCTAGTAACTCACCTTTACAATCCGCAGTGACTTTCTTGGATAGGTCACCTTTAGCGACGGCAGTTGTAACATTTGCAATATTTCTCACCTGATTAGTCAAATTCGTAGCCATGGCATTAACGTTATCCGTTAGTTCTTTCCAGATACCTTCGACACCAATAACCACGGCTTGGCCACCCAATCTACCTTCGACACCGGTCTCTCTTGAAACTCTGGTTACTTCAAATGCGAATGTCTTCAATTGACCCACCATTGTGTTGATAATGTTTTGCAATTCCAAAATCTCACCTTGAGCATGAACGTTGATCTTTCTTGATAAATCACCGCCCGCAACACCTCTGACAACTTCAACGATCTCTCTGACTTGGTTTGTTAAATTCAAGGCCATTAGATTCAGGTTATCCGTTAAAGCCTTCCAAATTCCAGTGACACCAGAGCCTGTCTTGACTTGACCACCCAATTCACCATGGGCAACCTCGGTGGCAATCTTGGTGACCTCAGAGGAGAATTTGTTAAGCTGATCGACCATTGAGTTGATCGTCTTCTTCACTGTTAGGATGTCTTCATCGGCATCAACATTTTCTTCATCATCGTTGATCAAAGTAATGATGGTCGCCTTCTTGGACAAATCACCAGCAGCCACTGCAATCAGTACGTCGCTTATTTCCCTGAGAGCCTTCTTGTACTCTCTTTTCTCGGCCTTACCCTTGTCAATGGATTTCTGTTGTTCCTGGGTATGTGCCAGTAGCGCCTTTCGGACTTGTTCGATACTGTCTTGGGAGCAGCAAAGGGCTTGAAACGCCAGCGGATCCTGGAGCGCTGGTACTATGTCTGCGCTCATTGTGTGTATTGCTGTGTGGATTGCTGTGTGGATAGAGTGAAGATGAATTGGAGTCGTGGAGTTTCGGAGGCGGTTGTTGTTTGTCACGTTACAGTGAGAGATGTCCTCTGTTGTTCACTTTGCCAATTCCCAAAGTGTGAATTTTTGAGGTCAATTATGACGTAAGGGAGGGCAAGAGTGCTAACTTAGAAGGAGGTCAGACAGGTTCCCAGCCCACATCGGTGGCGGGACTAAAATGAGGCTTACAATCCTTCCCTAGTCCCACTAACCTCCAGATACATGTTTACAGAGACTAGGACATACATTTACAGGCTCACTTTCTAGTCTACCTGTTTCTGTAGTTTTTTTGGCACACAAATCCAACCATCAACGGTTTACAAATCTTTAGATCTGGTTTGGACTGTTCAGAGTTTGCGGCCAACTCTCCTTTCAATCCTTGAGGTAAGGTTCGCCTGAACTCCATAAATTAAGCAGTACTGCCTATCCATGGGCGTTGCCTTCTCGGATTATCATGAAACTAGAACCTGATAGATCTGAGACTCACATCAGAGACTAGGACTGACTGCATAGTGATATGAGTTGTGAATGACCCCAGTGGCAAGAACGATCTCAGTTCCAGCTGTCACTGGGGAGACTGGTCTCAAGGACTGCTAAAATACATGAGAGAGACTAGGACAACCTTATCTTACATAAGTTATCGGTGCCTTTATGTCTACATTTCCACTAAAAAATGTCCTGCGGTTTTCCGATTTGCCCAAGCCCAGTTTTTGTAAGCCTGGAAACGGCAGCCCGGGTAACAAGATTAACTATGGCCAAGCACCCAATGCGTTAAATTAAGGAGCATCGTCTTCTTGTTGGTTACTAGGGAAATTTTTTCCAGCTTTATACACTTCTACTTCTTCTCTAAGATCCATCACAACCATTACGACACTTCTCAACTAGTCATAACACCCCACATATCCATTAAATTATCCCCCTTGCGTCTTAACATTATAGCAGCATGTCTAAAGAACTGGCTCGCCCATCCACCCCTGCTAATTTGATACGGAACCCAACAGGTTCAATTACTGGTATGAACAACCTGAATGACCAACTGAACAATGCTCAACCCAAGAGGATCACTAGACAGTCCGTACCAAAAGAATCCATCTATTCCCAGCTGAAATCGCCACTGTCTCCTGGGATCGATCCGAGTCCTGAACATTTAAACATCTTCCCGATAATGACACCTGGAGATAACGATGAAGCGGAGATGGCTATCAATAAACTCCTGTGTATCATTGACAAAGGTGATAATATTGATAATGAACAACTGAAGCATACATTACAGAAATGCCTGATTACTATGAGTCACTATAAATTACAGAACCAAATCTTGAAATTTAATTCCAACGAAACTTTGAAGAGATCTGAGATTGAGAATGAATTGATTCAGAAACAAGTTGACCAATTGAGCAATTACTTGAAGTCACCATTCAACCCAAAGGAAGAGACTGATGGATTTTTATCATACACCTCGAAGAACTCCATACCAAAGAAGACTTTACAATTCAACAAAAAATTAAACCTAACAAAAGTTACAAAACCATCTTCCAAACTTAAACTGAAACTAGTGGAGAAACATCCAAATGTTTCAAGTCACAACTCCAATAACAACATTATCCCAAAGAACGACAATATAAAGAACAATTCCGAATTCAATCAATGCATTAAAGTGTTCCATCTAGAAAAGAATTGATTGACCCAACACTTTCAGACTAACTCACTTCAGAAATCCCCAGTGATTTCTAATAATATCTTGCTAACGTCCATCACCAGCTTAAATCTCCTAATCATGACCGCTAATGCCTACTTCACTTCTTCAGCACCGTCTTATTGCTAATCTATTTCTTTGTTACTCTACGGCTGCTTCCTTGCTATATTGTGTTATTACTACGTTTTTTGATACCTGCTGGTTGCACTATAACAAACAGTTGCCTCACGGGAACGTCCAATTCCCAAATACCATGCCAATCTACCTATTCTATTTGCTAATTTAGTCATTAATATCTTTTCAACAGTGTTTGAATGTAGTCGAGTTGTTGTAGTCTTTATGATTTAATGCTGGAAGAGGGCAGTTTTTTCCATAGGAGCGGCTTGGAGTTTGCCTTCCCCACGAAATGAATAATCAACTGTGGTAATATAATCAACTGTACATCATCTCCAGATAATATTCTTGGGCAAACTGTGCTCTAACATTGTGGCAAATACTCAGAAATGATCAGCGTTAATGTTAATAATAATGGACAGTATAACGATTAAAGGCAATACTCAAGAGGCAGGACACTACAGTGGGCATGAATTCAGAACGAAACTTTTATAAATACGATTGAAATTAAAGATACAGACAAATTGTCAACGTGCAGGGATGTTGGACAAACAAACCACATAAATACTGGATATAGAATTGGATGCATTGGATGTTGGGATATGACGACTTTGAAAAAACATGAAAACAAACAAGATCAACTCATTTATTCTTCAAAGATGGCAACTTCTTCACTCTTGAAGACTGGTAAAGTTTCCAAATGACCACGGACGTATTCGTAAACAGTGAAAGTGACGGCTTGACCTGGGGCAACTCTCATGACTCTTGGAGTGATACCTTTGTATAAAGCAGCAAAACCTTCTTCTTTGATCAATTCCTTCCCAATTCTGACAATTCTTTGTAAAGAGGATTGTTTAACTTTTTCAGCATCCCCGGATTTGGTTTCCTTTTGCAATCTAGTCTTGATGGTGTCTAATGGAGCGTTAGAGAATGGGCCAATAGCACCGGAAATTAGACCGATACATGAAGTTTGCCAACTTGGAATCAAACCATTGTTACCATTCTTGGTGTGGTATTCTTCCAAAAATTCTTTCAATTTGGAGTAAACAGTGAAGTTGGCACCTTGGTTTGTGGCTTGTCTAGCAGCAGTTAAGGAGACACCTCTGTATAGAGTGGAGAAACCTTCTTCCTTGATGATAACATACAAAGCATGACCGGCATTTCTATATTTTGGAGCACTTAAAGGATCAGACATGGAGTGATGTTGGGCTTGTAATCTAATCTTGACAACTTCCATTGGATTAACAACGGCACAGGCTTCAGTGATACCGGCACCAACACCGGCAATGAAAGTGTTGGCAGTGGAAACGGTACCGGTGGTCTTATCAGTCAATAAACCTCTATAGAATTCATAAGATGAGAACCTTATAGCCATTTTTGGGATGATACCAATGACAACGGCACCTAGACCTTTATATAGACCAGTGATCCCTTCCTTCTTAGCAATGGAGACACCGGTAGTGATGAAACCAGGGTTCTTCACAACCCCGGACTTTCTGTGCAATTGCATACGCACTTTGATGGTATCCAATGGGTGACAGCACAGGGCCTCGAACAGACCGGCAGTACCACCACTGATCAGGTTGACTGCGGTGGAAGAGGACTTCTTCTTAGAGGATGACATGTGTTTTGTATGAGATGTGGACGGGATTTGGACGGTATGAGCTCAAACAGGTCAGTAGAGGCGAAACAACACGGAGTAGGCCACAGGAGCGAGAGTCGGGCCTTTTATAGGTCTGTCTATTTTTTTTTTGCTGTGTTTTGGCACAGTTCTCACCGATCACAGCCCGTCAAACCGTGGAGTCGTGGAAGTGGACGGGTCAATGGGCAGGAAACAGACTGACCGGGCATGGTGCAGGGCTGGTAGCATTAGACACCTGGAAAAATTCGAGATCGCGGTGACTCGCATTGGTCATGAGACGTTGAGTCTAACACCGAATAGCTGCAATCGTCACTACGTCTCTACTCTGAACTCTTTTTGTCCTTCTGCCTGAGACCCCCCTGAGACCCACCCCCTGAGGACTTCTCGGACTCCAATTTGTTCAATTTCCCAGTCCCTCCAGACTAAATTGTATATCCGGGGCTTCCAGGGACCAGTCGTAAAACTTCTAAAACTTCTAATCTCCCCGGAATTTTCCCTAGGACAACCCACAGATTTTTACTGGTTTTTCAAAAACCCAAATTTGGTTGGCATTGGCGAATATTTGTCATTTTCGAAATCTGGGGTAAAAGGAAACAATACCCGGCCCGGATCCGGAAATATTTGAGGATCCGATAATTATCAAGAATTATCAGTCGCAAAGGGATGAACCTAGGCTAAGATAACCATACAAAGACACATATTACGTAACAACAAAGCGTACTAATACAAATATGACTCAACAATGATTGATAGCAACTAATGACCTCTCTCAGTATTTTGCTCTCAATATACTAAAACTTTTAAAACTTAACCTGAATCATACCCAACCTCTGATTGCAAATCACCATACAAGCTTTCAGTGGGGGTGGATACATGTGTTGGCGTCAACATTAGGATGATTAGTATCATCTACATCGCAAGATTCCCAACATATGTGAACCAGGAGATCCCCTGCTATTTCAGCCGCGCAGTATTAAAGAATTACTAGACATTTGAGTTGAAGTGCTTGCAAGTCCATATCAAGAAGCCAAAGTGATACACATTCTTTGTATTCAGTCAACCATCTCTGCAGCACGCAACAATGGAGTGCCTAAAAATATCTGGGATCTGAAAGGACAACTATTTCGCATTTATATGCCCTGTAGATGGATGTATATAAATTCGGAAGCACCTCTTCACCACATGCACTACGAAAACAAACTGAATCAATGCGGGATTGATGTTACCAGTAGTGTGTCCAATCATGATAAGCGATGACGGTATCAAATAAACTACCCGCATCTGTATCGTATCTTTTTCATTTATCACTGTGAATTCTTCCAGTATGTGATCGCTCCAAGAAATAGTGTTATAATTTGATGACCAATGTATCAGTGCAAGAGTACTTCCGACATATTCAGCCACAATGCCAAACAACTCTCAACTGAAGAGTACGATGTCTAGTACAGCGAAAGTTTCAAAAAGTCCGTTGATCTCTTTATACGTTGGACTACATTCACCCAATCATGAAAACTGCATATTTTATTACATCAAACCTCACAATCCCCGTATAACATTAAAATGATATTGAATTTAAGCTTCAGCTAATTCTCTTAAACGACGAATAGTTGATCTGACAGTAGCGGCAGCGGCGGTTGAAACAGTGTAAGCACCACCAGCAACAGTTTTGTTACATGAGTGACAGTTCCAGATACCAGTGGCGTTTCTTTTGACGGATTTCTTACCACAGAAAGAACAATCGTAACGAGCATGTTGTTGGATTTCTAATTTCTTGGTTTGTCTTCTTAATGAGGAACCGTAACGGACACCAAATTTACCAGTGATACCAACCTTCTTAGTTCTTTTAGTCCTGCAATAAAGAAGTTAGTAATTTGAACATATTTGGAACAGTTTGTGATGGATATGAATGGAGAAGAGAGTTGTCTCTAAAATATAGGCTGTTCGAGTTTGCCCTTGGTAGACTCTTGTTCATGTGGTATGGCATGGATCTTGAGTTCTTTGTGACTTTCTGAAATAACTGCAAGCAATCAGGATTGAAGTTTAATTAGTTTCACAAGGGTCCATATGGCTGACACTTCTGAGTACCTTCATTTGATTATTTCGATTTGATTATTTTGATTCACTTCTGCCTCTTGAACTATGAACTTCAAAGATGTAGACTCTATCAAATATTTTCACCTGTAATTCTTTGGGAAACTCTTCGAGCATAATTAAACAAATGGATCTCTAGTCTCTTTCTCATTCATGGTATCATTCCATTCTCTCATCATCACAGTATCATTGGGTTTCACATACATTTTTGCTGTATTCTGTTGATGAATTCAAGAAAGAAGAGATTGTACTTGTGAAAAAGTTGTTTAATTTTTGATATGGGTAAGATTTTTTCTCACCGAAACAGCAGTCTCAGAAATCTTCAGGCCTAAGAGTGCTCCAACCGATTCTGAAATGTATGAATTTTTCAAGTTTGAGTACTGGGAGAGTTGGTACGGAGCAACAAAGAATGTGAAAATTCGCGGATCCCAGGTCTTATTGTGAAGACTGATGGTGTATGGATGTTATAACACTCGAAAGCCCTAATGTAATTCACGTGCTATGGCTGGAATTCAGGGCTTGAAATTTAACTTTTAAGAACCCCTCAATTATTTGATTAGATCTAAGTTTTACAGAAGTTGGAAATAAGCGGCGTAATCGATGTTAATGACTTGTCTCCACTTGATGACTCCATCTTTTCACATCAATTCCATATAGTGCTTCTTGCTTTAACTTTCAAAAGTTAAGGCTAGCTCCCCATTTGAAAGAAACACACTGTCAATTAATGCAAGTTATTTGGAGTAGTCTGCCTAGCTTTGAACGAGTAGAATAACTAATTTAAGAGCTAAAGCTCTAGACTGTTAGCTCTGATTTCCGATTACGAGAGTCTGGTAAAGTAATCACGTAAGTATCTCAAAGATAGCGTCAAGTTTCCTGTATATGTAGTTCGGCGGACCAAACCAAGAAACGATAAGCTGCTTAATTCTGGGGCAATTCATTCACAGCTACAGGTAAATGCTCTTTAATTATACTGATAAATTCATGAGCTTCCACAGTGTGCCAGAACAAAGTTGTATAAACAATATGCATAACTGCAAATTATTTATCGGAACTATGTGGGTCAACAATCGGAAGTAGGTCTGATGATATTATTATAAGTTTATAGAAGTTCAATGAGCTGATGTGTCAGGTTTCTGGATACGGTCCAAACTTGTGGTTCTGTGCAGTTGATCAGAAGCAGGGTCGCCGAATCGCACTTATTGAGGGTCCAACTGTTGAGGTTTCGGTTTCGGATCTACAGTAGTTAGTGTTGAAATTGCCGCTGAAGGAAAACCATGGAGAAAACTCATCAAAATCACACAGGAGTGGCCCGCAGATGGCCTCGCGTAGGCGCGCCTTGGCCATCGCTTCGTGGCGATCACTTATCTGTTATCCATTATGTTCTTTCTGCAGTACATTCCATGACCAATTACCGAAAGAATATGCCTAGGTTTACTCCTAGTTCACAACACCAATCCTTCATCCACAATTAGACCAAGGCTTTTCTGTGGATATCGGAATATCAAAAAAAAAAAAAAAGTTTCTCCTCATGACAATCTAAAGAAAAATATGCTTGCTGAGATTGAGGTTTGGTCTGGGTGGTAGTCTGAGGTGGAGACTTTCAAGTTGGATCCGCCGCTAGTCTTTATTTCTCTAGGTTTCTTATCTCTAAGTGGTTCTGGATCCATCTTATTGGCTTTCCAGTTTCTGGTTTCAAGCCTTAGCCGTTCTACTGGCGCTTGGCTTCAACTGTATCGATATTGCTCACACAGCTCAGTCCGTTGATCTCTGTGGCGCTAAGGTCAATTGAATCATCTTCGTTTGAGTCGTGATGTTCAAGGGCTACAACGAATTGACTATGACAGACCCGTATTTTCTTTGGCGCTGTTCCCTTTCACACTCACTCTTTTGACATGGGAGAAGAAGTGTTTTGGAACAGGCCATTGTTACTGCTCTTGTGGAGTAGTTGATTGTAACTGAAAACGAGTGTAGAAGTGGTTAACCCAGCTGTACTGTGCCTGTTACTGCAACGGGATTTACGAAGAGGCGACACTAACTCCGTACTCCTCATATGTACCTGTCTCAAGAAGCTCGTTATTGAGAGGTTGGGGGCTAGTCCCATACTAGACACTCATTGAACAAGTCTATAACTTCCAACCTCCACAGTTCCTACCCCTTCCGCACTTCCTGATCTCTCATGCACTCAATTTCGATGTTCTGCCTAATTACTTGCAGAAAGTTGTACTTTCGAAACATATTTGAACACAGCAACAAAGCCTACGTAAGCTAGCCCGCAGTGGTTACATTATCAATTATGTGTCTGCAGTTATCACCCTCAACGAGAATGAAATTCCTGGATAAGACTATAGCGCGAAACTTTGGACACTCCTCTTCTCACGCCGGCTTCCAAAATTACTACATTGGGTAGTGCCTTTATCCGATATCAAATGCCTTCCCTTAAATCCAGGAAAATGCCTTCTAAGCTTTATCAGCAAGCCTTGTGAGATAAGCGAAACAATTGGTCGTAGTGGAGGAACT
This sequence comes from Taiozyma bovis, assembly GCA_003707945.3. Taxonomy (NCBI): domain Eukaryota; kingdom Fungi; phylum Ascomycota; class Saccharomycetes; order Phaffomycetales; family Wickerhamomycetaceae; genus Taiozyma; species Taiozyma bovis. Next base: position 52,886 of record PPMH03000002.1, on the reverse strand, counting down.
TTACCTGAAGGAACATCATGGATCTTGTAAACATGCAGCATAAAATAATAAACTTTTTGGCAGGTACTTGGGGAAGGCACTATCAACCCCATTGCATAAAACAAAGACCATATACACTTTTTTAAGAATCGCTATTTGAGCTCTTGTATCGCTAGAAGGCCATCGGCATTGTCATGACCATATATTTCGCAGCTTTCATTTCGCTATACACCAGAAAGAAACCCCAAAAGTGGAAGGAAAGGGATCACCTTTCATGCATGCAATTTCTGTACTACTTAAGACTAAATTACAATTTCTTAGCTTCTTCCAAACTCTAAATGTGGAGATCCCCGATTGGCAGGTGACTTGACTTTGCTTGGAGTTTATTGGAGTTTGGAGATGGAGTCACAGGTTGCGTGACTGGTAGTCCTTGCTTGTTTCTTTTCATTGAAATAGTTGATCGACATTTGACACTTAAAGCTCTAACACAAAGTCACATTGGTAGTGTGCACCTCCTATACTAAAGTCTTTACTGACTCTTGTGAAAAAGTTTGGTAAGTTCTTGTCTGAAATTCAGAACAGCAACTACCCCCCCCCCCCCCATTTCCGAGCCACACGGGCCTGGTGGGTGGCCTGGAACACACTGCTTGAAGACGCCAAAACAGGCAAATATATACTATATTCTCCAAGATTTCTAAAAACCCCGGTTCTGGTCTCCCAATGGATTTTCGTAGTCTTCAGATCTTCCAGTAAACCCTCAGATTTCCGTGTGCATGATAGCGCACGAGCTTAATCTCAAACCTTAATTGTCGCTAATTGTTAGAATCAACAGCGGAGCAGTGAAAAAAAGATTTATAACTTCTAAAGCTCCTCATTGCTAACCCGCATTCATGATGAACTTTAAACCGTAACATTTGCCCATAGAACTTCATGGAAAGTTGTATATAAACGATTTGGATCCTTTCAAAAATTCCGTATCCTTCTGAAGATTTCCACAGACTTCTATAGACCAAAGCGACACGCTATTTTGTTGTCAATTATTCTTGAAAGGAACACTACGCGAACTTTACACAGCCTACAGCCTATAGTCACCTGAGTAAACAATGACCTTAGCGCTTTACGATTACTCAGAGAACCAATCCACTTTACAATTGACCGCTGAACAATGTAAGTGGTTTTTTTTTGCCAGTTTTAGACTTCTTTATTATCCAACATAGTACTAACAAAACTGTAATAGCTGCTCCAAAGCTACCATTCGATGTCGATGACTACCTGAATTTTGAATTGAATATGGATTTCATTGGTACCAACCCAGAATTTGTCAACGATTACATCAACAGAAAGGAAGCAGATCAGCAAAGTGATTCGATGATTGAAGATGAATATGACGAAGATGATATGATGAATGATGAAGAAGTTTTGTTAACTGATCCTGTCATTCGAGAACAACTGATCTATATCGATGAGGACATCAAATCACATGCGGCAGCTGATAAACGTCATGAGTTGTGTTATGGCTTCAATTGTCAGACTTGTTACAATGGAATGATCACCAATGATGACACATACACTTATGGAACTGCTAACTATAACGACTACTCATTCACTCCTTCATCAAGTTTCCAGCATGGTTTACTGTCAGGTAAGGCCTTTTGAAAATTATTACATTGCAGGTCTTGAATATGTTTTGGAATCTTTGTTACCTTCTTGACACTTCTACCCCCTATCCTGATACCCATTTGGCATTGATACCCATTTTATTTGCTCAATACCCCAAACTATGACTTCTGATATCTATATGCATTTGCTTATACTTTCTAACTGATTTTGCTATGGATTCAAGACCTATTGTGGCTATGTTACAGGATACTAATGAGTGATTATAGATGTGAATCATGATGAGGAAACACATTTGATCTTGAGAAACAAAGCTATGAAGTCTTCACAAAGTGACAGATACACATGTCAACGTTACAGTCAAGGGAGCTATATCAGCGATGTCGATCTATTTGATTCGAAGATTGAGAACGCAGAGACTCCAGACACTTTACCAAGATCATTTGAATGTCAAAAGCTAATGAACAGATACAGCCTAATACGTGATTGGAATACTCGAAAGTTCCCCCAAGGCGAACCAAGAGAGAGAAAACCATCGCTGATTGTCCCATTTATGGCCCATGAAAACACACAAAAGTTGACAGAAGAGGCCTTCGCGCATGTCCTCACATCCAAGTTGAACATGGTTGAAGAGGATCCAGAAGAACGTTTAAAAGGAGTTGAAAACAGATTCCAATTTCATGCTTATGCTATGCTTCAAATCTTTATTGAGAAAGGGTTTGAGATGGACTTCTGAAGTAATTGAAGAACACTAAAATTGTCATGCAAGATATATCATCGGCTTGGGAGCTTCTAGGAGCAATTTATTGGCGTTAATGGTTTTTTAATGGGTAATTTTTTATTTTTTGGTTAAACTTTTACGGATGAGTTTAATAATCGTTGATTGTGGATTTCATGATCTCATTCTAGGTTATGGCTAAGTTTGCAGCACAGCAGGTCATGATTATTCAATTAATTTGGCTTTCGGGTATATTTAGGTTATTGAGAAGAGAGGATACACATAGATTTTTCATCACTCAAGAGTATTACAGGGTTAGGTAATATATATCAAAGAAGTTTTGAGTTCAAAAGATACAAGATAAAGGAGAAGACACAGCATACTAACTAACATAAAAGAAAAATTTGGCATTTCATAATATTTTTGGCGACACACAACTAATAATGTCCTCCTCTCATGTCTTGCTATGAGAGCTGGTACTCTTTTTGTCGGTTACTGGCACTTTGATGTGCTTGCATTTTTTTGGGTTACTTCTATATATTATTGTATAGGAAGTGGGTTTTTATGTTAATTCAGTAGATTGTCTGCTAAATGACATCTGTCTCTTTTATTTAGCCGGATTGTGATGACAAAAGGACAAACATTGTCCAAGTTCTCTTCCTTGGAGAGCCCAAAATACACAAGAGGCTATTTAAATTGTTTCAAGTCTATTCGGGATCTTTAAATACAGATCTACTTCTATCGTTTTACCAAAATTCGAATATTTGGTGATGCTATGGTATGGTTGGCTCTCTTGTTTCCATCAAACATCAGTTATTTTGTGCGACACAAGATAGTTAAAGGAGCACGATAGTAGAGATCCAGATTATTGTTTAAATAAATATATAAATTACATATTCTTTGTCCTTTCCAAATACATAAGTTGAGTTTTAGAAATAATAATTGTAATTCAACAAATGCTTTCAATTATATTATTATTAGTATTATATATTGAACTAAATAAATAAATAAAAAAACACGCCTGCTAATGCACCGTATGTTTCAGCAGCTGAGTAATCTTTATAGAATCGGAAGCTGAGCCTCAACTTTCAACTCAGTTTTGGGGAATTAAAATGTGTTTTGCCGCCAATAACTTTGGGTGCGGCGCTTACCACATTTTGACAAAGGCTCGAAAAAAAAACACACAGCTTTTAATTGATAATGGCCTTGTATATTTTCTCCAGCCAAATTGCAACAACATTTTACCACTGAAGAGAGCAACCGCAATGTCACATGAAGAAGATGATGATGCCTTTTTATACGGTGATGACGAACCAACCGATGTCACCACCAAAAGACAGAAATTAGACTCAACGGAACCTGCTGACGAAGGTACTCTAGCTGAAGGCGAAGTTAAAGACAATGAAGAAGGTGCAGATGAAGATGAAGATGGCGATGAAGACGACGACGACGAAGAAGAAGATGATGATTCAGACTCGGACATTGAGTTCATTATAGGAACTGAAGAGCCAAAGAAGACAGAGGAGAAACCAGCTGAAACGACAGGAGAAACAACGGCAGCTAGTACAGCTGTGCCTGAAGCATTAGACGAAGTTAACGACCCAGAACAAACAAAGGTTACTCCTCAGAATACGGATGCAACAATCACAAGAATTCCAGATATAGATATAAACAAAGTCGGTGAACTTGATGGTAAACCAATAACATCCATCAATTTACAAGATCTAAAGGAGAAGCCTTGGAGACAACCAGGTGCAGATGTGAGTGAATACTTCAATTATGGTTTCGATGAATTCACATGGACGGCCTACTGTGCCAAACAAGACAAACTGAGAACAGAATTTAACCCTCAAAAGATGTGGATGAATATGATGTCCATGGGGATGCCTCCACCAATGATGATGGGTTTACCTGGAGCTCCTGGATCACTACCCGGCGCTCCACAATTGTCTCAAGTGAATCAAAATCCTTCAGACCAAGCACAACTACCACCACCTCCACCACTTCCTCAGCAACCGGGTTCTTCAAATAGTTTGAATAATAGTTCAGGATTCCAACCAAATTTCCCAAAGGCTCCGGGCGGTGGAAGAGAAAGAGATTTTAGAGATAAGACTGAGCTTGATCGTGAAAGAGGCAACAACGGCTATAACAGGGACAACTACAGAGAAAGAGACCGTCGTCCAAGATATAATAATCGTGGTGGTCGTAGATGAATGTTTAATGTAATATGATTATAACGTTAGGGAAATGATTATTTAAAAGAGTAGCAGCTACACTTGTAAGGTCTAAAATACAATGTCCATTAATTAAAAACCCCCTTTCTCTTCATACTAAAATACAAAATGCATAGCCAACTATTGAATGTCTTCTCTTAAAACACTCTCCTTTTCAGCCAACATCTTCACCCAAGGTTGGTGGAATCTGTTCAATTCAACAACTTTTTCCAAGGCACAGATCCATCTATTTCTAGCTTCAGTAGTTTCAGCATTGAAATGGATGATCTCACCATTCTTGAACACTAATTTGAAAGTATCGCTCATCAATACTTCTTCAGTAATGTTTCTAGCGTTATTAGCTTTCTTCTTCCCACTGTGAGCAATATCTACCACTTTCAATAAGTTGATTTGTGCTCTTGGTTTCTTAGTGGTGTCATTATGAGCTATCAGATTTGTGCCTTCGATTTTGAAAAAACGACGTTTCCATAAATCACAATCACCACCTTCTTGAAACAAGAATCCTTCAAATTTGATATTTTCTTGTTCAATCAAATGATGGGCAACAGTCTTTGCAACTTTAATGGACGGTGGTAATGTCTCTAATGGTGAAGTTCTCGGAATGTAGAGCATGGTGACGTCAAGTTTAGCAACCAAGTAAGGTGGAACTCTGTAACTCTTTCCTGACTGTTCCTGGACACTCCACTCATTGAACAATTCAACAACATAGTTCTTTGTGTCACCCGTGAACTCATTATCTCTTGTATCAAAAGAGATCTTGTTCTTAGCAAAACTACCATCATTGGCAAATCTGTTGTCCCAACTATCAGTGACTCTCTTTCTTGAAACGTATGATTTTTCAACTCTGTATTTTGGTTTGATACCAAACACACGACTGAATCTGTTGTTTTTCACAGGGATCTTCTCATACACTTCAACCAATTCATTCTCAGGTCTGTTGTAAGCAACTTTGACAGTCAAGTGGAAATCAGTGATGTCTTCTTCAATGGCAACTTCAAATTCTTTGTCTAAGTTAACAGTGGTACCCGTTAATGACATCTTTGGTGTTGAGATTCTGTGTTTACCATTGTCCAAGTACAATTTGAAGGTGGCCCTATGGGCTGGAATTTCATCCAAATGGATATCAGACAATGAGTTGAGGTGAATGTACAATCTTCCTTTATCATCATTTGGTAGTTGTGCTAATGATTGTTGACTCTTGACAGACCTTAGCTCAGTTGTTTGTTGACGTTGTTTCTTCATGTCAATCTTTATTTCCTCAATATCATGAACAACGGAGGCAGAACTGGCCTTTCTATCACTTTTAGCGATACTAACCAATCTGGAATGCAAGTTAACTGAATCTTGTTTGATGTTCATGTCATTTTCATTCAAATTTCCTAATGGTTGTCTAGCACTTGGGACTCTGCTACCGAATCTGTGATGTCTAGTCTTCTCGGACACCAAGTTGTTTGGAGGTGGAACCATTGGTTTAGCAAGCTCCTCTTCATCCAACACATTGTTAAAGAATGGATCTTGATGATCAACTGGACTCTCTTGATTGTGGCGGCCGGCTACGATGATCTCTTTCTTCTCACGAACAGCGTAATTGTGATCCTGAAGCTGAACAACTCTGTCAAATTCGTCAGCCAAGTCAAACCCACTCACATGCGAACTACCAGAAATCAATCTTTTGTTTGACTCTTTTCTTTGTACTGGAATTTGTTTGATTTCAATTGGTTCATAGGCATTCAGATGGATTGGTTTGGTTGGTGAAATTTGGACAACTTTGAAACTATGTTGTTGGATCTGTTGTTGTTGTTTGGACAATGACTCCTTCAATTGTTTCTGAGCTGGCAAGACTTTCTCAACTGATGGTTCATCGTAGAAATCATGCATTGGATTCTGATCATACTCAATAGCAACACTCATATTCTCACTGTTTTCAACAATTGCCTTCGTTTTTGCATTTGAAGATTTAACTTGAGCACCTTCAGCATTCGAACCATTCTTAGCTAACATATCAGTTAGTTTACCGGTGTCAAAAGACGGAGTACGACTCTCTGAAGAGATGTAACCAATGTCATTTGAACCCCAGATGGATTTGATATTCTCCACTTCCGCAGCATCAGGCCTCTTCATCTCACCCAGTTGTTCAGTTGCTGTCTTTGTTGGAGAAAGATCCCATTCTTTGAATGCATTGGCAAAGTTAGAAGAGTTTGAGATGTCAGGGAGCAAAACAGAATCGGATGAAATGTTGGAGGCATCAGGGTCTGATTTGATCTTCTCAATGATTGAACTTCTTCTTGTATCAACGTTGATGAATGAAGACCTTGAAACAGACTTAGTGACAAACGAGTTACCTCTTGTTCTGATACCCAATGAACCTTCCCTCTTAATAGTGTAACAAGTTGGAGGATCATCCATCTCTTCTTCGCTTTCCGGGTCATCGAAAGTTCGACTCAACAGCTTCAAGACCTTCTTTGGCGGCGTTGGTTTTTTAGCACGAACGCTATACTTTGGTTCTGGATGTTTTGGCTTTGGTTGACTGTTCCAAATAGCAATGTAATCCGTGGCTGGCATTCGGAATTTCTCAGGTTCAGGTTCTTTATCATGAAATAGTAAGGAGTTGTAAGACGGTAAGTTAGTCTTTGGTTCCTCCGATAGCGATGGTTTCAATGACCTGTACTCATCATTACTGAAGAATCTAGAGCCCTGTTCATCATCAAGAGGAGAAGGAGTGATTTCTTCAGAGTACTCCGCTTCTTGTTCAAAAGGTTGCTCATCTTCAGTTGGTAGAATTGGATCTTCTAACTCTTCAGCCTTCACTTCTGGTAACAAATAGTCAACTTCCGCAGCAGTTGAAATGTTTGAAGTCTCAGATGAATGGTCACCGTCTTCCGGCTCAATCAGAATCGACTTCTCAACAACAGCAGGAGAAGCAGGCAGGGTCTCCTCGACGTCGGGTTGCTCTTGATCAGCAGACTCATCTTCACGTGGAACTAGCAATCCAACTGACGATTGATATTCTGTCTTGATGACTGGTGATTCAACATCAGAATCTTGAATGACAATTTGAGCAGCTTCAACAGATTCTTCAGAAGGCTTGACTACTTCAACAGGAGGTTCAAGCTCCTTTCTTTCAACAGTTGCCACATCTTCGTTTTGAATGTCTTCAAGGATGTCGACCTTAGCAGGAGTACTTCTAGTGTAGCTTTGATCCATGAAATCAGAACTGTTGAATAGACCGGTACCTTTAAACCCATCAGTGAATGAAATTTCAGCTTCATCATCATTAGCTTCAAGGACAACAGGTGGAACCAATTGGAATTCCTCTATTGACTGAATGGTTTCATCGTGGTTTTCAAGGATAGGTGTTGAATTTTCAGTTTGATTCTTGATCAGCGAAGCTTCTTCAGTTGGGATAACGACAACGTCTATTGATGGGAATGGAGTGGTGAATTCTCCAACAGAGGATTGAATGGATTGCAAGTCATCGTTGTCCACTTGTTCAGATCCATACTGGTCAAAATTAGTTTCAGCAGGTTCTATATCTTTGATAGGACTTGGTTCAACTTCTGGATTTAGTGCCTCAGAGGTTCCACTTGGAGCAGGGATCGCTAATGGCGAAACATCTAGATCAGAGTCCTCAATCTTGATTTCACGACCTGAACCAGTTCTCTTGTGCATTATGGATGAGATGTATGATAAACCGTTTGTGATTGAATTGCTGATTGACAATTGCTTCTTATGACTTTCTGGGGTATCGTTCAAAGAGTTATCTTTGGAATTATTCATTGTGGAGATCGATTGGGAAGAGGCCTTAGCGGGTAGTGGTGTTGGTTCAGTAGCAAATTGTTGGCGTGTGTTGATATCTTCATCTTCATCTTCCATGAATTCAGTGGCAGAGGCAAATGAATCCAGTGTTGATTGACTGATAGGTTCATCTGTTGATAAGTTGTTCAAATCAGCATTCTTCATACCGTGTTCCAGCACAATTGGCTTCTCAGATTTCACAACAACATCTGTTAACAATGATCTTTCTTCTTCTCTTAAAGAACTGTTGGAATTTCTTCTTCTTAGTTCAGGATCCAATCTCAAAAAATGTGAATCTTTATCGTTGTTTCGTATATCCTGCTCAAATTTCTCAGCAGCATATCTCAAGTCTTCTTCTTCCTTGATCCTGTCTTTGTTCTTTATATTATAGATCAACTCTTCTTCCTTCTTGGTCATGGATTTCAAAGGACTACCAGAGCCTCTAAAACTTTCATCATTCTGGACTCTTTCTGAAATTTCTTCGTTGTTCAACACCAGATCTAGACGTTGTTCCAGAGACATCGCACTTCTCTTCAGTTCTTCTTTGGTCAAATTGAAATCTTGGGAGTCATCACTTGAACCTAAGGAGGTGTCCTTTGTTGGAGATGGAGCCTGAAAGATATGTTTAGGGGGTAATGGAGGCAACGGGTGAACTTTAGGCTTGATGTTTGCCTCCCATTTGGAACCAAAGGTGTCCTCCAGTAGACGACTATCATCTTCAAGTGAGTTGTCAGAGTTTTCCGGAGTAAGCTGATCGTACTTGATGACTTTTGGAGGTGAATCTTCAAAACAGACAGACTTCTTAGAGGGAGAATTATCCCTGGTGGATCTAGTTGAGGACTTGTAATCATTGGTCGGTGAGAGCTTTGTAGAGAAAGTTCTGACAATGGCACTGTTGGAGATCTGTCTTGGACCGCTTAGTCTTGAAAGAGAAGAGGTTCTGTTGATTCTAGTGTTGAACTCCAATTCATCAAATGACGCGACAGAAGGGATCCTTGGGATGTCTTGCATAACGTCTCCTTTCAAAGGCGTGCTGTGGTCACGGTGCTCGTCTTCATTGAAGATGTTACATAGCATTCGTTTCTGTAGTTGGGTGTGTTGCTTCAAGTTCAACGGTCTGATAGGGCTGGGGTCCACCTCACTGATTATTGTTCCCATGAAGTCATGTTCAAAGGAGTCGCCCTCAGAAGAAGGTTCTTTGGCGTTAACGGATGTGGACGAGATGTTCTTTTCAATTGCCTCCAGCAAGTCGTCCACAGAATGCTCAAAGCCTTCGTTCTTGAACTCGAAGGACTCTGACTCTTTCAATGACGTGGAGGACCAGGAAGGTTGTTCAACTCTGGACATTTTCACCGTGTCTTTTCAGTGTGAAATAGGTGGCGAGTGTGAGCAAGTATGTGCAAGGAGGGAGTCCAATGAGCGTCGTTTGGCGGCGTCTTTGCTAGATTTTTCTGCCTTTTCGTGGCCTTTTAGCAGGCTTCTTTTCCATTTGTTTTGAGACTTTGCACTTTCTTTGTTTAGATCTTTCCGAAAAGAGCTGGTAGAGGCAGTTACCATGGTAACCTCTTTTCTTGAAAAAGTCACGTGAACAAAACCCCCATTCTGCCAATTCGCGTTGGGCAAAGAAAACTTCTAGTGTGTGGGATGCGTTGTCATGGTGATAATCGAGAATTTGTGACCAAGGACAGGAGTCCCAAGCTAGTAGACTCGAGAACGGGTCACTTCCGTCAGCTAATAGCACTAACTTGATATCGCACGGGGCGAAGCCCTGCTCGGTTAGCAAGAGTAGTCCACTCACCGGGAATTAGTAAGCGAGAGATGTATTCTGAATTACCTAAGCCATTATGACGTCGATCTGAACGAACGACTCAAAATGAAGGGCTAAGTTTAAAATTAAAACGATCAGATACAAAAATCAAAGCGGTAAAGATTTTCGAGAACCGATAACAGAGATCAGTGACTTAGCATTCTTTCGCAGACTTGTTGTTCCCCAGCTCCGAGACGGCCGGTTGTATTATATCGGTGATCTTAAAAGTTTGGCTCGCTTAAATCTGACACAATTGCATCTTAGTCAAGCTAGAGGGAGAAGACAGAAACCGGTATAATTACAGTTCGGTTCGCCGACAGAAGCAAACATTTGACGTGTACCGACAAAAAACAGTGCGATGCTGCGACACCTTCGCTCAAGAAAGAACACAGCCTGTTTTTCTATGCCTTGTTTGGCCCTTTAGGCTTGAAATAAAACCTGTTGCAATATTCGGCCAACGTAGAAAAAAACCGAAAACCGCTCAATTTTCGTGTTTTCGCGGGAGCGTTTGCGCCGATCAGCAGAAACCAACCCGCGAATTTGCGCCAGTTCCCCAGTCTAGAACACTTTTTGTGGGCCTTTTTTCGCAAATTCTCAACAAGTGTCAACGTCACAGAACCTGTAAACTCCTATTTTCTGCGGACAATTCGAACTTTCGAAGTAATAAGAAACCATCTTGGGAAAAAGAATAACGTTCAAAGGCCATTCCATTCCACAAGCTGCTCAGCCACAAACTCCACTTCCCGTCTTCTGCTTCCTTTGTACCCAGGCGTTGACTTCTCTGACTTTGCTGAAAACCGAAGAATAGGGGAAATCCATCACCGTTTCAAGCACTGGCACTTTCCCATCAAACGCTGCGCTTCTGCCCTCCGTTAAGAGAGAAACCAGCTATCCAACCGGCTTCCACGGGGTCTAGGAATACATACACAGACCTCCCAACGCTCCTAGATACCCGGTACTTGTTTCTGCCCTCCGCCCCCACTCCACTGCCATTGTCAGCACCGTTTCTTCCACTCATCGACCTCAAAGAAGTTTTGCTGCTCAGTTGCACAATTGAGCCACCAACACCTCGTTGATCCCCACTGAGTACAAGGGTGACCTAGAATTTGTCTCCAACTGCTACGCCCACTCTATTTATGCCCAACTATTGACCAACTCGTTTCCAAATCACAACCCGAATGAACTTCAATAACCAAGAGTTGAACTCATTCTTGGCCGTGCCAGGGGACCACCAGGAACAACCCTTTCCGTCACTATCACCGCAGAGATCAGGCTCTCCTAGGTCAATCCTAAGTGAGCAGATCCAGCAGCAGAACCAACAGTCCAACTCTAACTCTACAACTAGCAATTTGGGTAGTTTCAGAACCAGAGGAAGGGCAGGTACCTTGCCATCGAGACTATACTCCAACTCTGTTTCATCCACCATTTCAAGCGGTAACCAATCATACTCGCCTTCATTCAACCCAAACTCCAATGTCTTGGATCCAAACTCATTGAACTTTGACTCTTTATCAGTCTCACAGACATCATCATCGAATCAACTAGATCCGATTAGTGCTTCTGTGACTGGGACTGGAACCAACGTTCAACCAAGGACAAGATTACGTTCAGGCTCATTGCTAGGTCTATCAGAGAGTAACTCCATCTGGGGCGACTCATCTACACAGCAAACACTTACACCTCAACAAGCATTATCTTCATCAATATCTAGCTTGACCACTCCTAATGAATTCACGCAAGGCAGAATATCTCCACCGAAGATCAGTCTCCAGCCCCAAGCCATTGATGAAAACACATTGAATAGAGCAAGAGCATACTCCACAAACAATGCATTAGTTCATGAATCTTCTGGTCATAATTTCTACCTGCAGAACCTTGAAGAGAACATACCATACAACTTCATCCTGCCATCTCAACAACACCAGTCACAACATCTCTCACAACAACATGATCAATTGAATGGTCTTTCTCAATTCCAAGATCAGAATAGACCAAGAGCCCAAACTTTCCAGAATGGTGTTCAAACTCAATCGCCAATTATCTTCAACAACCATAACTCGATTAGTGAACTGCCTGAAGCCACCCAGAACTTATACCCTTCAAAACCTCACTTGGCCAGCGAGCAACCATTATTGTTAGATAATATTGATTCAAGATTATTGAACTGGACGTCCACTTTCCAAGACAGCTCGTTAGGCCCTACCAATACATTATTCTTCTCCAATTTGCCTGCACAATCGGTCTCACCATTGTCATTAGCTAACTTACTAATCAAATTCGGTAAGATCTTAACTGTCAGAATTTTTATCGGGAATGATAGTGCTCTTGTTGAGTTTGAAAGTTTAGAATCAGCTATGCAAGCTAAAGCCCTACTGAACCATCAGGAATTGATGCCAGGGTTCACTTGTATCGTGACTTTTGCCAAAATTCTACCTTTACAACAAGATCATTCACCACCAGTACCACCAGGTTACCATCAAGAACCACAGCACCAACAATTTTCCAACTTGCCACCTCCAAACATCCAGATTAATGCTCCTGGAGAATCCACACTCTCCACGACAACTGTTGCTGATAATCCAGAGTTACCAAAGACTATCAGCGATGAACCACCTAGCTTGCCAGAAATTGTTGATGATATTTATGAAGCCATCTCCAAATTAGGTGTCAATGCCCAGTCTGGCAGTGTTGGGAACATCATCTCCAATGCCTTGAAGTACAAAGGCTATGACAATGATTTTGGTCCATTACCTGATCCAATTCCAATTAGGGAGTTCGATGCTCCAAAGTTGAGAGAAACAAGAAAGGCTATTGATGCTAACCAAATGACCCAGTTTGAAATCGAAGAGTTGTCAATTGCCATTTTAGATGAATTGCCTGAATTATCCAGTGATTATTTGGGTAACACCGTTGTTCAAAAGTTGTTCCAGTTCTCATCTACCTCAATCAAATATATCATGCTGAAAGAAGTTGCACCTTATTTGGCTCAAATGGGTATTCACAAGAACGGTACTTGGTCTGCACAAAAGATGATCTCTGTCGCTGATACCCCATTACAAATGGCCATTGTGGCAAAGAGCTTGAAGCCTTATTGTGTTCCATTGTTCAATGATCAATTTGGTAATTATGTCATTCAATGCTCTTTGAAATTTGGTTCTCCATGGAATGATTTCATCTTTGAAGTCATTCTTGCAAAGTTCTGGTTGATCGTTCAAAACAGGTTTGGTGCTAGAGCCGTTAGAGCCTGCTTAGAAAGTCATCAAGCTTCTGTGGAGCAAACTGCTATCATATCCGCTGCTGTTATCTTACATGCTGAACATTTGGCCATTAACCAAAATGCTGCTTTATTGATCACTTGGTTCTTGGACACTTGTACTTTGCCAAACAGACACTTGTTGTTAGCTCCAAGATTGATTCCTCACTTGGGTCAGCTATGTACACATAAGCTGGCTAGCTTGACAGTGTTGAAGGTCTTGAACAACCGTTATGAAGTTGAAGCTAAGAATTTGATCTTGAATGCATTGTTTGGCAACGTGCCTGACTCTGAAGAAGAGAATGGCTCAAAACCACCGGAAATCTTGGAACAGATCTTACAAGATAATGTCCATGGTGCTACATTCGTCTTCAAGGTGTTGTCCAACCCACAGTTAGAGAGCAATGTCCGCAAGCACATCACCCAACAGGTCCGTAAGGTGCTATTAGAATTGAATGTTGGTTCTTATCAAGGTTACAAGAGGTTGTTAGAAGAGGTTGGTCTAGGTAACAGATTAGAGGGTACCAGTCGTCACTCTAGAAGTCATTCAAATGGCGGTAATGGTAATGGGAACCAAAGAAACAAAAACAGACAAAATAAGACCTCTCCAAACCAAAACCAGAGACGTTCTACTCCAAATGGTTCCAACTTGAGACCTCAACAACCACAATTGTTTCAACAGAACATCCCACCACAACCACAGTTCATACAAAATGGTCAAAGTGGCCAGAATGACTACTTACCGACTGATTTACAACAACAATTCTATCAATCTCATGAACCCTCACCACAACAGCCAGCACAACAACAAGGTTTCCAGAAGAACGGTAACTATGGTCTTGAGAACATTCCATTTGAGTTTGATAATGGTACCAACAAGCTATTTGATGAACGTTTGAACTATCCACCGCAATTTCAACCATCTAACCAACCGTTCAACAATGGTTTCCCATCCAGAAACACAATTAACTTCCCTCAACAACAACCTCAATTCGGATATGGTCAGTTCTAAATTGAACCGAGGTCCTCACAAACTTTATGATTGGTATTTTCTGCTGCTTTATTTCCTACTCTTTTTTGATGAATCTGTATTTATTGTGTTTTCCACAACACCAAAATTTAAAAAATTGGGCCTTGAAGCCCTAACTCATATATCACATTAACAAATTGTTAAAGCCAATAATATATAATTGTAATGATCCATTTTAGCACAACTGTAGCTTGTTTTATAGGGGAATTTGCATTGTCCATCATGATTGGCCTCTGATTACTATATTTCCGACCTGGACCCTCGGAATGAACAATATTATCGACCCGTGTACTTGACAGATGGTTAAAACATAAGAAAGAAATTAATCAAATGGCAAAAGCGATAAAGTGAAACTCACTGCGAATTCAGAGTCTCCTTTCTAATCAAAATACGTGTGGGTTTATCCGCGTGCTCCAATAAGTGCTTTTTCTTCCTGTCTTACTTGGTTTCCACCCGTGTTCTTTTGTCTTTTTGCTGGTTCACTAACGCATTGGACATCCTTGTGTTTGTATCCAAAAGCTCCCAACATTCGACTCTAGTTGGCAATTGACAGAGTGCCTTTATCTACTACGGAATAACTATACAACTGCAGCCGTTTTACAGATAACCCTTAGGAATCACCTCTGGTCATCTCCTGATTGTATTTACACCGCCCTATCACAATGGAGAGTGATAACGAAACTTCGTTGGCATCCTCGGTCTCATCACTATCCAGGAGAGTCATAGGCATTGCAAGAACTGGTACACACTTTCCAGCAACATCATCCAATGATGCAGATGACATCGACCTTGACTCGGATGGGTCTGAATACGAATTGCGGTCAAAGCTAAGAAGAAGTCGAGCCTCTCAATACTGCACGGAAGCTGACTCGGGCGTTGGTCCAATCAACAGGATACCGCCAGAAGTGTTGATCTTAGTGTTCTCCAACATCACCGAGAAACCTGCCCTTGTGACACTGTTGACCGTGTGTAAACGCTGGGGTGATTTGATTGTGGAACTTTTGTGGTATAGACCCAGTTTAATGACTGAGAATGCCATGAGAAGGGTCCAGGAGGTGTTGAAGATAGATAGAACTCAAACTTACTGGGACTACCGTCGCTACATTCGCCGCTTGAACTTGTCATTCCTTTACGATAAAATTACTGATGATTTTCTATGGCTATTTAAGGGTTGTGTCAACTTGGAAAGACTGACATTGGTCAACTGCTCAAAACTTACGCATGAACCAATTGTTGCCATCCTACAAGGCTGCCAAAAGATTCAATCTATCGATATCACAGGTATTAGAGACATTACAGATGATATATTTAATGCCTTGGCTGACAATTGTCCTAGGTTACAAGGTCTTTATGCCCCAGGTTGCCCTGCGGTCACCAGTGAAGTTATGTTCAAAATTGTTGAAAAATGGCCACTGTTGAAAAGGCTCAAAGTGTCTGATTGTGTGAATATCGACGATTCTGCAATCATGCAACTTACTGCTAGTTGTAAAGCCTTGATTGAAGTTGACCTTCAAAATTGTCCAAACCTAACTAACTTCTCATTACAAAGATTGTTTACTGATCTAGAAAATCTTAGAGAATTGAGAATTTCACACAACCCAAACATTTCTGCTCTTATGATCCCAGAGCACATGATTATGGACCGTATGAGGATCATTGACTTGGCGGGTTCAGCAACAATAACTGATAGGTTCATTGAAAGAATGGTCTTGAATGCCCCAAAATTGAGAAATGTTGTTCTTTCAAAGTGTATAAACATCACTGATGCCTCATTGAAGGCCCTCGCCAGCTTGGGAAAGAATCTGCATTACATACACTTAGGTCATTGCAGTCACATCACAGATTATGGTGTCACCACACTTGTGAGGAGTTGTCATCGCCTTCAATACATTGATCTAGCATGTTGTTCCCGACTGACGAACATTGCATTGGTTGAACTAGCACATTTACCAAGATTGAAAAGAATTGGCCTGGTCAAATGTTCCAGTATTAATGATGCTGGTATCCTTGCACTGATCCAACATCGTGGGTATGAAGACAGTTTAGAAAGAGTTCATTTATCTTACTGTACCCAAATCGGTATCTATCCAATCTATCAATTATTGCAATCATGTCCAAGACTTACACACTTATCTCTAACAGGTATTGCATCATTCCTGAGACCAGACATCACCAGATTCTGTCGTCAACCACCACCAGATTTCAATGAGCATCAAAAGGCACTGTTTTGTGTCTTCTCAGGCCAAGGTATTAGACAATTAAGAGATTACTTCACTAGAGTATTCTTAGATCAAAATCCGTTCGCCATAGGGACAGCTTTTGGTGCCGATGCTGATGCCATCCCGCTACAACAATTTAACAGGGCTCAGAACTTTGAGAGAATCAATGAAGTATTTAGAAGAGGCGCCCGCGACCTACCTGATCAAGCTGTCTTAGAAAGAATCATGAATGGTGACTTCCAACCTATTGCTAGGCTTGGTGAACTATTCCAACCCAGAGAAGAAGCTCAACAAGAGCAAAATTTGGTTCAAAATGGGGGTGGTATCGACAGAGAAGCTCAAGTCATTGGTTTAGGCGTTCAAAATGTCAATGTTGATGACACTCAAGATGAAGTGATGGAGGATGAATGAATACTGCTGCCCGCCCATTTAATAAACCCAAAATAATGTCAATTTCAATATTAATGATCTTTTTTCAATTCAGCTCAAATCGTTTATCTAGTACGCATAAACTTCTTTCATAACGTATTTATTTTTACTTCGTTAGTTAATGCATCGTTTGTCACGTAAATATTCTAATAATGTAAGTCACCGTCAACAATATCAACCAGACGATAGTGTCTTCAATGTTTCTAAAGCCCTATCACATTCGTTATCAAATTGATCAATCATCTGTTGGCAAATCTGTTCAAAGTGAGTTCTGCCTTGTTTAGCACTATATTTGATCCATTCGTCAATGGTCATCTCTAATTCAGTCTCAGGAATTTCATTAATGAAATAGGAAACTCTCCCATCAATGTCATTGTGAAGTTCGTACGACAGGTCTTTGATCTCTGCAATATACGTCTTGGCTGTCTCCAAATCTTCCAGTGGTTCAAACAGTTTGTTGGTATCGGTTGGGATCCAAGTTGGGTTGATAAAGTCCTTGGTGACAATGTCATCTGCACTATGTAATGATTCATCAGATGAAGAATTATCAACTATGGCTTTGTCAGTTTGAATTCTTTCCTGTTCAACAACTCCATCTTCTTGTCCTTGATCGGCTTCTTCAGGTTTCAAGTTAGTTTCACTCTCTGACTCTTGATTCTCTTCAATTGGATCTTCATGGGTATCTTTAGGTTGTTGCTTGAGGATAGTATGGTCAATTGGCTTGAAATAGGCTTCGATGTTATGGTCTGTGGATTCCTCAATTGGGATATCATCTGGATCAATTATAGGCTCAGAATTCTTCAGAAGTGAGTGTACGCTAATGTCATCAGAGCCTTTATAACTTTCATCAAGAAATGGGCTTCGACTTCTAGTAATCTTTGGGCTTTCCAAGAATCTAGATTGTGATAAAACGTTCTTGTTCAACGGTTGACTTTCATTTCTGGTTTGAGACGGCTCTTCGACTGGTTCTTTGATTTTAGACTTATTGCTTGCAATATTCACGGTAAACGTACTTGAGCTCTGAAGATGTTTCAACGGGCTCTCTTTAGTCTTTCTGTTGGACATCTTCACTACGGGAGATGATCTATCCGACCCGACATCCGGTTCTTCATTGATATTGTCTTTGCTATTGCTGACAAGGATGATTGAGTCATTGTCAGTCTCATTGCCTTGGTCGTTTTGTTCTTCGTTTTCCCTTTTTGGGCTAGACGCTGTTGGATTGTTTTCTTCTTTTGATTCCACTTGAACACTCGATGTCTCAGGAGCATTTGAGTTGCCAAGTCTTGGGGATGACGGGGGAATAGAAGTTTCTTTAATTTGAGTCTCTTGTACTTGTGATCTTGAATCAAGACTCATGTTCATCTCAGAGTTGGATTTGGCATCGGATATGCATGAGGTTGAAACATTAGTAATACCAAGTAACTTTTTGCCTCCAGCCCTCTTTAATTTCTCCTTTATTCTTTCTTTAACAGCAGGTTCTGGCAGTAGTTCAATAGCGGCACTTTTCAAGTTTTCGTTAGAAAATAGGCCGTTGTTTTCAAGAGAGCTATCTAGGATCTTTGACTTCTTTGGTGAAGTTAAAACCCTGGAGCTGTTCTTGATGGTAGATGTTGACTTTCTCGTCTTGGATGATCTAGTGGACTTATTGGATTTGTTATTGATAGGCTGGCTGTAGTCCTCATCTGACAGTAAATAATCTTCATTGGAGGTTAATCCAAAGCTTTCACTTTCATCTCCCTCTGAGTCAGAAACATCAATCACCAGAGGTTTAGCCTTTTTACGGGCACGTCTTGGTTTCAATCTTAATTGTGTCTCTGTTACTTCTTGCTGAGACTCTGATTCTGAAGATATTTTAGCTTTCTTGGTCTCTGATGGTTGAAGTTCTGTTGCATTAGGTCTCTTTGCTGGTGTTTCAGATTGATCACTTTCTTGATTTGCCAACATACGCAAATAATAACAGTCTTGGTTGATATTTCTCTTCTTGTGTTCAAACAGAGGGTCATCATCCGGCTCCCAGCCTTCTAAGGAAACGCCACAGTAGATGCACATAACCAGATCATCGCCCTTCTCTTGTGGATAGTAATAGAACCCGGAATTGATCATCTTCTCAGATGTTGGATTAACACCCTCAACTTTGTCATAAGGCCAACTGTTTCCAAAAGTGCTCTTTCTGATCTCAATAGCATCAGCGGATAATGGGTTATTGAACTCTTCAATGTCTTCCCACTCATGGCCAGCTTCGTTGGCTCTATCTCTGATATGTTTGTGCATTCTGCTAAACCAACACAGTGGCGACTTCTTCAAATGATGAGCAATGGGGTCTTTGCAGTTCTTCCAAGTAGATGTGAGTTTGTTACAGCTGATGCATCTGACTCTGTCTTTGTACCTTGAAGTAGGTTCATAGTAGAAACCAAGCTTGCTCATGAACTCTGGAGATGGCGTCTTGTAGGGCCATGAAAGCACAGTGTCGGTATTGGGGACATGGTAATTTGTGAACGACTCAGTTCTAACATTCGAGGCGGCGTAAAAGGGCTCCTCTTCCCCTTTTTGACTCATCTTGGGCTTGAATCGTCAATTTGTAAAGTAAAGTAGCGTATATAATCCTATGAATCCAATGTTTACCTTTGAAATGTAAACAAAAGGCGGAAAAAAAAGTCGCGAATTCGCGGTGGCCCCATTGTCGAGATCCGACCTAAAATACGGCACGTGAGAAAAAAATCAGAAAGAGTTCCGACCTCAAACACTTGAACTCCTGGTTGGGGTTGGCCCAAGCTAAGGAAACAATAATGGTCCCAGGCAAGGCAAACAGCACTGCCCCTGGGAGTGCTGAAAAAAAAAGGAGACCGCAAAATGGCCCGTTTTGTGTCTCATGACTCTCTTTTTGATGCTCATATGCCAAACTCTGCTCGTTTAGGTCTGATTTCCGCCTGAGTCGCGCATAAAAAATGCAAAGTCAATCGAACGATTTGATAGCGCGATGAGATGTCACAGATGTTGTTATAAGAACGCTTCCGGACCATTAATTTGTCGTTTTGCTGTCGTTCGCTTTATACCCTGTGCTACTACTACTTTTGGTCTGTTTGCTGAGCTCGCTCCATAACTAGACCCCTCGCTATAACAAGCTCTTCACAAGGAACACTCGTTTATCACAACCATTCACTAAGATGCCCTCAGTTGATTACGAGGTTATAGTTATTGGTGCTGGTGTTATTGGCCCGGCTATCGCCACCGGTATGGCCAGACAGGGCCGTAAGGTACTATTGATAGAGAGAGACTGGCGAGAACCGAACAGAATCGTCGGTGAATTGATGCAACCTGCAGGTCTAAGAGCCTTGAGATCTTTAGGTATGATCCAAGCCATCAACAACATCCAAGCCATTCCAGAAACCGGTTACACTGTGTTTTACGAACAGGAAAGAGTTTCCATTCAATATCCAAGCAAAGGCTCCATCAAACCTGTTGAACCTATCAAATCATGTGTGTTTGGTGGTAATGATAAAGTGCTTGATGATGGCCATGTCACTAAATGGGATTTTGAAGATGACGAGTTTGAACGTGGTGTGTCATTTGAACATGGTAAGTTCATCACTAACTTGAGAAACATTGCCAAGGCTGAAAAGAACATTACCACTTTACAAGGTACTGTAACGGAGATCCTCCAGGATAACACTGGTGTCCATGGGGTTACTGTGAAACTAGACGATGGAACCGTTAAGAAATACTATGCCGACTTGACCGTTTGTTGTGATGGTATCTTTTCAAGGTTCAGAAAGATTCTAGCAGAAAGTAACGTCTCCACTACCGACTCCCATTTCATTGCCCTAAAATTGGTTAATGCTGATCTACCTGCTAAGAACACTGGTCATGTCATAGTAGGCTCTTCATTTTCCCCAATCTTGGTTTACCAAATCACCCCTACAGACACTAGAGTGCTATGTGCCTACAATGGTACCAAATTGCCAAAAGATCAAAAGGCGTACCTAAGATCAGCTGTGTTACCAAACTTACCAGAACAATTAAGACCATCATTTGAAAAAGCCCTTGATGAGCCAATCAAGACACATCCAAACCAATACTTGACTGCTAAACAAAACGACATCCCAGGTTTATTAGTAATTGGTGATGCCTTGAACATGAGACATCCATTGACCGGTGGTGGTATGACCGTTGGTCTGAACGATGCTTCTTTGATTGTTAGATTGTTTGAAAAGATCCCATCATTATCAAACCGTGAAACCGTGAATGAAACATTATTAGAATTTCACTATGAAAGAAAGGGTCTAAGTTCAGTTGTTAACATTCTTTCAATTGCACTATTCTCCCTATTTGCTGCCAAAAACTCCAACTTACGTATCCTTCAAAGAGGTTGCTTCAAATATTTCCAATGTGGCGGTGATTGTGTCAGCTTACCAGTTGGTTTCCTGTCCGGTCTATTACCAAAACCTATGCTATTAACATGGGTCTTCTTCAAGGTTGCTTTTTATGCCATCTGGGTCAACTTCAAGGACAATGGTTTGATATTGTTGCCATTATCCATCATTCAAATCTTCACCATCTTGGCCACTGCTGCCTATGTCTTCACTCCTTACTTATGGGCCGAATACTTTTCTTAATACTTGTGTTTACACCGATGATGCTCGAATGAATTTAGACGATATTAATTTAAAGGTAATAAAGATCTGTGCTTTTATGATCAGTGTAATAATCACATACTATAATAACTCTATAGTTGGGTGTCCCCTACCGACTCATTTTGTATTGCGAATGGGAAAAAATGTTACAGTCCAAATGGTGAGATATATTACGAACTAGTACACTATCATCCTCACCCTACGAACAATGGAAAAGCCACTTTGGTATCGTTGGGCCCGGGTTTATGCCACCGGTGCTGCTATTGTTGCCACTGG
This sequence comes from Taiozyma bovis, assembly GCA_003707945.3. Classification (NCBI taxonomy): domain Eukaryota; kingdom Fungi; phylum Ascomycota; class Saccharomycetes; order Phaffomycetales; family Wickerhamomycetaceae; genus Taiozyma; species Taiozyma bovis. The sequence goes on along the minus strand of PPMH03000002.1, from coordinate 30,898 downwards.
TTTCCTTTTGTACAAATACACCACTCCTACTGAGGAGGAACTGATTTCAAGATTGTCTCCAGAACTGAGGGCTCAGTATGAAAGGGAAAAGGGCTTGAGAAGAAGAGAACAAGAAGAGCTGATCAAGATTGTCAAGCAAACTTCCGCCTCTAATGATCCGATTTGGATGACTGGTCCTATCAAATCACCTTGGGAAAAGGGTAATCCAAAGATCAATTTAAAGGAGAAGTACGAGAAGGACCTAGCAGAACAGAACCAATTGAGTGAACTGGAAAAAGTCCAATTGGAACTAGAACAAGTCCAGGCAAAGACAAGAAAAGAAACTGAAGAGAGATTAAAGCAAAAATCCTGGTTTTCCTGGAAATGATGATGATGATGTTATGAAATTTTTATTGAGGATTGGCTATATATTATCGATATCTACTGGGTTACAAAGTATTTCCTGTACATAGATGGAAAACATATGTTTATTTTAGTTCTATGAAATGAATCCGTATGATAACAAACTTAGCGTCCTGGCCATGCGAATCTCCCATCTTTTGCCAACGCGGATAGTGCGCTTGTTGCATTCGATAGTGCATACGACGAAGTTGAAGAACTCTTTTCTCTATTAGCAGCATCAACAGCCTGTTTTAGGTTAGTATTCCCCCCTCCTAACGCACTGATGTTTAAATGGTACTCACTGCCACAATGTTTGCTATGTTTGTCTCAATGACCATCCCACCCTGGACAATCTCCTCCAATACACTTTGCAACACTTGCCAGCCAAACACCAAATCAATCTCACGCACATTCTCAAAACACTTATCCAGACTTTGGACAAATACCTGTATCAAGTCAAGTATCCCCAGCTCAGACTCCTGGTCATCCACGATGAATACGAAGTATAGAGTAGCGTAGTGTCTGTATATGACCTTGATGTCTTCAATGCCCTCAAGTAATGGTGGTGGTGTAAGGAACGACGACTGGTAGGGCTGTCTCTGGTTGACTAATTGGTATACCTGGCGGAGTAGCTCATTCTGTGTCTCCACATCCTAGAGGGAGGTGTTAGTAATTGACTAGAGAGTGGCATATGGTATTATGATGGACTTACCACTGGAGTATAGAACTTCATCAAACGTGGTAAAGAATCGTTGTTAACTGCTGTTGTTAGCGATGTGCTCCGCAAAATACACGTCAAGAAAGGCCAAACTCACATATAAGCACGGAATGGATCATGAATGCGTTGTAGTACTTGAATTGAGGCAAACAGTGCTGAATTCTCTGACAGTGAAAGTTTGACTTCAATATATTACCAGGATGATATTTGGGTTTCGCGAACTCGTTTGGTACGATAAGATTAGAATTAGTATATGTCAGCCTACTTAAAACCCACTCAAAGACAGCTTCTTAGGCGTAGATTGCTGACAATTTCTAGATATACCAATCTGCTAGTATATCTGTTGTTTCCAGCTATTGTGCTTTTTTAAGAGACCAGGAAGATGACTCTGTCTGAGTATCACGTGAAATACAATGAAATTTTGGAGAAGGAGGACCTTGTTGATGTCCACAGACTTGTGTCGTTGTTCCAGTCGGTCACTCCTAAGCTGACAAGGGTGCTGGGGGATGCTAGCGACGGGTTTCTACTGAAGTGGAACCTGGTGAAGCTGAGCCTCTCGGATGATGCCGCTGCTGAGGCCTATGGTGGTGGGAGATTGACCTCAGGGATTGAGATGGTTTATCAGAATCGCTATAGGAAGTTTGTAAAGAGTATTGAAGGGTTCAAAGAAGTGACATCCAAATTTGCAGAGAGACTAGACACACAAATCAAGACTAACGAGAAAGAATTACTGCTCATGATTTTACAAACAAAGACTCTAATCCCTTCCATATTCGAATTACTAAGAGATGTTGATGCCCTAGAGGATGAGATTATCACCATCTTTACAGAATTGACAGACTTCCTCGATGATATCCTCTTCCATTTTGAATCCTTCAATGATAAGAGATCCCAGTTGCTTGATGATACCTTTTGATACGAACTTTATGACCCTTTTTGTTTTTGTCTTACATTCCCTTCCATTCTTGATGCCACAGTTTTTTCATTCCTCCATTCCATAGTGCTCTCAATATAGTTGCGAATGGATAAAACCAGGGGAAGCTGATACACTGGAAATAATGAAATAGATTCAACATCCAAGCATCCCCTCCATAATCTGCTGTGTGCCTTACATGGGCTATGTCAGTACACCGTTTATTTATAAGAATTTGTAGCGCTACGACATATTATGAATATTTAGTCTAGTCTATTGACTTATAGTGATGGTTTTAGGGCAGCGTATTCAGCCACAGCTTCCAATTCAACTTTGTAGGCTGGGTTTGGGAAGGCGACTAGGATGGCAGATCTGGCTGGTTGGGTGGTAAAGTATTGAGCATAAACCTCGTTGACCTTTGGAGCATCCTCGGCGTGTCTGATGAACAACAAGACCTTCAAGACCTTGTCTAAAGACGAACCGGAGACTTCTAGGACCTTTTTCAAGTTTTGGATGGCGTTGTGGGTCTGTTGGGTGACGTCTTCAGGGACGATACCGGTGACTGGGTCAGAACCAACAGAACCAGAGGTGAAGACATGGCCATTGCTCTTGCAGGCTGGAGATAGCAGATTGTTACCGGTGGCACCGACTTGTTCCCATGAGACTTTTTCTGGCATTATGACTGTTCTTTAGCGATGCTATTGGACCTGAAGTTTGTAGAAGAGGCGAAAGGTGAAAGATTCAAAGTGTTTCTGCTTATCAATGGTTGTCGGTTATATAGATCCGCATCTGGCTCGGACTTCTGGCGCTTGTTTTCCGAGACATGGATTGGGACAGGATTCTGGCTTAGGAGTGTGGATTGTGGTGGATTGTGGTGGATTGACTTGTGTAGATCGAACTATACAGTGCTGATACTCGTTTAACAAGCTGAAATAGCCCTTTTTAGGATTATTTTAGGCGGCTGTTTACAACTGTGTCTCTTTGTGCTAATTCACAGGGACCTCAAATGGCCTGAGCATCAGATCTCACGAGTTTAAATGGCAGCTAGGTGTCGCGGGAAAGGGCTTCAGCTCCTACCTGTCACCACTGAATACATCAACAGGCTAAGACCTTCAGAATGCCTTTCAAAGATGCTGTTTGGGGCACTTTTTAAGACATGGTCGCGTAAACCGCGTAAACCGCGTTTCTACGCGTTAGTTTCTTGGGCAGAAACAATTAAAAACGGGCACCACTTTCAGCATTTCAATGACATTTTTACCATCTATACAGCCTGTAATCATCCTTGTTTTTGTCACTATTCGGAATCATTGCCGCTTTAAGCACTTCTTCTCTTCTGAAGCTCCCTGTTTTGGACAATTTCTCTATTTGTACGTTTTTCACGAATTTTGGTTCTAAATTACTACAAAACAAAGGCAAATAGTCTCTCATCAACCACTAGAAATTGCACCCTAAAGGTACATCTCTTACGCCAGAAATGAGCGAGAAGAAACGAGATGCTGCAGCTGCAGTGTCTCCCCAGAAGAAAGACTTAGGAAAGAAGCACAAGGGCCCAAACCAGAAGGAAAACATAGACACTAACACTAGGTCTCATGTTGGAAGAGTCAAGTATTCGTTTGGCCCTACAAATAACCTTGCATCCTCTACTCCCCTAAAGTCCATCAAGATAGACAACAATATACCTACCAAGGACAACCAACGAGATGCTGCTACTCCACTGAAGCCACCTGCTTCCACCATCACCAGATCAGATACATTGAGTTCAGATGACCATGTGTTTTGGGCTCCTACCCCCAAGTCAAAGATCGACTTTGATCTGTCCAAGAGAAATGAGAAGAAAACACTGCTGTCGTCTTCGCCTCTGGCTGAACCTCTAAGCATTACCATCAATCCAATCCAGAATTTACCAGAAAAGTACTCCACCATCAACTTCTCCTCACAACAATCACCAGAAGTCACAAGAACTATCCAGCATCCCTTGAAAAGCGAAAGCTTCCCACAATCAGGCTCAAAATCCAAGAAACTTCCCTTCAAAGGTAGGAATTACTTTAAATTCAGTCAGTTCAATACTCCAGAACCTTCATCGCTACGAAAGAAAGACCTTTCCAGCTTGATAAACACTTTAGAATCACAGCTCTGTTCGCAAAATAACATTTTCAATAACACACAAGATGGTGACTCAATGTTGATGACAGAGACACCATCCAAGCCGAAAGTTTGTGAAACTATCAATTCTGATGTACTTAAATCGCCTCAGAAAGCTAAGGTTGAGAATTCAAGTGATGCGTTTGATGATAGTGAGGACTTCTTGGATGACTTGGATAAAGTCCTTGAAAAAAAGACACAGCCATCCGCTATGGAAGACGTTTTACTCCATGATGAGAACAAGAGTACTGACAGCTTACAAGCAATCACCAGAAAGTTAAGTCAAAGTCTCATTGGTGTCAAGGATGAGAACAATGTTGATAGTCCAGACACTGATGAAGATATGGACAACACGAGTGATTTTGATGATGATATGGTTAACGAAATTCTGCTAAAAAAACCTTCACAACCCACAAAACGAAGCCAAACTTCAACTCTACCCTCAATGTCATCTATCAAATCACCACCTGTGCTAAGTACTCAAGAAAGACGGGTTAAGAGTGCCGATTTGGCTGGTCAAATGATTTTCAAGAAAGACATCGAAGGAACTGACACAAAGAAGATGAATTCCTTCAGAAAATCAGACATGAATATCGCGAAGGCTGCCGTAGAAAGGCAAGGTGTTCGTCGTTTTCAAGTTCTGAAGAATCTGAAGACGAAATACCCTCAAGGCTCCCAAATAAAAGAACAAAAAATTTTAATGGTAGTTGATGGCGCCAACAAGCCAGACAAGATTGTATTAAGAGATCTTTGGGCCCGCCTGGACATTGGAGATGGTGATGTTATACACGTGATAGGTGAAGATTACAAGAGACTCGATGGCGAGACTGATTCATTGTTAATTTGGAATCCTGACATTCTTCTTTCTGCCACCCTGATTGGTGATACGATCAATTGTCAAAGACGCTCTGTTTTGAAGACCAAACTCGATTTCAGAGGTGACTACAGTGTTGCTCTTATTGTTGGTGAGATTGTCCATTCCATTTTCCAAGCTGTACTTAGAGATAGTGATCCATCTTTGGACTACATGAAAGACTGCCTTGAAGAAGAACTGGATAACTACCTCGTCACTATCCTAACGATTGATGAGACAAAAGACACAATTAGGAAGGAAGTTCTGAGTCATTTACCTTACATCCAGACCTGGTATGGGTTATATGTTAGACAGGCCCCTTTGGACAAGTCAACCGTGAGAATACCGACCAAGGGTAAACATACCAAATTTGCTGCTAGTAATATTCTTGACATTGAAGAGAACATTTGGTCCCCAATTTATGGCCTTAGAGGGCTGATTGATGTTACTATTGAGGCCACGTTACAGAAAGAGACAGGTTTAGAAGGTAAATTTATTACTCCCTTGGAACTAAAATCTGGTAAGTCCATGTATGTTGCTCATCAAGCACAGGCTTCGCTGTACACCTTATTGTTGAAGGACAGATATGACCTAGATGTTGAATTCTTCATGCTTACCTATACTAGGCTGAAAGAAACTACCAAGAATGAGATTGACAAGAGACAGTTGAAAGATTTGATTTGTGCCAGAAACAGTCTATCCAACTATCTGAAAGAAGGTTCAAGAAACCTACCAAAGTTAATGCAAAGTTCTATTTGTGATAACTGCTTTGTCATTAACGAGTGCATGACCTACAATAGACTAATGGAAGATGGTACTTCTGAAGAAAGTGGTCTTGTTGAAGGCAAGTTTGATGAAATCACTGGCCATTTAGACAACCCCAAATATTCAGAATTCTTCAACTACTGGGATGAGCTCATAACCAGAGAAGAAGGTACAATCAACCTATTGAAGAGAGATTTGTTCCTAATTGACAGTGTCACTCGTGAAAAGACAACTGGTAAATGTCTTAGCAGGTTGGTCATCAAGACTGCAAAAGATGATGAGAAGGCTGTTTCGAAGTTTGTATACATCTTTGAGAGAAATCAGCTGGGACATTCGCCATTGAATGGATCTCAATTGAGTAAATATGATAAAGTTCTAGTCAGTGATGAGTCCGGTCATTACGCCCTATGTTCGGGTTGGGTCTTAAATGTGAAACCTGAAACAATCACTATCTCCACAGACAGAAGGTTGAAGAACAATAACTTGAGAACTGAAGGGTTTAGCAGTCAGAGCAACCAAACTTATCAAAGTGTTTTGAAACCATTAGATCCAACTCAGAGGGCCAACAACAAAATCACGTACAGGATTGACAAAGATGAGATGTTTCATGGTATGAAGTTGGCTAGATCCAACTTGATGAATTTGTTCTTGGAAGAGGGCGATACTTCTAGAAGAGAGTTAATTGTGGATGGTAAGAAACCAACGTTCAACGATCAGCCACTGCCTTACCAACTAGAGAAGAATCATACTTTCAACGTTGACCAAATACAAGCATTTGATAAAGTGTTGTCTGCTAATGACTATGCCTTGTTGTTAGGTATGCCAGGAACTGGTAAAACTACTGTTATTGCTCAATTGATCAGATTCTTAGTTGCTAATGGTAAAACTGTGTTATTGACCTCATATACCCATTCGGCGGTTGATAATATCTTACTGAAGCTTACAAATGACGATATCGATATCCTGAGACTGGGGAGTGCCTCAAGAATTCATCCAGAAGTGCTTCGGTATTCACCGCTGAAAGATGATATCAAGAATGCCCAAGATTTGAAGGAAAGATACCTTGACCCGCCAGTGGTTGCCACAACTTGCTTGGGTATCAATGATTGGATTTTCAACAAGAGAAAGTTTGACTTTTGCATTGTTGATGAATCATCACAGGTCTCAATGCCTGTCTGCATTGGTCCATTATCATTCTGTGATAAGTTTGTGTTAGTTGGTGATCATTTCCAGTTGCCTCCATTAGTTCAAAATCCCGAGGCCAAAGGTTTGTCCAAAAGTTTGTTCAAGATGTTGAGTGATTCCTCTCCGGAAGCTGTTGTTGATTTGACTCATCAGTACAGAATGTGCAATGATATCATGTTACTATCCAACACAATCATCTACAATGGTCGTTTGAAATGTGGGTCCGAGGCAGTGGCTAACCAATCGTTGAAAATCCCAAACATCAAGAAGTTGGCTTTGACACATACTCAGAACCTGAACTTACACAAAACCTGGCTAGAAACTGTCTTGGATGAGAGGAACAAAGTACTATTCTTAAACCATGATCAAGTTGGTGGCTGCAATGAAAACAGTATTAAAGAGAACATTGAGAACGTCAAAGAAGCTGAGCTGGTCCGTCAAATTGTCGAGGCAATGCTATTGTGTGGGGTTTCTCAAAGAAGCATTGGTGTTATGTCATTCTATCGTGCCCAGTTGAGATTATTTTACGATATCTTCAGTGAGAGAAAAGAGATTGAAATGTTAACAGCTGATCAATTTCAAGGTCGTGACAAAGATGTTGTGATTATTTCACTAGTGAAATCAAATGACAAGAATGATGCCGGTAGTCTAATCAAAGAATGGAGAAGATTAAACGTTGCCATCACCAGAGCTAGATCCAAGCTTATCATCATCGGTTCAAAAAAGACTTTGCAAAGTTTGAACACCATTGACGCATTTATGAATATCTTGGCCTCAAGAGGTTGGTTTTATGATTTACCACCACAGGCTGATACATTCTACAAAATTGAATCGCCATCACTCAAGGAAATGGTATCAAAGAAGAAATCACCAAAGTCACAGAAATCTTTGAAGAATTCCAAAGTTATTGAGAAACGACCTATCACTAGAGATATCATTAGAGAGATGGGACTTTGAGTACATTTAGTTGGATTGTAAATGAAGTTACTTCATTTATTTATTCAGTATAAGGAGTATTGTGACGTCATAGAAATATTCAGGGACTTCGACTCAGCCATTCAATGAAGCCTTTGATTTATTTAAGGTCAGTGGAGTCACTCATCTGATGTGATTGCATAATCACATTTCAGTAGATTTATAAGTCATGGAATTTCGTAAAATTTCATCTTATAACCAAACAGCTATTGTAGATCAAATCTTGCCTCAGCGTTGATAGCATACAACAACTTTTCCTTCAAAACTCTCTTGTTTGGGTATTCTGGTAAATTCAGCATATTAACACACGTGGCTGAAGTTGGAAGCCTCCGGACATTGGAACCATTCCTTCTAATAGCAAAGTTTGGTGTCAAGGCTTTGAAACCTAACAATGGTGCTCTTGGAACCGAGGTGACAAACTTGATCAATTGAGATTTCTCATGGTTATCAAACTCTTGCTCTACGACTTCCCAGAAATCTTGAATCGTGTTTGATTCTCGTTCGAATCCAGCGTAAACTGTATTTTCTTTCAAATCTTGAATGTCAACCCGGGTGTCACCAGAGATTAATAGGTGAAGTTCATGTGGATTGAACATTGATAGCCAATCTCTTGAAATAATCTCGTATAACCCACTAAGGAAATAATTGCACTGTAGATTGATCATTTTGTTCATCTTGTAATTTGATAATTCATGGACAAATTTCAATCTGTTTGAAGTGTTCACTGGCGTCAGGCTCCCATTTTGAATCAAATCAACCGTGATGTTCTTTCTATCGAGTCTCTCGTCAACACTAAAAGTCATATCCAATGACGCCAAATCTTCTTCAGACATAGTTAGGATCTTTGTCAAACTCATGTATAAGTCAAAGTCCAGACTTTTCAAATCATCAAACGAGTTTTTGTATCCTGAATTGAATTTGGTTAGAAAGAATCTGGCGAACGAAATGTCAACTAGCACCCTTTCATATAGACATTTCCCAATGATCTTACCCAGAAACTTGATGTAATTCAACTTTTTCAATTGGTCTTCTGTGTCAACTCTGTACTGGTACTTCAACCCAATCTCTGGATTTGGATACAACTCACTATATGAGTTCTCAACAAATAGATCTCTGAATCCTTCTTGTACCACACTGGTTAAGAATTCTTTGGTTATACCACCACCATCAATACCACTCTCTCTCCCATGTTCATTAGTGAAAACAATGGATAACTTGCTTTTGAATGTTTCACCAAGTTTGTTGAAACTTTCGTATGCATCGTCTAACAAATGCTCTCTTCTGATGGTAGCAGTTTGTCTGCTTTCATTAAAAGTGCTAAACCACATAAAACGAGACAGCATGCTGAGGCCAAGTCTATGCCTATCAGCTTCAACCAAAGTTTGGAAGATCTCAACTCTCTTTTCAAATGAGATGAAGAATGGTGTCTTTTGGAAGATCTCGAGTTTGGCCAAGGTTTCACTGTTTAACGTACTCATCATTGCAGCCTCATCTTCTGAGTTGTAACCATCATTGTTCTCTCTGTCTTGGTACTTTACCAAGAAACTAATGAAGTTCGATAAGTCAAGTCTCTGTGGGTTCAACAACCACAGGTTTGATTGTTTTGTGACAACGTTTAATCTCGTATCCTTTAAATAGACCTGGGACAACACCTTGATTGAGATTTCTTTCAATTGTTCCAGTTTAGTAACATCTGTTAACGCGACGATCCTCTGATGGTTCCAAATCAAGTTGAAAACAACATGCTTCAAGAACATGGCCAATTTCAAAAACTTTTCTTGAGTAAGACTATAACTGGAGAATATTTCTGTGTCATTGGATGTAATCAAACGGTATTGGAAAAGCTCTAGAAAAATCAGAAGGTCATAAAACAGGAACCCTGAGCCACTTTGGAAGAGCTCTTTTAGGTAGGAGGTTGAAATGTTGAAAAACTTGTCTTCTTCGGTATCAAGTAGATGATTGAAGTAGTGGTTATTCAAAACAGATTCCAATAGCGGTTCAAATGTGTTGGGAATCAGATAGATGATGAAACTTGACTTCAGTGAAGGTTTTAGGTTGATCAACGAGCCGTAAAGTTGGGCAGCAATATGTGAGCTCTTGATTGCCTTAGAAGCAGTAGCGATAAATTTTCGGGAATAGAGAACTTTGATTGAGTCATTGAGTTTCTCAGAGATGATCTTTTGAGGGTATTGATGATGGTGTAATTCCGAGTTATTGTCATCATTGAACGATTTTTCAGACTTTGTGACTAATGATTCATGGATTGATGAAGTGATGTATGAAACTGACGTAACAAACTCCTCTGTATAAGGTCCTGAATTCTTGATGAAGGCAGACAAAAGGTTTAATTTCTCATCAGTGGTGAATAACAAGGTGTCCAAGGCGGATGGTTGAGCTAAAGAGGCAAAATTGATCTTTAGTTCTGGGAAGGACAGAGCGGCAGGTCTTATTAGAAACTTGACATAGTTGTTAACCTCAAACCTTGAGAAGATATAGATGATCTGAATAATTTGTTTGCTATTGAACTGGAATGGTAATGTGTGCTCAAATATGTTGGATAAGCTGGGGATTATTCCGACAGTAGTGTGGTGTAGATAAGGATGGAGAAGCAATAGCAATTTCAACAACTGTGGAACGATAAACAGGTCATCTTCAATATTACAACTCACTTGGTCCAATGATTCAGCCGCTGTCTTGTATAATCTGTGGAAGTTCACAGCACTAATAGTCCTGAGGTTTCCTTCTATTAAACCTAACAATGCATCCAGTTGTTCACCTTTCACCTTGTTCCCATTGAAGATGAACGAGTAGAACGATGTGAACAAAAACACAGCTTCATTGATGTTGCTCCATCTTTGTGCGATAAGTATCTGGCTCCATTCCTCGCTCTGTGAGGACTTGAACTCAAATAACTCCAGATGTCTCCTAATTCTTCTCTGAATGAGAACCACCTTCTTCTCCTTGCCCCGTTCTTGCTCTCTCTTTTCCCTTTGCTTCTGTGTCTGCTGGAGCAAGTTCGTTCTGTTGTTCTTGAAGCCGCCGCCCAAGTTGACGGTTCTCTTCTTCAACTGCCCGCTGAAATTAATGGACATGGCTGTGACAAAACCTGTGGCAAAACCTGTGGCAAAATGGATTCCGCTCCAAGACAGTCTTTTCTCAGCAGTATCTCAGCGGTATCTCAGCGGTTAAGTCTATGCAGCGGCAAATACCAAACACAAGTTCCTTAAGGCCTGGAAATCACTGAAAAAAGCAGGTAAACTGAACCTTTAAAACAATACACTGTTCAGCTAAAGAAGTGTGAATTCTTTGGTTTTTGTACCTGATTTAAAATCAACTTGGAACTATTTTGACACCTATACAGAACACCCGGACACCACACGCTCTATTTTCGAAACGCTTTTCTGAGACACAATTTCCTGATCTTCCAATATCAAGAGTCTTAACATCCAACGCTTTCTCAGTGGCGTTTTCTGAGTTCTCGACCATAGAAGACGCACTTGAGCTGGTAATACACTACCAAGAGTGCCAAATCTATTTTCCTTTCAACAGCTGTTTTTCCACTGTTTTTTTGCCGCCACCAGAGGGCCACCCAAGAAACAGCCCATTTTGCCCCAGATAAACAATAGGAAGGTCACTCAAGCACATGTTATCACTCCTGCTCGCGTCTGTACTGTCAGCGGCACTGCCTATTGAGCTGAAGGGTTCTACCACGACCATCGAAGACGGTCAGCTGTCTCCTGACTCTCCCACCGACGATGAGGGCTCAGATATCGTTACATTTATCCTGGTACTGGGTATCACGCTGGGAATCTTTTCACTGGCTATGCTCAGTCTTGCCATATTCTTCATAATCAGGGCCATAATCAGCCGAAATAGAAGTGTTCGTCTAGAGAACACGATTCCTGGGTCCATCGATGATGAGTTCGAGATTGAAGAAAGACTCTTGGAGCTATCTCCAAATGAACAGAATCTATACCGTTCTGGTCAAGAATACATCAAGGCAAACCCACCTATCGACGACCAGATCTCCTTATCCAATCACTTAGTCATTCAAGAGAAGGGTCTTGATGCTTGGGACTTCATCCCTGATATCAACCTACCAAACGACGCAGTTTACATCAACGATAAGACGGAGCTCAATTTTACTCAGTTTGACTACCAATGTTCGATTCAGGCCAACTTACCAATCCCAAAGATCAACGATGTGTACTACTTTGAATCTAAATTGTTCAGCATAGAATCACCAGAAGATACCATCATCTCCGTCGGTTTATCCACTAAGCCATACCCATATTTCAGACTACCTGGTAGGCACTTGTACTCCGTTGCTTATGATTCAAACGGTTCAAGAAGAGTCAACAACTCATTCAAGCTAACAGCAGCCGAAATTTCTGTCTTCCCGAAATGTCAAAAAGGTGATGTCATTGGTATTGGTTATAGAGTCAGAAACGGTACAATCTTCTTTACGAGAAATGGGAAGAAGTTAAGTGAGAAATCCATCGGTGGGCACATCAAGGGGATGAAAATGACAAATATCTTCCCAACCATCGGTGCTAACAATCCATGCTCTGTCCATGTCAATTTGGGTCAATATGGTTACGTTTTCATTGAGGCAAACATAAAGAAATGGGGCTATGCTGTGAAAGAAGGCACAAGACCTCCATTACCTGATTATAATTACTCCAGCAATGATTTACTCTTGGAGAGTTCAAATGAGGATGATGAGGATATTATAGACCCACCAGACTTTTTTGACTCTGCAGGGTATCAATCCTCTGCGAACACATCTTCGTCAAGTCTGATTAATGATAATATCACTTTGAACACTTTACCTCCGGAACCACCCACCTATGAAAGTGATGATCAGGCAAGAATTGAAGAAGAAGAGTTGAGAAGGAACACACTCTTAAACCAGTTTGCAATGGAGGAAGGTGATGAGGAAGATGTAAATGATGGCGAGGTTGCTGATGTTGAAGATGTCCAAGATGATGAGGAAGGTGAGCATCCTATTGACGAGATGGAAGTGACTGTTAATTCTGTCGAGGAGGGACCTCAATATAGAAGTGAAGATATTAATAATGATAACGATAATGAACTTGAGAATTTGGGAGATGGTGAAGGAGATGAATTTGGCGGTAAATAATGGGTATTTTTATATTGTTTAGCATAGCGACGTTAAAGTCTTTCTTTAGAGCTTATATAATGATATTATTAATAGGTGAACTTTTATGCAGTAATCGACCGCATGCTACAAATATGTAAGTGATATAATTAATGATTAAATCAGGGTTCTGAGTAAATCCTCAAGATGTAATTATGCAAGTACGTTTCAAGAACGTAGAAAGTCGTTATCATGGTCATCAATGTTCAAAATCATATCGGTATCAGTGTTCCCCTGGGTTGTTTGTTGTTGTAGTAAGGTCTCAAATGAATCATTACCGGTGTCACTATTAATGAAATCTTCCTTCACAAACTGTTGTAATAGTGGGTTTTGAGTGAATGATAGATCGTCAACACCAGCATTTGTCTGTTTTGGACTTTCGTTTTGACTTTGAGGTTGAGTGTCTTCAAGTGACTGTGGAACGTTTGCAATATGTGGATGTTGGAATTGAAGTTGTTGGATCGGATTTGGATTGCTCGCATAATCAATACTATTTTTGTTAATTTCTTCGTTCTCTTGTTGGAAAAACGTTGGTGATCTTGATGAGAAGCGTTGTGGAAGGGAGAACTCTTGTTGTTGGACGTTGGAGCTGTTGTAGTCTAGGATGAAAGAGTTAATAAACTTCAAAGATGGTTCTAGACCGGTTAAGACATGTGGGATCCCGGAACCACCGATGAAGGCATCATTGACTTGATGACCTTCACTGAAATCGTCACAAATTGACCATTGGTTATTGTTTTGGGCAATCAAATTGGCAAATGACACAGCAAACTTCGGTGGCTTGTTCAAGAACAATTTCAATTCACATGTTTGATCTCTATCTTCGTCTTCATTGGATATACTCAGAGAGCAGTTCCCCACAGATGAGATAGGAAAGAAGATCCTGAACAGTATCTTTGAATTCTCAGTGATAGCACTAAAGAAGTAATTAATTTCAAAGTTCTTCTTGGAGATAACAATCATTAAATCTGTTGAATTGTTCATGATATCATTGATGGAGAATGGTGACAAATTTGACAAATTTCTCACACTGAAGATGTTGTCACTTGACAGATTCCCACTTTTCAGTCTTTTCCAACTCCCCACGGTCAAACTTTTGGCGTCTATGAAGTAATAATTGTTGTTGATAGTCAAAGGAATAGCGTCATATCTTGATGGCGCCATATCGGCAGAATTTATAGAGTAAGGGTCCTCTTTCTCATTGGCTTGAGCCTTTTCCAACTTTCTAGACTTGGCCCGTCTGTTTTGAAACCAGATACGGACACTCCTCTCAGGCATGCCAGTCTGTTCACTGATCTTTTTTCTTGCTTGAGCATTTGGGTTTTGGTTCTTGTTGAATTCACTAATCAGCAACGCCAGCACTTCACCAGAAGCTCTGGTTCTCTTATGTGCACCGTCGTTGTGGTTGTTGTTTTCTTGTGGAGAGGTAGATGATGTAGTTGTAGGTTGTGGCTGGGAAGTTTGTAAGTTGTTGTAGTTATATTCATTACTGCCAAATTGGTGGTTTTCCTGTTTGACATCTATCAGGAAATTGTCATCAAAATCAGGTTGATTGAAGAGCAAGTTGTTTGGATCCTGAAAGTAATCGTTTGGCTGAAATTCTTTATCCATGGTTGTACGCTAGGGTGTCGATGGTGGTTGGGGAATGCGATTTCTGACACAGTGACGACTAGCACTCGTGGGTGTGACACCTAAAAATGAATAATTCTTGATAGTATTGTTCTAAAACCTAGAAAAAAAATAGGCGGAAAATTTCAGGGCTAAGCTAATCCTGGAATGATCGCAAGCTTGGGATGAACTGAGACCGTCTAAACCCTGGGTAAAGTGTATAATGGGTGATGGCAGAGGAGATTAGACTCATCCAAGGTTGTTTTTTCTTTTTTCTTTAACGACTTTTGGGATATTCCGATTACCTAAGAAATGTAGCGCAGCTGAGTCATCACCATAAGGTCAACAAAGAGTGAGCTGCTAATATCTTGGATTGTATGAACCAAGTTCTTCTGAAACGTAAGTACTTCATAATTATCTATATTATCAACTGTTAATTTCTACGTAATTGGTACTGGTGCAAAAGTAATAATATTGAATTGAGATTTTAATAATGAGTTCATTAAGGGTGTCAAGTATAGTACATCTCTCTGAGATAAAATTCTCATATTTCTTACTCCAAATCCTTCATTCTAGCAGCAATGATGGCATCAACATCTTCTTCCTCAACTCCCACCTCTAAAGCTTGTTTTTGAGGTTTACCCTTACCAAATCTTAGCATCTTCTTTGGAGGAGCTTCACCAATTCTTCTCTTGATCAACTTACCGCTTGGTAATACTTCAGTCTCGTATTCACCATCATTGTTGATAGTACCAATCGCAGTATTCTTTTCAACAGTAGTTGGAGCGCCAGGTGGTAATTCTGTGTCTAAGGTCAAGGTACCTTGTCTCTTTCTCTTAATGTATCTCTTAATCAGAGGATCATCTTTTTTCCATTGCCAGCCTTGTTGCATTTGATCAAACGCTGTCAGCTCAATCTTCTTCCTGACTTCAGTGATCTTTTCGATGGTTTGAAACTCGTCAACATCGGTAGGGAAGATCCATAATCTAATCATCTGGGCAATGTAGTCATAAAACAAAGGCATAGCGACAATGATCAGTAATGAGGCCCACCATGTGACATCTCTACCAAACTTCCAATAGATACCTTTGTGGACGTCATAAATCTTGGAAGTAGATTCAGAGTAAAGACCTGGCAACATACAACACCATAGTAGCCAACCTAGACATGAAATCAACAACGACACAAAGTTCAAATAGGTTCTGTCATGTTGTTCTAAGAAATTAACTTTGATGTTGATGGTGAAGACAATTGCAGTAAAAGTCAACACACCCATTGGATACAACGAGTTATCGTAAGTAGCACTGAACCCCCAAATGTACCAACTTGAGAAGCAGACCAACAATGATGTGGTTGTAGCCATCAACATCCAACCAATGAAAATTCTCAGGTTGAATGCTTGAGATAGTCTACCTTTGCTATACAATTCAGGGACAGCTAACAGCGTAGCAGGCTTCAAATCTTTTTCAAACATACCAATACACAACACAGGTAATGAGGTGAACAAAGTGTTAAACATCGACAATGACCAAGGTTCATAAAGAGAAGTACCAGTGAACATAGTATTTCTTTGGAAGATGGCTTGGGATAAATAGAACAGTAGTTCTTTGTAAAATGTTGACAAGACAAACTTTGAAGTCCTGATGTAATTATATCTCCCATGGACCAACAATAGTTTCTGTAAGTATCTGAATTGAGCAATTGAATAATCCGATGTTCTAGCGGCTTGAAGACCTTCTTTACCCGTAATACCAATACCGATATCGGCAGATTGTATCATGGCGATATCGTTGGCACCATCACCAATAGCTAATGTGACCTGATCTTTCTTTAACTTTCTGATACTCGTTACCATCATAGCCTTTTGAGAAGGACTAGCTCTGCAACATATGACTGAATTGGTCTTGGTACATAGTGAGATGAACATTGACAAAATTGAAGAATCAGACTCAAAGTCAGCCAAAGTCGCACCATCAATAACAACAACACAATGGGCAACCGTACCTTTACCAATTTCTAACTCAGCAGCAGCCATCTTAGAAGTGACATCTTCATCTTGTGAGTCTAAAATCACCAAAGTTGAGTAATCTTTGATCAATTTACAAGAGTAACCAATGTTGATAGCAGTTTCCCTCTTGTCACCAGTCAACATCCAAAGTTTGATACCAGCTCTTCTCAATTTCTCAATAGATTCAGAAACACCATCTTGTAGCTTATCTTCAATGGCGGTAGCACCTAACAATTCAAAGTTGTTCTCTAATAACCCACCAATAGCTTCAATCTTTTCAGCTCTGTTCACCAGTGATGTCTTCGCTTCAGCATAATCTCTGGCCCATTGGTCATAATCTTCTTGTTTTAACCATTTGTAAGAATACAACAAGGTTCTCAACCCTTCAGTGGAGAATTCTTCGATATGGTTCAATGTCTTTTCAAGAACAAACTCTTCATTTAAGATCAATTTGTCGTTGCCGATGTAATCATCAGTACTCTTGATATTGTACTTCTGCTTCTGTTGAAAGTTTAGTGACTTTCTTGACTCTAAGTAGATTTCATCAATCTCCTGGCTGTCACGATGGGTCATTGAAACAATGTCATCAATAGTGTTACCACCAGATGGTAGTGGAGATGAACTTAAGGAAGCTCTACCAATTTGAAAACTCTTCCTTGGTCTTGATTCAATGGATTGCCGTTGTTGTAGGATGTAATATGCTTCATTGGCCTTTCTGAGGCTGGCGTTTCTCTTCAGTTCCTCTTGCTTTCTATCAACTAGAGCATAGTTGGTCAACTTTTCCAAAATTACATTATCCGCACCTTTGCAGATCATACAAATTCTACCATCCGGGAACTGGACAACAATTGACATTCTCTTTCTGGCAGAAGTGAATTCGACAACATTCAACATCTTATATTTTTCATCAACAGGATCATGATCCAGTCCATGTGGATAGGTTCTGATGGTCAACTCTCTTTGATTCTTACCATAGACAACATAGCCCATGTCTCTAGCTGCAATCACCAAAGCTAGCTCATCAGGAGATGACGATTGGTATTCAATTTCCTCATCTTCTTCAGAAATAGTCTTTGGTAAACAAGTATGACATAAAGCCAAACAAAGGATAAAGAATTTGGCTTTCTTGGAAAAGATTGTGTTTGGGTGTTCTTGAATATGTCTCAAAAGTTCAACCGTACACTTTACCTCCGACTTCTCTTCAGAGCCATTGGTTGGAGTGGCCTTCAAGTTCGAAGTCATTACAGATGCCAAACTGGGTCTACCAGTATAGCGTGTGGCACCACCTCTGATGTCAATTGAGCCTCTTGGAGTACTGACACCACTATCATGTTGTGGACTTGGCTTATTCAACTCTTTAGATGAACTCAAACAATTGTCGTCGCCAAAATCATGAGACCATGCAGAACCAGCCACTGAAAACTTTCTAAAGATCATCAAATTATCAGTTAAAGTGCCTGTCTTGTCACTGAAAATGTAGCTGACTTGGCCCAATTCTTCCAAAATCGTAGCAGTTCTTGATTCACATGGAGTGTTTGAAGGTTTATGGTACATGTCAATATCCCAATGTAAAAACAAACTTTGAACGACTTTGATAAGTTCAGTGGTGACGTATAAAGACAATGGGATCAAGGTGTTGTACATGATAATGAATGACATGATAGTTGGAGCAACACCAGCTTCTTGGTTGTAAAGATACCAAGCATCATCCCAGTACTTCTTCATCAGAATTCTTTGGGCCATAAAGGAGAACATGGCCAAACACAAAACAATCAAGACCATGAAACAGACAATCAAGTTGATGGACTTCTGTAGCTTTGGAGCTTTGGTTCTTGGATTCTTGATGGCATTCATTCTGATCTTTGATTCTTCACCAGTGAAGATCACTAGACCAATCAAGTTGTTGGTATTTCTAATAATGGAACCTCTGTAAATGACATTTTCTGGGCCCAATGGATAAACATCGTCACCCATCTTGATATTACCCTCAAAGTTGTACAGGTCTGGGTTTGGGTCTTCAATAGTCACAGAGCCTTTGAAAGATTTCAAACCTCTAGCTGTGTTTATTCGACTATTGATCTTAAAGTGTGGAGTTCTTGACTTCAAGTTGGTTTCACCATCTAGATCCATGGTTTCAACAAATACTTCATTCTCATTCTGACCATCTGAAGTTAACAGAATAATATCAGCTGGCACCGGTTCATCTTGTTCTAGTTTGATGATATCACCAACTTTGATGTCCTTCCATTTGATTTTGTCAACTTTCAACCCGTTTCTCTTCAAAGTAATGTCATTACAGAATGAGTTAGGTTCATCAATATCAGCATCATCGCTATCGTGGAGTTGTTCGTTAAGGTTGTCATTACTTTCGTTATAAATTTGAGTTGAGTTCAATTGGGCAGAAGATCTTTGCTCTGTTGTTCTTGAAAGTGAGTACAACAGTTCATCATCTGGGACATCATCTTTGGATTTCACCACTTTTGAGAACTTGTTGTTCTCCCTCTTGTCCTGCACATGTCTCTTCCAGTCATCGTACCCTTCTCTCAGGATGGAAATTGAAATGAAGATCAACAAAGGAATGATAGTTGTGTATGTACCTGTTGTGGACCAAGATGGGATCATTTGTAGGATGGAAATTGTCATAAAATAAATGTTGGCCACTTTTGAAAATTGGAAATACAATTGCTTTGGCAAGAATGAATATGGAGAGTATCTAGAAGATGATATTCTGTTATCCACATATGGTCTATGGTATCTATCATCCAGTAACAGTTGTCTGCCCTCCGTGATGGTTGTAGTAAATTCACTGTCGTAATTACCGTCGAGACTGATTGGAATATTCCTACCGTTCTTTGACGTCTTGTATGGACGGACATTCAGTGCCAGATTCTTCAGATGGGTCAGCTTCTTCTGTATCTTCCCTCGTTCACCAGCATAGACCTTCACTCTTGGGGCCTGCCTTATTCTCTCCTGCTCGAACTCATCAGACGCGGAGAGCGTGGTATCTTGGTGAGTGGATGTGGTGCTGGTGTTGGTGTTGGTGGTGTGTGACGGGATGGAGGCCAGCTCGATGTTCTGTTGGGAATGGGAATGGGAATGGCCTGTTGGCTGCACCGATAAGCCTGACTCGAGGTCCGCTGCCTTCTCGTTCTTGAAGAAGAGCTGCGTTCGCAGGGAGTAGCTCCTGGCCCTCTTCTGCTGTGGGCTGGTGCCAGGCATGGCTCGCAGTGTGTGCTATGTGCGGTGGGGCGGTGGGGCGGCGCCTGTGGTTTTGTGTAGCCTCTGAAGTATGTGGAGGTGGCCTAGAGGAGCACAAATTCGTCAAAAAAGCCCAGGGAAAGACAGTCGAAACAGGGCAAGCAGCAGTGGAGGAGGTGCGAGCGAGCGGGTGGTCCTCTTGGGCAGAAGTGTGCGCTTTCAGGGAGGGAAATTAGCACGTTGGTGGTCTTATTCACTGGCTGTTACCATCTTTTTTGTTCTTTTATTCAAATTTTCCAATTTTCTAAAGGGTTTTTTCTACCAGGCTGTGTTTGATCTGGCGATGGTCCGCTTAGAATTGGTCCTGGAGCTCGCATTGGTGGTTAAAGAGATCAAGAAAGAGCGCATATGGATTCCATTGATCTCCTATAGCTGTATTCAGTCTTTCTTCTGGAAGCAAACCACTGCAAAACTGAAGATTTGGCAAGATCAACAGTTTTAGTATTGTAGAATTCGTTCTCGTTTCCGGGGCAACCAATACAAGATACAAGATCCAATAAAAAACCGTGAAATCGCCAATTTCTTCCCATAGTTAAGTAAAAATAGATCTCGATGTTTCTTCCATTGATCAGGTTTGGTCTGCAGCCCTCTAGCACAAGCTTCTTCGACTACTTGTCTTATCTTCACCAGAACCGGTCTGGGCCACACCAAAACGTTTTGTTCTCGACATATTAAACTGATCGCAAAAAGCTCATTCAAAGGATTCTTCTCCTGCCTTCTACTCTTCAATTACTGCTTCTTATTTGCATCAGAGTCCCCAAAAATATGACCTGCACCTGCAATCACCAGTCCACTATCACACAAAAAGTGGAAGAAATCGACCAGAATGACGTACTAATCACGAGTGATGATCCAAAACATCCTGCCAACTTGATCTGTGAGCTGTGCAAGCTCTTCTACGACAATGGCTGGGCCACAGGTACCGGTGGTGGTATTAGTATTAGAGAGAATGACAACATCTTCATCGCTCCATCTGGTGTGCAAAAGGAGAGAATGGAGCCTACCAATATGTTTGTGATGGACTTAAAGTCCAAAGAGTATCTCAGAAAACCAAAAGTGTACAAGCCCTCAGCTTGTACCCCTCTGTTCCTGTCTGCTTACACAATGAGAAATGCCGGTGCTTGTATTCATACCCATTCCCAAAACGCTGTCATGGTCTCTCTGTTATACTCCAAAGAATTCAAGATTGCCAATGTTGAACAGATCAAAGCCATCCCAAAAGTCACTGAGCCGGGATACCTTGGATTCTTTGACACTCTGACTATTCCAATCATTGAGAACACAGCACATGAGGAAGACCTGACAGATACGTTACAGAAAGCCATCAAAGAATACCCAAGTGCCACAGCTGTCATTGTAAGAAGACATGGGATCTATGTCTGGGGTGAAACCGTCTGGAAGGCCAAGGTCTATAACGAGGCCATTGACTATTTGCTAGAACTTGCAGTCAAGATGAAACAGTTTGGTATTCCCCCACATATCGAAGTTGGTGAAGAGAAGAAGTATCTGGATGCCAAAATCTACGATTAATACACATCAAAATTTTGACTCTTGCATTGTTTCTTAACATAGAATGGTAGAATCTCTCTATAATACATCACACACACACACACACACACACACACACACGCGCGCGCGCCAATACCACAATCAAAACTCTTCATTTAATCGAACTCTTCGTCTTTGCCAATGGGTCACCATGCACTTTAGTCCAGTCTATCTTCTGATCAACCTCCTCGTCCACCAGTCCCACTGTGGACACTAAGTCGCCTCGTACCACTATCAGCCCCATCTCCTCCACTATGCTGTCCTCGTGTCTTTGTATTATTCTCTCTTGTGCGTCTGTGAGTATCACGTTTGTCAGGTTGTCGTAGCCCTCAAGCGTTCCAACAAAGTATTTTCCATCTGTGGTGATGATGGCGACTTTTTCTGCGATTGCTTGTTAGAATCAAGAGCTTCTCTCGTGTGCTAAATCGTACTCACTGTTCAGGAATGCGTTCAAGCTGGACATTTTCTTGCCTTTTAATCTGTGATTAAGCGTTTGATATGCCTGATGTGTTTGTAAATTTATTTATAAAATTTCTACAAAAAAACACAAATATCAACTATCTATCAGCTTTTAAGGCACAGTAGAACCAGGAGCTTTAACAAAAGGCAATTACATATAATGTCACGTCTCGGAAACTGGTCACAGTTCACGTTCAGCTCTTCTCAGGGAGCCGACAACTCGACGTTGAATGGGGAGGAGGCCGCAACTGAAAGGTTTGATATTCATCCCATGGAGCTTGTTGTTCAATCCATCGTTGGTGAGCCATTAGAAGCCCTTTCGAGCCAATTACAGACACTACACGAGTCACAAGTTGTCCTTATCGCAAGGCTGAAGATCACCGAAGAGAAACTAAAGAAGTTTGAGAGCCAATTGATCGTTGATGTCGACGTGAAGGCCACTGAAGAGAGACTCCATATGGTGAAGAAGAAACTGACAGAGTCATTAAACACCTTGAAGAAAGTTGAGGAAAGAGTTCGTAAGACTACACTGTAAATTCGTGAGTAAGCTGCTTAGATTCCGTTTTAGCAAACTTTTTCTATCCTTCTATGGGGACCATATGTTTAATAAATGAAATGGGTAACCTTGAGACTTGAAGTTGAAGATTGACAACAGGATACTATAAGCCACCAGGATCAAACCCAATAGAGCAGTCACGACAAACAAGTGGACTTTGCTGTCAGTGACATAGTTGGCCTTGGTGACCAAGCTGACTGTGCTAAAGGCCAATACGGCATAAATGAAGGCCATGATTTGAGTCTCAGCACCCATTTGAGTTTGCTGGCCAGGGATAAAGTATTGGATGGTACCATCTGGACCACCTCTTACATATGGAGTGGCTCTGATGGAATTGAACATGTACCCAGTGACAAAGAACAAGATGGACATGACGGCAACACCGCCCCATACAGGTCTGCTACCTAAGATAGTTAATATAGAGCTCTTGTTCTTTCTGATAGCGAAGAAGACCAAGATTGTGATAATAGTGCTGGTGATAACAGTGCTGTAGTTGACAGGCTCGTGGATGGCTAATTGGATACCAGCTTTCTCTGCCAGAATATGGGCAATGTAAGGAGCAAAATCAGTAGCGATCTGTGGGACACTCAAAGTTTCAAAGCCAGCATCGAAAGGATGAGCACCTTCAGAAGGAGCGTAAAGGTAAAGTCTTGGGACATTGTTCAATTTGAAGGCTTGGAAGATCTCTGGGTGGCCATCTGCAAAATCGGCTCTTGCAAAGTATAAACCATCTCCATCTGGATGATCTTGGGCCCAGGAATCGGCCAATTTGTTGAATTCCGGTTGGATATTTTGACACACTGTACAGCCAACCTGTGTGCTGGTGGCTGTCAGCAGTAGTAGCACGTAAGAGTCACTAGGACCTGATAGAATCTTCTGAAAATTGGTCTTTGTCAATTTGATTACATTAGATGATGATTTCCCTTGATATGAGAGCAATTCCGCGGAGTTCAAGGCTTGGACAGCCGCCACTAGCAAAGTGAGCAGGTAAAAAGCACCGAATCTCATCTCTGTATGTTCAATTCGGGGTGGGGGAATGGCTGAAGCAATGTCTTTTTACTGGTTGTTTAACGTGTTTGAAACCTTTCACAATACGTTTCTAGGTCGGAATTGGCGTCGCCAATTCCCCTAATTCCGACTTTGAACCACCAATTTTCCGTTTTTTGAACCATAGAGATTCGGCCTTTGTAGTACAAAACAAAAGCACCAAACACTCGATTTCCACGGCTTCCAACAGCTCACAATGCCTAGTAAGTGTCTTTTGCGGGATTATTTTCTGGTGGCAATTAGTCCGCTAACGCATCTCAAACAGTTAAATCACTGGAATCCTTCCTCTTCGAAAGAGGTCTTGCTGGGACTTATCCATTCGAAATCTTGAAGAACACTAGATTGGGTATCGATGCCAACCACTACTTGTCCAGGCTTGTCGGGTTCAAGAAAGAGCAGTTTTTAGACGCTATTGGTGGCTTCCCTCACTCATTGAAGGCTTACATTGAGTCCGACCTGCAAATCTTCAAAGAACACAACATCACCCCGGTTTTCGTTTTCAGTGGTAATGACACTTTGGACCAGTACAACTTCAAATCGGCTAGGGAGGCCACTCCTGCTGAGAAACATAGAAACAACTGCTGGCACAAGTATTCCCTACTGAATGGCCAACACGCTCCTTCGGCTTTCCCGTTGACTGCTTTGGACTCTTTCAAAGAGTACTATACCGCATTCAAACCAGACCAAATCTTTTCAGAGTTGATTGACTACTTAGGTGAGAAAGGTATTGAATTCATCAGGGCTCCATACTTATCATGGGTCCAATTGTCATATTTGTATGAAACGGATTTCATTGATGCTATCTATGGTCCAACCGAGACTCTGTTATTACCTAATATTGACAAGTTCATCCTAGGTATGGAATTCCAGAGTCAAGAGTTCCGTTATATTGATAGAATGAAAGCATTGAAAGACTTTAATATCAGCCAACAACAACTATTGGACATTGCTGTCTCTGTTGGTTGTGACTTGCAACCAGTGACATTGCCATTATATCAAAATTATCCAATTGCTGCTGTTTTTGGGTTTGCATTAGAGATTGTCAACAATGGTGGTAACATTTATGGTAGTGTCTTGGCTTTAAACAGTGAGGATGTTATTGGCAAGTTCCAAAGAGGCATCTTATCCCTGCAGTACATGCCTGTGTTGAAGATTAACGGCCGTGTTGAAATCCACAACTTTAATGAATCCAATGCCTTAAAGGAAGCACAGCCACCGACTGATCTGCATGATATAATAGGCCAAAGACTTCCTCACGAATTTTACTTCTATGAATCCATCGGTTTGATTCAGCCAAAGGTTTTGGAATCCATCGTTTATGGTAGTTATGTTGAAAAACCACCTTTGGATGGTGGTCAATCCGCTCAATATAGAAATTTGGTGAACGCCACCATTGATAATTTCAAAAACAAAGAGTTGAACTTAGTGACACAGAATATGGCTAGATATTATCAAGTCAAGAGGATCACATTCCAAAGATTCTTTGACTCGGAAGTTCAATTAGAAAACAGGGTCACACCACCAATCTTCAGCAAAATCAATGGTATCACTGTTAGATCTGACAACAAAGACTTCACATTAAGCACATTATTTAACTCGTTACAAAATGAAGGTTTCTTTGGTAAACCTGCCCATAAACCAACTGGTGAAGAAGATAAGCTACAAACCAACTATGATGCTATTTCCACATCATTACTAAGGGCTTTACACTTATTAGGCTTCTTCAAGATCAAGAGTTTGGACTTTGAACCACTTAAGTGGACAAACATTCTGTTTAAGTTGAAAGATCTAAATCCAGAGTTCCAAGAAGAATATTTGACATTGTTGATCTTCTTGAAACTAAATGCATTTGAGTTACAAGAGGATTTATCAGTTTCAAATCTACCTGGCGGTTCCAAAACCGTCAACAAAGACAACAGAGAAGTTATCAACTTAATTTCCAGACTTGGTATCTTCATAAAAACACAGCAAAAGAATCAAAGTTATGCTGGCCCTGTCTCTAGGGGGTTATTAGCCTTCAGATCATCACTTGATTTGGTTAGAAGAAATATCAGAGAGTTATTGGAATGCACCCTTGTGAGCTCCTTATCGAACAATGAGATTTCCAAGATCAACAAGACCCGTGAGGAGTGGCGGTCATTAGTCAGTCAGATTCCTTTCAAATACACCACACCAAGCACTATATTGGGTATTGTGTACCAGACATTCCTAGACCAACATTTCTCGGGTATTGAGTTAGGACAGAGTAAGAAGAGCACGTTAGAACACTTTGACAATCCAGGTACAACATTGAACAACTTGCCAAAAGATTTCAACAATGGGTTAAAATTCATCATTGAGGCAACCAAATTGGTTAGGCTACTGCATGAAGATCAATTGATCTCTGAAAAGGCCTATAAAACATTTGTGAAGGCTGAGAAACTAGCCAATGATGTCTTGAATCTATAGAATGTACGAAAAATGAAACGGAGACGATTAAACTTGTAACAAATGCCCAACAAAAGACCAAGAATGATGATGATTCAATCTAAGGCGGGCGTTGGGAAATTTATCTTGACCATTTCTCAAAACATACCGACATGGGCTACAAAATTCCCCAGTGATACAACTGGCGAACTGGCAGCTGAAATTTGGAGACATTGCTCGGTGAAGAAACTGTGAGGTTAAACCAAATTCGAGTCCAGCAAGGAATCGAATCAGATTAACCCAATGTGTCTCCACCAATGTGGTGAGAATAACTGAAGATCGTGGTGTCAGCATCTTGTGTACAAAATCGCATCAGGATTTAGGAGAGGCTGTACCACATGCACTTGTGTCCAGGGACCCGCTTGATGCCATGACAATGACTGCGAGATGAGGCGCACAGTCCTGGGAATTAGTGATGGATAGAAGGGCGACTACGGCCCGGTGCAAGGGGCGATGGGCAACGATGGGCAACGATGGGCAACGATGGGCAACGATGGGCAACGATGGGCAACGATGGGCAACGATGGGACAGAAGGCTCTGCAGCGTGCTGGCTGCGTGCTGCAGATCCCAAAAGGATGAACAATGCACAAGCCTGGGACAAGTCTTCGACCAGCCCAAGGCCATGGAAATGCTGTTGCCCATTAAAACAGAGACATTCCACTGAGTCCATTCCATTCACTGAGTTTTGAGCAACCATTCACTGATACCACACTGTAACTGCTGTCATCCAATGCCTGCTAAGAAGACCATCGTTGTCATTGGTGCTGGAATCTTTGGGATCTCAGCTGCCAACAGATTCGCTAAATACAAGAACTACGAGGTCAAGCTTGTGACATTGTCCAATTACTCTGCATTCAACCCAGCTACTGTCCGAGTTGCTGTGACGAACAACACCAACAATGTCATGATCCCGCTGAAACAAGTCGTTGATAGCAGAGTTGAAGTGCTTATGGATGAGGTTATTGACTTTAACGAATCTTCAGTCATCCTAAAAGATAACGGTTTCTTGAAATACGACAGTTTGATTGTAGCTACAGGTGCTAAATGGACCTCCCCATTCGGTTCGACATACCAATACGGTGATGATTACAAAGATTACTTCAAGGAACAACATGAGTTGATTGAGAGCGCCAAAAACATTGTTCTGATTGGCGGTGGATTCAATAACGTTGAATTGGCTGGTGAACTATTACATCATTACAAAACTCAAGTAGAAAAAGGTTTCAAGACAATCACAATCATCCAATCAGCCGATGATTTGCTTCCTGAATTACCAGACCAATTCACAGACAAGATCAGAAAGAAAGTCACCAAATACTTTGTTGAAAAGACACCAATTAACGTCCTTTTGAACACTAGAGCCACTTATCACTCTGGCAGTGTTGTCTTGGACACTGGTGAACAATTAGATGCAGATGTTGTCTTCACCTCAATTGGTGTTGTCCCGTCTGTGCCAAAGAATACCATCACTGATCTAACTACCAGATTCGGCTTCATCAAAGTCGATCCTACATTTAGAATACAAGCCTTGACTAGCGCATTCGCAATTGGTGATGTCTCTGATTTCCAATATAAAGGTCTTTTCGACCAGGCTAGTTGGTTGAATGTCCTTGAACACAATGTGAAGTGTATCATTGAAGGCTCCAAGAACTTCAAGGAGGCGAAAAAGGAATTGAAGCCGCAAATCACAGTTGTCAGTGTTGGCCCTAAATGGGGCGCTGCTGAAATCCCATTATTTGGTGCAAAGATTAGCGTTCCTTCTTGGTTGGTGGTTCGCTTGAAGTCTAAGCCACTCTACAGCTATTTGATTGACAACTTCTACAAGAAATAAGAGCACTACATCGGTATTCTTCATGTATCCGAAGGTTACAAGCTCCCGGGGTGTTGGGCTTCTTGTTTGATATATCCAGATAACCTTTCTGTTCTATTTATTGGTGTGGCCGCTCATGGAATTGAAGGTTCGGCACCTAGTTTTTGTGCCTTTAGATTTACAACAACTATTCTTTCATTTTTCAACTATTATATTGTTTAATTTAATTCACCTAATTGACCATTTTGTACAAGATTTTAAATTAATTGTGTACATTATTCCTCTTGCTAATTTTTGAAATCATTGAGTTGTAATTATCATGTGTGCACCTGGGTATATTGCTATAAATCAGTATTAAAATCTTAAAGACCGAACAATTTCATCAATTCATTTTGACTCAACTTGTTCAATGCTTCCTTAGAAGCCCCATCATTATCAGTGACAGCCATTGCCAATTTTTTCTTGGTTTCCTGTAGTGCCAAAATCCCAATTTCAACAGTATTCTCCACTGCAAATATGTACACGTCAACCTCACGAGTTTGGCCGATTCTGTAAACTCTATCAATGGCTTGTTCTTGAATTTGTGGATTCCACCAAGGGTCAAATATGACAACTTGAGATGCAACAGTCAAGTTTAGACCAACAGCGCCTGATTTCAAAGAACATAGAAGCACGGTTACATCTTCGTTTGTTCTCAATTTTTTTAATGCTGTATCTTTCTGTTTCATATTCATCTTACCATCATACATGACAAAACTAATACCATGATCTTTCAACACTGGGGCTAGCAATAGTAACAACTCTCGGAATTGGGAAAATACAATGGTCTTTCGCTTCTTATCCTTTTGCAGAATTTCGATCAACTTCAAAACTTTGGAGCTTTCGGTCTCCTTGCTCTTTTCAATATTTTCATCACAGGTCTTACACGTTTTGAATTCAGGTCTAGCATTTTCGATCAGACAGACCTCACATTTGACATCCTTGACAGTCAAGGTGCTCATGAAGGAAGTTAAACCTTCCAATTGTTGATCAATATCAACAGCAGTCTTCAATGGAGACGAGGTCGGCTTAGTTTCCTCTGACTCTTTTAGTAGTGAATTAGCCTCTGGGTTAACATGGTCCAATAGCTTCCAATGACAGCATAGTTGTCTTAATCTTAACAAATAGACTAATGCATACAAGTAGTTACTTCTTTCCCTACCAGAGGCATATTCCCCGTTTGAGATGGTAGAAGGCTCAAGTTTTGATCTTGTTGAGGAGTCTTTCTTTAAGGTGGTTTTGGTTTTAGATAGTCGCTTCTCCAGTTCAACTTTGAAGGAGGTACTCAAATTATCGTAGATTTGCTGTTCCATTTCACCAAAAGTGATTTTAACAGTATGAATCCTCTTCTCAGGTAATCTGAAATTAGTTGACTTCAGAATAGCCTTAGTACGTCTTAGCATAACAACATCCAACTCCTTCTTCAGCAATGAAAAAGATTTACTGGAGTTACCACTTTTAATCAATTTGGTAATAGCTGTCTTCCAGACTTCAGGATTTGCCAAATCTGATATTCTTAGGAATTGGAATAATGACTGTAAATCTTCAACAGAATTCTGGAGAGGAGTGCCGGTTAAGCACCATCTTCTTAAGCTTTCTAAATTGTATGTCGCCTCGGCTGTTTTGGAATTGCTATTTTTGATAACATGAGCTTCATCAAGAACAATTCTGTGCCAATAACCTTGATATAGCGGAGAACTTTCCAACTTGGTTCTGTATTCAGATCTTACGGTATCATAAGAAGTCACAACAACATCAACCTCTAATAGTTCAGTGTACGATTTTGCTCTTTCAGTACCATGAAACAGATTAGTCTTTAAATGAGGAGCAAATTTCTTAATTTCAAGGATCCATTGAGATGCCAAACTGACAGGACATACAACAAGTGTACCGCGAAACTTTCTAAGTGGGACTGTACCGTTTACTTTCACCCCTTCTGTGACATCTTCAAAATCATCCAAATCTCTATTATCTTTGACTCTGTTTTTGACAATCAACGCAATAGTCTGTACAGTCTTACCTAGTCCCATATCATCACATAATAGGCCACCTTTCTTTAAGACATTGTTCTTTTCTCTTTTTCTCAGGAATTTTAGCCCATGGACTTGATGATCCAACAAGTTGACTGACAGACCTTCAACTTTTCTATCTTTGTCCTCGATCTTTTGATTCGCTAGCTTGTCAAGCTCCTTTGCATCATCCTCAGCACCTAATGACTGAATCAACTTGTCAGCCAACTCGTGCTCTTCACCAAATGCAGATGGGTTGTCAAGGAAAGAGGCACCAGATCTCTCAACCCCCGAGTTATTCAGGATTGAGTATGGGTCTTTGAATGGTGAGTCTTGTTTAGCAAACTTCTGGAATCCGCCGGTGACAAACTGGACATTATCTCTAGGGTCCATTTTCTCATTTTGGACCATTGGGTTTACAATTGGTTTACCAATAGTGAATTTTGGTTTATGATTCCATCTTGTATCATCAACGGCCATTAGAGCATCATTGAAGAATGCATTTTTATCAATTTGGCTCTTTGAATGCGTATCTAGGCTGTTCTGTTGCGACAGCGGCTTCTTCTTTGAAGACAGGGAGTTGAACTTCTTCGTGAGGAAGATACTGGATGATTTTTGGCCAGTGCTTGCTGTTCCGTTACCAGGTTCCAGCTTTTTGGTAGCAGAGAGCTTCAGGTCACCAAGCTGTTTCTCTATTTCGTCG
The DNA here is from genome assembly GCA_003707945.3 of Taiozyma bovis. Taxonomy (NCBI): domain Eukaryota; kingdom Fungi; phylum Ascomycota; class Saccharomycetes; order Phaffomycetales; family Wickerhamomycetaceae; genus Taiozyma; species Taiozyma bovis. The sequence goes on along the minus strand of PPMH03000002.1, from coordinate 293 downwards.
GCCATGGCAGCCTGTTTGTTAGTGGCAAATATCATTGTTTATTTTTATTCAGGAACAATTTCAGGGTATTTTTAGAAAAGTAAACAAAGTGTGCCCTTCTCGAATATGATCATACAGCACAGAAAATTTCCATAACCTCGTGCATAAGAAGGTCCCAATGTAGTTGACGTTGATACTTTGAGGCTTTGAAATGGTGTTGGGATTGGATATAGTCAAAGATTGCAATGCCTTCAATGAGGCGACCAAGTATTTGGAGCTTCTCTCCAAGATGATGTCAACGACTTGATGCAATG